>BSDZ01000119.1:515000-841207 GCA_030268105.1 Volvox africanus | reverse complement strand
TTTACTGAATCTTCTCAAGAGTACTGTCGGTAGGCTCACCGAATCGCTTTGTACTCTTGCCTTTGCAATAGAAGTCGGCTTCTATTACGCAAACCTAGGGTATCGTTTCGTGCTTCATGTCCGTGGAACACGACGATACGCCGCACACTAGCCTAGCTAGCCAACCTGATTCTGTTGTGGCTGCTAGAGCACCGGATAGAGGTCTTGAGACTGTTGGCGTGCGAGCCACTCAAGAGCCCCTTTTCCTTCAGACCCCTGCTCACTTAATTGTGCCGCATTCAGCAGTGAACACGAATATGGACAACACTGCTGGACCAAGGGTTCTGCCATTACCTCAAGCTCGAGGGCATGATGACATCCCTGAGGTGATGAGATTGTCGATTCCCGTTCCTAGGCTCAATATTTCGCTGACCGACAAGACACCAGGGCATAGCATAGCCGATGCAACTCGTGCGTACGTGCGTGACGCTAAAAAGTACCTCCAAGCTGTTCATGGTGGCGATAATGACGGTATCAGGTGTCTCTTCGTTGGTAACACCCTCGAGGGCGCAGCGAAGGACTGGTATCGCAATTGGACCAACGCCCGGGGCAGCTATACTTTTGACGAGTTGGTCGCCGCTTTGCTCGCACGATTCGCTACTGAGGTTCAAGCACGCGATGTGGAAGCTCGTAAGGTTATGGCAGCCGGTAGCTACCACATGCGTCGGGATGAAAATGTACCTGCGTACCAGTCACGCTTCGAAGCACTTGTGACTCCCATTGCTGACCTCACCGAATCTGAGCGTGTCTTTTGGTTTAGGCGAGGCCTAACGAAAATTTTGGCTAAATGGTGCGCCACTGACTTGGTTGGAGCGCAGATCAAGTCGTATGACGTGTTGGTCGCTTTTGCTAAGGGCGCGGAGGTACGACTCCTTGCCGGCGAGGAAGAAGTCAAGTCTGCCCCTCGTGCAAATGCCGTGCAAGTGCAGGATCCGCTTGGGGAAGCTGTAGCTCTCGACCAGGACCTCGGCGCGACCCGCCCCACGCCTACTGCCGCGACGCGACGTAGCAACGGGCAACGCAAGGCGCGCGGGGGCGCTAGCTCGGGTGTCCGTGGCACAGGAGGAGCAGGTCCGAGCTCGGACCCAGCTAGGAACAGGAAGCGTGGTGGTGCGCCGTCGACGGCAGCCGCACAGCGTTCCGATCCCAATGCGAAGCGGACTCGCACGGACGACACGTATATGCCAAAATGGAATTGCAATCGTTCCGAATTCGAGCGTCGGAAATTGGCCAATGTTTGTCTACGGTGTGCGGAGAATCATTCCACGAAGGATTGCCCTCTAATGCCGCCGTTTGTACCTCAGCCGAAATAGGGGCTTGCCCGGGTTCCTGCGGAGGGGGCACCACCTGGGATTTCTGAACTAACGCGTGGTCGGTGGTCATCCTTACGGCCAGCCGTTAAGGCATTGTTGCCTTGTGTACTTGGACACATCGAGCGAGTCATTGCGCGACGCATCACGCTTGACGGACGCACGGGACTTCTCTGCTTCGACCCGTTGTGTAATTTGTTTACACCTCGCCGTCCCCTGTCGTCTATCGATCTGTCTAACCACGTGGTTTTGTTCATCCCCTCGTCTCTGCGTGAGATGTCGGAACAGTTGGCCATATACAGGAGATGTAGGCGTCAATATCCAGGCACTGCCGCATGTGTATTACTCCCTGCTTTCTGTCGGCGCAAGGCAGAGGCATCGTTAAGGGGTATGCGGCATGTCCACCGGTTCGAGCCGGGCACCGTTTTGTTTAATGGTGTGGATCGGGAGGGTACGCTGGCTCCGTGGCCACACCTATCCTACTCGGTTGACGTTTGGTACGAAGCTCCTGACGGGGGTGCCGTTGGTTACGGACCCGCCTTAAGTGCACTGACGTTGTCTGCTGGGCAGTCGCTCGTAGATAACCGTGTCCCTGTGGTTCAGATCGGTTTGAATGGCCGTACTCTGAAGGCACTTGTTGACACCGGTGCCAGCGACGACTTCATCTCTGTCGCAGAGGTGAATGCGCTGGGGTTGTCCCCAGAGTCGTCTGATTGTCCACAGGTTACCCTTGCTGACGGGGGTAAGCATCCCATCGTGGGCAGGATTACCCTTAGCCTATCGATAGGCCCTTTGCGTGTTGTGACCCGGCCGTACGTGCTGCAGGGCTTAGCAGAGACTGCACCGTACATAATGGGGTCGTCGACATTACGACAGTACCGCGCGCGCATCGACATGGAGACCGCAACCCTGCATATGTGCAAGGGTACTCTGTCGATTAAGGTACCTTTCCTGTCGTTCGAACATGTCACACCAAAGGAGGGCGAAACTGAGGCGGTGCCTATGGTTAATTTCGCTGTGACCGCAATGGCCGCGCGAATCGAACCAGAGCTAGTCGGGCGTAAGGAGGCCGTCCGTTTGTTACGGAAGGGTGCCCACGGACTGCTTTTAAGGCCGCGGGTGAGCTCTTGTGTCACCACCGCGCAGATTTCTCTCGATCCTGAGGTTGAGGCCCTACTGTCGCAGTATGAGGACGTCTTTAAAGATATCCCTGGCCTACCACCTATGCGTCCTGTTGATCACACAATCCCTCTCATGCCTGGAGCGCAGCCTACGGCCCGGCCAATGTACAGGTTGAGTCCATTGGAACTGGACGAGGTGAAGCGCCAGGTGACGGATTTGCTCGCGAAGGGTATGATACGCCCCAGCACATCCCCGTATTCTGCACCGATTTTGTTTGTCGGTAAGAAGGATGGGACCTTGCGCATGTGCATTGATTACCGGGGGTTAAATGCGAATACGGTGAAAAATCGCTACCCTTTGCCACGCGTTGACGACCTGTTGGATAAGCTGAAGGGCTCGGCTTATTTTTCCTCAATTGACTTACAACAGGGCTACAATCAGATTCGCATCGCTGCCTCTGATATCCCGAAAACCGCTTTTCGGACGCCCTTCGGTCACTTTGAGTATACGGTCCTATCGTTTGGTTTGACTAATGCCCCTGCGACGTTTCAGGCGGTTATGGACCGAATGTTTAGGCCGTTTATCGACAGGTTCGTTGTTTGCTACCTGGATGACATCTTGGTATATTCTAAGACGCGCGAGGAGCACTTGGAGCATCTGCGGCTCGTGCTCGACGTTATGAGGCGGGAGCAATTGTTTGCTAAACGCGCCAAATGCTTTTGGGCGCAGCCTCAGGTGGAATATTTGGGCCACATTGTGTCGGCCACCGGTGTGAAGATGGACCCGCGGAAGGTCGCCGTGGTTCGCGATTGGCCCGCGCCTCAGAACCTCACGGAGCTGCGTAAGTTCCTTGGCTTGACCAATTATTTCCGAAAGTTCATTGAAAAATATTCCATCATTGCGGCCCCGCTTACTAACTTAACTCGCAAAGGCGTTTTCGTTTCGCTCGAGTCGTGGACGTCGCAGTGCCAGCGGGCATTCGAAGAGCTCAAACGAATCGTTGCCGAAGATGTCACCCTTGCATTCCCTGATTACTCGTTGCCATTTCGTGTTGAGGTAGTGTCTGATGCCTCAATATTTGGAAGCGGCGCTGTATTGTTACAGGAAGGGCGACCGATCGCCTTCACGAGTAAGAAGTTTTCTGGTGCGGAGATTCGCTACACCACCGGGGAACAGGAGCTTCTGGCCGTGCTGCATGCTTTAAAGGAATGGCGCTGTTACCTTGAGGGACGCCCGTTTACTTTAAAGACTGACCATAAGCCCCTAACGTTTTTGCAAAGCGTTCCGACGTTGAACCGCCGTCAGGCTAGGTGGATGGAATACCTAGCTAGGTTCGACTGCACCTGGGAGTATATTTCTGGTAAATTGAATATTGCCGATGCTCTCAGTCGACATCCGTCGCTACACGCTGCAATTTTGGCAGCGCCCGTCGTGCGGCCGCGTAGCGAGGAGGTACCGATCACGACGGACCTCGCGGAGCGGTTGAAGGTTGCCTACAACGCAGACGCCTGGTTCGCGGACCCGGCTAATGTAGAAAACCTTCGCAAGCAGAATGGCCTTGGGCTACGGACGGAGGGTGCAGCTACGCAAATCGTCGTTCCGAACGACGACGCGCTACGCTACGACATCCTTGCGCGGTTCCACGAGGACCCGTTAGCAGGACACCCTGGTAGCAAGCGATTGATCGACTTGGTGCAACGTTCCTTTTGGTGGCCTCGTTTGGCTAAGGATGCGGCGAACTTCGTCCAGACATGCAGTCTGTGCCAGCGCAATAAGGCTTTGTCCGGTAAGGGCCATGGGTTGTTGCAACCGTTACCTGTCCCGGATGCGCCTTGGGAAAGTGTTTCCATGGACTTCGTAGTCGCGCTGCCCAAAACTGAGGGGGGATACGATGCGGTGTTCGTAATGGTCGATCGTCTGACTAAGATGGTTCACCTAGCACCATGCACATCATCCTGCACGGCTGAGCAAACCGCACGTTTGTTTTTCGATAATGTGGTTCGGTTACACGGGATTCCCAAAAATGTGATCTCGGACCGCGGTGGACAGTTCACGTCTAAGTTTTGGGAAGCGCTCTGCAAACTAGTTGGCATGCGCGTCAACCTGAGCACGGCGTATCACCCGCAGACTGATGGTCAAACCGAACGCACAAACCGCACGTTGGGTGATATGTTGCGCAATTATGCTGGTCGCACACCACTCGTCTGGGATACGTATTTGACTGCGGCAGAATTCGCGCTTAACAACGCTGTTAACCGCTCTACAGGCAAAAGTCCGTTCTTTCTCAACTACGGATTTCATCCCGCGCTACCCGTGTGGCGTGAGTTGGAAGTGAACGTGCCTGCTGCTAAACTTTTTGCCAAGTCTTTTATGTCCCGAATCACAGACGCGAAGTCGTGTTTGGACGCGGCGCAGCAACGAACGACGGAATACTATAACAAATTCAAGCAGGATGTGACGTTTTCGGAAGGGCAACTCGTGTTGCTAAGCACCAAGAACTTGCGTTCCTTGGCCGACGGATCCCGAAAACTCTTACCCCGCTGGATTGGTCCGTATCCTGTCGTGCGCATGGTTGGGAATGTGGCTGTGGAGCTTGCATTGCCCACTGATATGACCATTCACCCCACGTTTCACGTATCGCTTGTTCGTCCGTATCGTAGTACGGAACCCGTCTCTGAGCCTGCTAACGCCCCCGCAGCGATCGAACCAGTTCCCGAGACCTGGATCGCTGGTAAACAGAAGTTTTACGATGTGGAGCGGGTGTTAGATTATCGCGCGCGTCGTGTGGGCCGACACCGACGTAAGCGAACAGTACACGAGTACTTGGTTAAGTGGACAGGGTATACCGACGAGCACAACTCATGGGAACCGGCACGTAACTTCTCACAGGACATGAAACCCCTGCTCGAAGAAGCCCGCAAACGTGCCACGCAAGCCCAATGACCCCTGCAGTCGATGCTGTATGATGCAGCGAGGACGCTGCATACGGGAGGGGGGATAATTGTTGTGCTACGGTTAGTTTCCCGCCGATGCGTAGGTCAATGTGATCCTACAAGGCGAAGTGCTATTGTGATGAACACATTGCATATGAATGAATCTGCATGATATAAATGTATTCGTGTACATTTATATATGCATCTGGCATGTTGTCATTACCTATCGCGACATTGCACCATGGCAAATCTGCCTAGCATGCATGAAAACTCGAATCATTGAAGTGCGCATTATGCTCGTGCTAGGAAACTATAAGTAATATTATCTGATATAATATTACTTCATTACAGCACACGTTGAGAGCGCCGCACTCGTCGCGATACATGCCCTGCAACCGGATATCGTTATCCGGACCCTTGCATCATGCGAATGCCGGAAAGGCTTATACGTTGTTATGCGTAGACATCGCCTAGACGCAGTAGGGTTGTCACATCTAGGATCGGCCTCCTGATGTGAATCGTACGGCATTGCGATGCTGCGAGTATAACAGATGCGAGGACGGCTAAGCTAGACAAGACATTCGATACCGGAGAACACTTGTGTGTTCTACATTACTATTACTATACGATATTCTACTTAGCCCGAGCTAAGCCTGAACTTCGCTAATCACCGCCGCGTGATGATTGCTTGCTTCCGGCGCTGACGGCGATTTCGTCCATTGCATCATTCCGATCTGTAAGACCGTAAGTTATATCTCTCTTCGTCTTGAAGTCTTCCGCTGTCTCTGTTTGCTCTCGCTTGCCTTGTTGTACTTGCAAGTGCTCGCGCATCGGTGTCGATAGTCTCCAGACGTGCAGATACTTATGAGCAAACGCGAACGAGAGGTACAACAATTTGGTATCGAGACAGGTTCGTTGCCTAACTGTCTCTCTTTGTCTTATCGGAAGTAGGTTCTTTCTATGGCAAGTTCCAGCGACGAACCACGAGGACCGCTAGATACTTTTGCCGAAGACTTAGGCCGCGCCGTTTTGGACGCCGCCGCTTCCGGTTTGTAATTGTTTAATTGCTTTTGCTTAGATTGCTGCACTTGTTGTGTAAGTGTACGCTCTGAGTCGCAGGTAATCTCAGTGCACCGGCATTGCTTGCCGCGGCGACTGAGACCGGCGTTCGTCCGGACCATTTGGCGACTCTCATTGCCCAAACTACGGAGATCAGGACTCAGCTGGGCAATTACTTGCTGAGTTTACTGAATCTTCTCAAGAGTACTGTCGGTAGGCTCACCGAATCGCTTTGTACTCTTGCCTTTGCAATAGAAGTCGGCTTCTATTACGCAAACCTAGGGTATCGTTTCGTGCTTCATGTCCGTGGAACACGACGATACGCCGCACACTAGCCTAGCTAGCCAACCTGATTCTGTTGTGGCTGCTAGAGCACCGGATAGAGGTCTTGAGACTGTTGGCGTGCGAGCCACTCAAGAGCCCCTTTTCCTTCAGACCCCTGCTCACTTAATTGTGCCGCATTCAGCAGTGAACACGAATATGGACAACACTGCTGGACCAAGGGTTCTGCCATTACCTCAAGCTCGAGGGCATGATGACATCCCTGAGGTGATGAGATTGTCGATTCCCGTTCCTAGGCTCAATATTTCGCTGACCGACAAGACACCAGGGCATAGCATAGCCGATGCAACTCGTGCGTACGTGCGTGACGCTAAAAAGTACCTCCAAGCTGTTCATGGTGGCGATAATGACGGTATCAGGTGTCTCTTCGTTGGTAACACCCTCGAGGGCGCAGCGAAGGACTGGTATCGCAATTGGACCAACGCCCGGGGCAGCTATACTTTTGACGAGTTGGTCGCCGCTTTGCTCGCACGATTCGCTACTGAGGTTCAAGCACGCGATGTGGAAGCTCGTAAGGTTTTGGCAGCCGGTAGCTACCACATGCGTCGGGATGAAAATGTACCTGCGTACCAGTCACGCTTCGAAGCACTTGTGACTCCCATTGCTGACCTCACCGAATCTGAGCGTGTCTTTTGGTTTAGGCGAGGCCTAACGAAAATTTTGGCTAAATGGTGCGCCACTGACTTGGTTGGAGCGCAGATCAAGTCGTATGACGTGTTGGTCGCTTTTGCTAAGGGCGCGGAGGTACGACTCCTTGCCGGCGAGGAAGAAGTCAAGTCTGCCCCTCGTGCAAATGCCGTGCAAGTGCAGGATCCGCTTGGGGAAGCTGTAGCTCTCGACCAGGACCTCGGCGCGACCCGCCCCACGCCTACTGCCGCGACGCGACGTAGCAACGGGCAACGCAAGGCGCGCGGGGGCGCTAGCTCGGGTGTCCGTGGCACAGGAGGAGCAGGTCCGAGCTCGGACCCAGCTAGGAACAGGAAGCGTGGTGGTGCGCCGTCGACGGCAGCCGCACAGCGTTCCGATCCCAATGCGAAGCGGACTCGCACGGACGACACGTATATGCCAAAATGGAATTGCAATCGTTCCGAATTCGAGCGTCGGAAATTGGCCAATGTTTGTCTACGGTGTGCGGAGAATCATTCCACGAAGGATTGCCCTCTAATGCCGCCGTTTGTACCTCAGCCGAAATAGGGGCTTGCCCGGGTTCCTGCGGAGGGGGCACCACCTGGGATTTCTGAACTAACGCGTGGTCGGTGGTCATCCTTACGGCCAGCCGTTAAGGCATTGTTGCCTTGTGTACTTGGACACATCGAGCGAGTCATTGCGCGACGCATCACGCTTGACGGACGCACGGGACTTCTCTGCTTCGACCCGTTGTGTAATTTGTTTACACCTCGCCGTCCCCTGTCGTCTATCGATCTGTCTAACCACGTGGTTTTGTTCATCCCCTCGTCTCTGCGTGAGATGTCGGAACAGTTGGCCATATACAGGAGATGTAGGCGTCAATATCCAGGCACTGCCGCATGTGTATTACTCCCTGCTTTCTGTCGGCGCAAGGCAGAGGCATCGTTAAGGGGTATGCGGCATGTCCACCGGTTCGAGCCGGGCACCGTTTTGTTTAATGGTGTGGATCGGGAGGGTACGCTGGCTCCGTGGCCACACCTATCCTACTCGGTTGACGTTTGGTACGAAGCTCCTGACGGGGGTGCCGTTGGTTACGGACCCGCCTTAAGTGCACTGACGTTGTCTGCTGGGCAGTCGCTCGTAGATAACCGTGTCCCTGTGGTTCAGATCGGTTTGAATGGCCGTACTCTGAAGGCACTTGTTGACACCGGTGCCAGCGACGACTTCATCTCTGTCGCAGAGGTGAATGCGCTGGGGTTGTCCCCAGAGTCGTCTGATTGTCCACAGGTTACCCTTGCTGACGGGGGTAAGCATCCCATCGTGGGCAGGATTACCCTTAGCCTATCGATAGGCCCTTTGCGTGTTGTGACCCGGCCGTACGTGCTGCAGGGCTTAGCAGAGACTGCACCGTACATAATGGGGTCGTCGACATTACGACAGTACCGCGCGCGCATCGACATGGAGACCGCAACCCTGCATATGTGCAAGGGTACTCTGTCGATTAAGGTACCTTTCCTGTCGTTCGAACATGTCACACCAAAGGAGGGCGAAACTGAGGCGGTGCCTATGGTTAATTTTGCTGTGACCGCAATGGCCGCGCGAATTGAACCAGAGCTAGTCGGGCGTAAGGAAGCCGTCCGTTTGTTACGGAAGGGTGCCCACGGACTGCTTTTAAGGCCGCGGGTGAGCTCTTGTGTCACCGCCGCGCAGATTTCTCTGGATCCTGAGGTTGAGGCCCTACTGTCGCAGTATGAGGACGTCTTTAAAGATATCCCTGGCCTACCACCTATGCGTCCTGTTGATCACACAATCCCTCTCATGCCTGGAGCGCAGCCTACGGCCCGGCCAATGTACAGGTTGAGTCCATTGGAACTGGACGAGGTGAAGCGCCAGGTGACGGATTTGCTCGCGAAGGGTATGATACGCCCCAGCACATCCCCGTATTCTGCACCGATTTTGTTTGTCGGTAAGAAGGATGGGACCTTGCGCATGTGCATTGATTACCGGGGGTTAAATGCGAATACGGTGAAAAATCGCTACCCTTTGCCACGCGTTGACGACCTGTTGGATAAGCTGAAGGGCTCGGCTTATTTTTCCTCAATTGACTTACAACAGGGCTACAATCAGATTCGCATCGCTGCCTCTGATATCCCGAAAACCGCTTTTCGGACGCCCTTCGGTCACTTTGAGTATACGGTCCTATCGTTTGGTTTGACTAATGCCCCTGCGACGTTTCAGGCGGTTATGGACCGAATGTTTAGGCCGTTTATCGACAGGTTCGTTGTTTGCTACCTGGATGACATCTTGGTATATTCTAAGACGCGCGAGGAGCACTTGGAGCATCTGCGGCTCGTGCTCGACGTTATGAGGCGGGAGCAATTGTTTGCTAAACGCGCCAAATGCTTTTGGGCGCAGCCTCAGGTGGAATATTTGGGCCACATTGTGTCGGCCACCGGTGTGAAGATGGACCCGCGGAAGGTCGCCGTGGTTCGCGATTGGCCCGCGCCTCAGAACCTCACGGAGCTGCGTAAGTTCCTTGGCTTGACCAATTATTTCCGAAAGTTCATTGAAAAATATTCCATCATTGCGGCCCCGCTTATTAACTTAACTCGCAAAGGCGTTTTCGTTTCGCTCGAGTCGTGGACGTCGCAATGCCAGCGGGCATTCGAAGAGCTCAAACGAATCGTTGCCGAAGATGTCACCCTTGCATTCCCTGATTACTCGTTGCCATTTCGTGTTGAGGTAGTGTCTGATGCCTCAATATTTGGAAGCGGCGCTGTATTGTTACAGGAAGGGCGACCGATCGCCTTCACGAGTAAGAAGTTTTCTGGTGCGGAGATTCGCTACACCACCGGGGAACAGGAGCTTCTGGCCGTGCTGCATGCTTTAAAGGAATGGCGCTGTTACCTTGAGGGACGCCCGTTTACTTTAAAGACTGACCATAAGCCCCTAACGTTTTTGCAAAGCGTTCCGACGTTGAACCGCCGTCAGACTAGGTGGATGGAATACCTAGCTAGGTTCGACTGCACCTGGGAGTATATTTCTGGTAAATTGAATATTGCCGATGCTCTCAGTCGACATCCGTCGCTACACGCTGCAATTTTGGCAGCGCCCGTCGTGCGGCCGCGTAGCGAGGAGGTACCGATCGCGACGGACCTCGCGGAGCGGTTGAAGGTTGCCTACAACGCAGACGCCTGGTTCGCGGACCCGGCTAATGTAGAAAACCTTCGCAAGCAGAATGGCCTTTGGCTACGGACGGAGGGTGCAGCTACGCAAATCGTCGTTCCGAACGACGACGCGCTACGCTACGACATCCTTGCGCGGTTCCACGAGGACCCGTTAGCAGGACACCCTGGTAGCAAGCGATTGATCGACTTGGTGCAACGTTCCTTTTGGTGGCCTCGTTTGGCTAAGGATGCGGCGAAGTTCGTCCAGACATGCAGTCTGTGCCAGCGCAATAAGGCTGTCCGGTAAGGGCCATGGGTTGTTGCAACCGTTGCCTGTCCCGGATGCGCCTTGGGAAAGTGTTTCCATGGACTTCGTAGTCGCGCTGCCCAAAACTGAGGGGGGATACGATGCGGTGTTCGTAATGGTCGATCGTCTGACTAAGATGGTTCACCTAGCACCATGCACATCATCCTGCACGGCTGAGCAAACCGCACGTTTGTTTTTCGATAATGTGGTTCGGTTACACGGGGTTCCCAAAAATGTGATCTCGGACCGCGGTGGACAGTTCACGTCTAAGTTTTGGGAAGCGCTCTGCAAACTAGTTGGCATGCGCGTCAACCTGAGCACAGCGTATCACCCGCAGACTGATGGTCAAACCGAACGCACAAACCGCACGTTGGGTGATATGTTGCGCAATTATGCTGGTCGCACACCACTTGTTTGGGATACATATTTGACTGCGGCAGAATTCGCGCTTAACAATGCTGTTAACCGCTCTACAGGCAAAAGTCCGTTCTTTCTCAACTACGGGTTTCATCCCGCGCTACCCGTGTGGCGTGAGTTGGAAGTGAACGTGCCTGCTGCTAAACTTTTTGCCAAGTCTTTTATGTCCCGAATCACAGACGCGAAGTCGTGTTTGGACGCGGCGCAGCAACGAACGACGGAATACTACAACAAATCCAAGCAGGATGTAACGTTTTCGGAGGGGCAACTCGTGTTGCTAAGCACCAAGAACTTGCGTTCCTTGGCCGACGGATCCCGAAAACTCTTACCCCGCTGGATTGGTCCGTATCCTGTCGTGCGCATGGTTGGGAATGTGGCTGTGGAGCTTGCATTACCCGCTGATATGACCATTCACCCCACGTTTCACGTATCGCTTGTTCGTCCGTATCGTAGTACGGAACCCGTCCCTGAGCCTGCTAACGCCCCCGCAGCAATCGAACCAGTTCCCGAGACCTGGATCGCTGGTAAACAGAAGTTTTACGATGTGGAGCGGGTGTTAGATTATCGCGCGCGTCGTGTGGGCCGACACCGACGTAAGCGAACAGTACACGAGTACTTGGTTAAGTGGACAGGGTATACCGACGAGCACAACTCATGGGAACCGGCACGTAACTTCTCACAGGACATGAAACCCCTGCTCGAAGAAGCCCGCAAACGTGCCACGCAAGCCCAATGACCCCTGCAGTCGATGCTGTATGATGCAGCGAGGACGCTGCATACGGGAGGGGGGATAATTGTTGTGCTACGGTTAGTTTCCCGCCGATGCGTAGGTCGATGTGATCCTACAAGGCGAAGTGCTATTGTGATGAACACATTGCATATGAATGAATCTGCATGATATAAATGTATTCGTGTACATTTATATATGCATCTGGCATGTTGTCATTACCTATCGCGACATTGCACCATGGCAAATCTGCCTAGCATGCATGAAAACTCGAATCATTGAAGTGCGCATTATGCTCGTGCTAGGAAACTATAAGTAATATTATCTGATATAATATTACTTCATTACAGCACACGTTGAGAGCGCCGCACTCGTCGCGATACATGCCCTGCAACCGGATATCGTTATCCGGACCCTTGCATCATGCGAATGCCGGAAAGGCTTATACGTTGTTATGCGTAGACATCGCCTAGACGCAGTAGGGTTGTCACATCTAGGATCGGCCTCCTGATGTGAATCGTACGGCATTGCGATGCTGCGAGTATAACAGATGCGAGGACGGCTAAGCTAGACAAGACATTCGATACCGGAGAACACTTGTGTGTTCTACATTACTATTACTATACGATATTCTACTTAGCCCGAGCTAAGCCTGAACTTCGCTAATCACCGCCGCGTGATGATTGCTTGCTTCCGGCGCTGACGGCGATTTCGTCCATTGCATCATTCCGATCTGTAAGACCGTAAGTTATATCTCTCTTCGTCTTGAAGTTTTCCGCTGTCTCTGTTTGCTCTCGCTTGCCTTGTTGTACTTGCAAGTGCTCGCGCATCGGTGTCGATAGTCTCCAGACGTGCAGATACTTATGAGCAAACGCGAACGAGAGGTACAACAAAATACGTATCCCAAACGAGTGGTGTGCGACCAGCATAATTGCGCAACATATCACCCAATTGCGATTTGTGCGTTCGGTTTGACCATCAGTCTGCGGGTGATACGCCGTGCTCAGGTTGACGCGCATGCCAACTAGTTTGCAGAGCGCTTCCCAAAACTTAGACGTGAACTGTCCACCGCGGTCCGAGATCACATTTTTGGGAATCCCGTGTAACCGAACCACATTATCGAAAAACAAACGTGCGGTTTGCTCAGCCGTGCAGGATGATGTGCATGGTGCTAGGTGAACCATCTTAGTCAGACGATCGACCATTACGAACACCGCATCGTATCCCCCCTCAGTTTTGGGCAGCGCGACTACGAAGTCCATGGAAACACTTTCCCAAGGCGCATCCGGGACAGGCAACGGTTGCAACAACCCATGGCCCTTACCGGACAAAGCCTTATTGCGCTGGCACAGACTGCATGTCTGCAAGTTCGCCGCATCCTTAGCCAAACGAGGCCACCAAAAGGAACGTTGCACCAAGTCGATCAATCGCTTGCTACCAGGGTGTCCTGCTAACGGGTCCTCGTGGAACCGCGCAAGGATGTCGTAGCGTAGCGCGTCGTCGTTCGGAACGACGATTTGCGTAGCTGCACCCTCCGTCCGTAGCCAAAGGCCATTCTGCTTGCGAAGGTTTTCTACATTAGCCGGGTCCGCGAACCAGGCGTCTGCGTTGTAGGCAACCTTCAACCGCTCAGCGAGGTCCGTCGCGATCGGTACCTCCTCGCTACGCGGCCGCACGACGGGCGCTGCCAAAATTGCAGCGTGTAGCGACGGATGTCGACTGAGAGCATCGGCAATATTCAATTTACCAGAAATATACTCCCAGGTGCAGTTGAACCTAGCTAGATATTCCATCCACCTAGCTTGACGGCGGTTCAACGTCGGAACGCTTTGCAAAAACGTTAGGGGCTTGTGGTCAGTCTTTAAAGTAAACGGGCGTCCCTCGAGGTAACAGCGCCATTCCTTTAAAGCATGCAGCACGGCCAGAAGCTCCTGTTCCCCGGTGGTGTAGCGAATCTCCGCACCAGAAAACTTCTTACTCGTGAAGGCGATTGGTCGCCCTTCCTGTAACAATACAGCGCCGCTTCCAAATATTGAGGCATCAGACACTACCTCAACACGAAATGGCAACGAGTAATCAGGGAATGCAAGGGTGACATCTTCGGCAACGATTCGTTTGAGCTCTTCGAATGCCCGCTGGCATTGCGACGTCCACGACTCGAGCGAAACGAAAACGCCTTTGCGAGTTAAGTTAATAAGCGGGGCCGCAATGATGGAATATTTTTCAATGAACTTTCGGAAATAATTGGTCAAGCCAAGGAACTTACGCAGCTCCGTGAGGTTCTGAGGCGCGGGCCAATCGCGAACCACGGCGACCTTCCGCGGGTCCATCTTCACACCGGTGGCCGACACAATGTGACCCAAATATTCCACCTGAGGCTGCGCCCAAAAGCATTTGGCGCGTTTAGCAAACAATTGCTCCCGCCTCATAACGTCGAGCACGAGCCGCAGATGCTCCAAGTGCTCCTCGCGCGTCTTAGAATATACCAAGATGTCATCCAGGTAGCAAACAACGAACCTGTCGATAAACGGCCTAAACATTCGGTCCATAACCGCCTGAAACGTCGCAGGGGCATTAGTCAAACCAAACGATAGGACCGTATACTCAAAGTGACCGAAGGGCGTCCGAAAAGCGGTTTTCGGGATATCAGAGGCAGCGATGCGAATCTGATTGTAGCCCTGTTGTAAGTCAATTGAGGAAAAATAAGCCGAGCCCTTCAGCTTATCCAACAGGTCGTCAACGCGTGGCAAAGGGTAGCGATTTTTCATCGTATTCGCATTTAATCCCCGGTAATCAATGCACATGCGCAAGGTCCCATCCTTCTTACCGACAAACAAAATCGGTGCAGAATACGGGGATGTGCTGGGGCGTATCATACCCTTCGCGAGCAAATCCGTCACCTGGCGCTTCACCTCGTCCAGCTCCAATGGACTCAACCTGTACATTGGCAGGGCCACAGGTTGCGCTCCAGGCATGAGAGGGATTGTGTGATCAACAGGACGCATAGGTGGCAGGCCAGGGATATCTTTGAAGACGTCCTCATACTGCGACAGTAGGGCTTCAACCTCAGGATCCACAGAAATCTGCGCGGTGGTGGCACAACAGCCCACCCGCGGCCTTAAAAGCAGTCCGTGGGCACCCTTCCGTAACAAACGGATGGCCTCCTTACGCCCGACTAGCTCTGGTTCGATTCGCACGGCCATTGCGGTCACAGCGAAATTAACCATAGGCACCGCCTCAGTTTCGCCCTCCTTTGGTGTGACATGTTCGAACGACAGGAAAGGTACCTTAATCGACAGAGTACCCTTGCACATATGCAGGGTTGCGGTCTCCATGTCGATGCGCGCGCGGTACTGTCGTAATGTCGACGACCCCATTATGTACGGTGCAGTCTCTGCTAAGCCCTGCAGCACGTACGGCCGGGTCACAACACGCAAAGGGCCTATCGATAGGCTAAGGGTAATCCTGCCCACGATGGGATGCTTACCCCCGTCAGCAAGGGTAACCTGTGGACAATCAGACGACTCTGGGGACAACCCCAGCGCGTTCACCTCTGCGACAGAGATGAAGTCGTCGCTGGCACCGGTGTCAACAAGTGCCTTCAGAGTACGGCCATTCAAACCGATCTGAACCACAGGGACACGGTTATCTACGAGCGACTGCCCAGCAGACAACGTCAGTGCACTTAAGGCGGGTCCGTAACCAACGGCACCCCCATCAGGAGCTTCGTACCAAACGTCAACCGAGTAGGATAGGCGTGGCCACGGAGCCAGCGTACCCTCCCGATCCACACCATTAAACAAAACGGTGCCCGGCTCGAACCGGTGGACATGCCGCATACCCCTTAACGATGCCTCTGCCTTGCGCCGACAGAAAGCAGGGAGTAATACACATGCGGCAGTGCCTGGATATTGACGCCTACATCTCCTGTATATGGCCAACTGTTCCGACATCTCACGCAGAGACGAGGGGATGAACAAAACCACGTGGTTAGACAGATCGATAGACGACAGGGGACGGCGAGGTGTAAACAAATTACACAACGGGTCGAAGCAGAGAAGTCCCGTGCGTCCGTCAAGCGTGATGCGTCGCGCAATGACTCGCTCGATGTGTCCAAGTACACAAGGCAACAATGCCTTAACGGCTGGCCGTAAGGATGACCACCGACCACGCGTTAGTTCAGAAATCCCAGGTGGTGCCCCCTCCACAGGAACCCGGGCAAGCCCCTATTTCGGCTGAGGTACAAACGGCGGCATTAGAGGGCAATCCTTCGTGGAATGGTTCTCCGCACACCGTAGACAAACGTTGGCCAATTTTCGACGCTCGAATTCGGAACGATTGCAATTCCATTTTGGCATAAATGTGTCGTCCGTACGAGTACGCTTCGCGTTGGGGTCGGAACGCTGTGCGGCTGCCGACGACGGCGCACCACCACGCTTCCTGTTCCTAGCTGGGTCCGAGCTCGGACCTGCTCCTCCTGTACCACGGACACCCGAGCTAGCGCCCCCGCGCGCCTGGCGTTGCCGGTTGCTGCGTCGCGTCGCGGCAGTAGGCGTGGGGCGGGTCGCGCCGAGGTCCTGGTCGAGAGCTACAGCTTCCCCAAGCGGATCCTGCACTTGCACGGCATTTGCACGAGGGGCAGACTTGACTTCTTCCTCGCCGGCAAGGAGTCGTATCTCTGCGCCCTTAGCAAAAGCGACCAACGCGTCATACGACTTGATCTGCGCTCCAACCAAGTCAGTGGCGCACCATTTAGCCAAAAGTTTCGTTAGGCCTCGCCTAAACCAAAAGACACGCTCGGATTCGGTGAGGTCAGCAATGGGAGTCACAAGTGCTTCGAAGCGTGACTGGTACGCAGGTACATTTTCATCCCGACGCATGTGGTAGCTACCGGCTGCCAAAACCTTACGAGCTTCCACATCGCGTGCTTGAACCTCAGCAGCGAATCGTGCGAGCAAAGCGGCGACCAACTCGTCAAAAGTATAGTTGCCCCGGGCGTTGGTCCAATTGCGATACCAGTCCTTCGCTGAGCCCTCGAGGGTGTTACCAACGAAGAGACACCTGATACCGTCATTATCGCCACCATGAACAGCCTGGAGATACTTTTTAGCGTCACGCACGTACGCACGAGTTGCATCGGCTATGCTATGCCCTGGTGTCTTGTCGGTCAGCGAAATATTGAGCCTAGGAACGGGAATTGACAATCTCATCACCTCAGGGATGTCATCATGCCCTCGAGCTTGAGGTAATGGCAGAACCCTTGGTCCAGCAGTGTTGTCCATATTCGTGTTCACTGCTGAATGCGGCACAATTAAGTGAGCAGGGGTCTGAAGGAAAAGGGGCTCTTGAGTGGCTCGCGCGCCAACAGTCTCAAGACCTCTATCCGTTGCTCTAGCAGCCACAACAAAATCGGGTTGGCTAGCTAGGCTAGTGTGCTGCGTATCGTCGTGTTCCGCGGACATGAAGCACTAAACGATACCCTAGATTTGCGTAATAGAAGCCGACTTCTATCGCAAAGGCAAGAGTACAAAACAACTCGGTGAGCCTACCGACAGTACTCTTGAGAAGATTCAGCAAATTCAGCAAGTAATTGCCCAGCTGAGTCCTGATCTCCGTAGTTTGGGCAATGAGAGTCGCCAACTGGTCCGGACGAACGCCGGTCTCAGTCGCCGCGGCAAGCAATGCCGGTGCACTGAGATTACCTGCGACTCAGAGCGTACACTTACACAACAAGTGCAGCAATCTAAGCAAAAGCAATTAAACAATTACAAACCGGAAGCAGCGGCGTCCAAAACGGCGCGGCCTAAGTCTTCGGCAAAAGTATCTAGCGGTCCTCGTGGTTCGTCGCTGGAACTCGCCATAGAAAGAACCTACTTCCGATTAGACAGAGAGAGACAGTTAGGCAACGAACCTGTCTCGATACCAAATTGTTGTACCTCTCGTTCGCGTTTGCTCATAAGTATCTGCACGTCTGGAGACTATCGACACCGATGCGCGAGCACTTGCAAGTACAGCAAGGCAAGCGAGAGCAAACAGAGACAGCGGAAGACTTCAAGACGAAGAGAGATATAACTTACGGTCTTACAGATCGGAATGATGCAATGGACGAAATCGCCGTCAGCGCCGGAAGCAAGCAATCATCACGCGGCGGTGATTAGCGAAGTTCAGGCTTAGCTCGGGCTAAGTAGAATAGCGTATAGCAATAGTAATGTAGAACACACAAGTGTTCTCCGGTATCGAATGTCTTATCTTGCTTAGCCGTCCTCGCATCTGTTATACTCGCAGCATCGCAGTGCCGTACGATTCACATTAGGAGGCCGATCCTAGATGTGACAACCCTACTGCGTATGGGCGATGTCTACTCGTAACAACGTATAAGCCTTTCTGGCATTCGCATGATGCAAGGGTCCGGATAACGATATCCGGTTGCAGGGCATGTATCGCGACGAGGGCGGCGCTCTCAACGTGTGCTTAAATGAAGTAATATTATATCAGATAATATTACTTATCGTTTCGTAGCACGAGCATAATGCGCACTTCAATGATTCGGTCATTCATGCATGCTAGGCGGATTTGCCATGATGCGATGTCGCGATGGATAATGACAACATGCCAGATGCATATATAAATGTATGCGAATACATTTGTATCATGCAGATTCATTCATATGTAATGCGTTCATCACAAAAGCACTTCACCTTGTAGGATCGCGTCGACCTACGCGTCGGCGGGAAATGAACCGTAGCACAACAAATATCTGGGCACCGCCGCATGTGTATTACTCCCCGCTTTCTGTCGGCGCAAGGCAGAGGCATCGTTCAGGGGTATGCGGTGTGTCCACCGGTTCGAGCCAGGCACCGTTTTGTTTAACGGTGTGGATCGGGAGGGTATGCTGGCTCCGTGGCCAGGGACATCCTACTCGGTTGACGTTTGGTACGAAGCTCCTGATGAGGGTGTGCCGTAGGTTACGGACCCGCCCTAAGTGCACTAACGTTATCTGCTGGGCAGTCGCTCGTAGATAACCGTGTCCCAGTGGTTCAGATCGGTTTGAATGGCCGTACTCTGAAGGCACTTGTTGACACCGGTGCCAGCGACGACTTCATCTCTGTCGCAGAGGTGAATGCGCTGGGGTTGACCCCAGAGTCGTCTGATTGTCCACAGGTTACCCTTGCTGACGGGGGTAAGCATCCCATCGTGGGCAGGATTACCCTTAGCCTATCGATAGGCCCTTTGCGTGTTGTGACCCGGCCGTACGTGCTGCAGGGCTTAGCAGAGACTGCACCGTACATAATGGGGTCTTCGACATTATGGCAGTACCGCGCGCGCATCGACATGGAGACCGCAACCCTGCATATGTGCAAGGGTACTCTGTCGATTAAGGTACCTTTCCTGTCGTTCAAACATGTCACACCAAAGGAGGGCGAAGCTGAGGCGGTGCCTATGGTTAATTTTGCTGTGACCGCAATGGCCGCGCGAATCGAACCAGAGCTAGTCGGGCATAAGGAAGCCGTCCGTTTGTTACGGAAGGGTGCCCACGGACTGCTTTTGAGGCCGCGGGTGGGCTGTTGTGCCACCACCGCGCAGATTTCTGTGGATCCTGAGGTTGAAGCCCTACTGTCGCAGTATGAGGACGTCTTCAAAGATATCCCTGGCCTGCCACCTATGCGTCCTGTTGATCACACAATCCCTCTCATGCCTGGAGCGCAACCTGTGGCCCTGCCAATGTACAGGTTGAGTCCATTGGAGCTGGACGAGGTGAAGCGCCAGGTGACGGATTTGCTCGCGAAGGGTATGATACACCCCAGCACATCCCCGTATTCTGCACCGATTTTGTTTGTCGGTAAGAAGGATGGGACCTTGCGCATGTGCATCGATTACCGGGGGTTGAATGTGAGTACGGTGAAGAATCGCTACCCTTTGCCATGCGTTGACGACCTGTTGGATAAGCTGAAGGGCTCGGCTTATTTTTCCTCGATTGACTTACAACAGGGCTATAATCAGATCCGCATCACTGCCTCTGATATCCCGAAAACCGCTTTTCGGACGCCCTTCGGTCACTTCGAGTATACAGTCCTATCGTTTGGTTTGACTAATGCCCCTGCGACGTTTCAGGCGGTCATGGACCGAATGTTTAGGCCGTTTATCGACAGGTTCGTTGTTTGCTACCTGGATGACATCTTGGTTTATTCTAAGACGCGCGAGGAGCACTTGGAGCATCTTCGGCTCGTGCTCGACGTTATGAGGCGGGAGCAATTGTTTGCTAAACGCGCCAAATGCTTTTGGGCGCAGCCTCAGGTGGAATATTTGGGCCACATTGTGTCGGCCACCGGTGTGAAGATGGACCCGCGGAAGGTCGCCGTGGTTAGCGATTGGCCCGCGCCTCAGAACCTCACGGAGCTGCGTAAGTTCCTTGGCTTGACCAATTATTTCCGAAAGTTCATTGAAAAATATTCCATCATTGCGGCCCCACTTACTAACTTAACTCACAAAGGCGTTTTCGTTTCGCTCGAGTCGTGGACGTCGCAATGCCAGCGGGGTTGCCGAAGATGTCACCCTTGCATTCCCTGATTACTCGTTGCCGTTTCGTGTTGAGGTAGTGTCTGATGCCTCAGTATTTGGAAGCGGCGCTGTATTGTTACAGGAAGGGCGACCGATCGCTTTCATGAGTAAGAAGTTTTCTGGTGCGGAGATTCGCTACACCACCGGGGAACAGGAGCTTTTGGCAGTGCTGCATGCTTTAAAGGAATGGCGCTGTTACCTCGAGGGACGCCCATTTACTTTAAAGACTGACCACAAGCCCCTAACGTTTTTGCAAAGCGTTCCGACGTTGAACCGCCGTCAGACTAGGTGGATGGAATACCTAGCTAGGTTCGACTGCACCTGGGAGTACATTTCTGGTAAATTGAATATTGCCGATGCTCTCAGTCGACACCCGTCGCTACATGCTGCAATTTTGGCAGCGCCCATTGTGCGACCGCGTAACGAGGAGGTGCCGATCGTGATGGACCTCGCGGAGCGGTTGAAGGTTGCCTACAACGCAGATGCCTGGTTCTCGGAGCCAGCTAATGTAGAAAACCTTCGCAAGCAGAATGGCCTTTGGCTACGGACGGAGGGTGCAGCTACGCAAGCTAGCAAGCGGTTGGTCGAGTTGGTGCAACGTTCCTTTTGGTGGCCTCGTTTGGCTAACGATGCGGCGAACTTCGTACAGACATGCAGTCTGTGCCAGCGCAATAAGGCTTTGTCCGGTAAGGGTCATGGGTTGTTGCAACCGTTGCCTGTCCCGGATGCGCCTTGGGAAAGTGTTTCCATGGACTTCGTAGTCTCGCTGCCCAAAACTGAGGGGGGATATGATGCGGTGTTCGTAATGGTCGATCATCTGACTAAGATGGTCCACCTAGCACCATGCACATCGTCCTGCACGGCTGAACAAACCACACGCTTGTTTTTCGATAATGTGGTTCGGTTACACGCTGCTCCCAAAAATGTGATCGCGGACCGCGGTGGGCAGTTCACGTCTAAGTTTTGGGAAGCGCTCTACAAGCTAGTTGGCATGCGCGTCAACCTGAGCACAGCGTATCACCCGCAGACTGATGGTCAAACCGAACGCACAAACCGCACGTTGGGTGATATGTTGTGCAATTATGCTGGTCACAAACCACTCGTTTGGGATACATATTTGACTGCGGCAGAATTCGCGCTTAACAACGCTGTTAACCGCTCTACAGGCAAAAGTCCGTTCTTTCTTAACTATGGGTTTCATCCTGTGCTACCCGTGTGGCGTGAGTTGGAAGTGAACGTGCCTGCTGCTAAACTTTTTGCCAAGTCTTTTATGTCCCGAATCACAGACGCGAAGTCGTGTTTGGATGCGGCGCAGCAACGAACGACGGAGTATTACAACAAATTCAAGCAGGATGTGACGTTTTCGGAAGGGCAACTCGTGTTGCTAAGCACCAAGAACTTGCGTTCCTTGGCCGACGCATCCCGAAAACTCTTACCCCGCTGGATTGGTCCGTATCCTGTCGTGCGCATGGTTGGGAATGTGGCTGTGGAGCTTGCATTGCCCGCTGATATGACCATTCACCCCACGTTTCACGTATCGCTTGTCCGTCCTTATCGTGGTACGGAACCCGTCCCTGAGCCTGCTAACGCCCCCGCAGCGATCGAACCAGTTCCCGAGACCTGGATCGCTGGTAAACAGAAGTTTTACGATGTGGAGCGGGTGTTAGCTTATCTCACGCGTCGTGTGGGCCGACACCGACGTAAGCGGACAGTACACGAGTACTTGGTCAAGTGGACAGGGTATACCAGCGAGCACAACTCATGGGAACCGGCACGCAACTTCTCGCAGGACATGAAGCCCCTGCTCGACAGGACAGGAAGCCCGCAAACGTGCCACGCAAGCCCAATGACCCTGCAGTCGATGCTGTATGAAGCAGCGAGGATGCTGCATACGGGAGGGGGGATAATTGTTGTGCTACGGTTCATTTCCCGCCGATGCGTAGGTCGATGCGACCCTACGAGGCGAAATGCTATCTTGACGAACGCATGGATGACTTATGCATATGAATAAACCTGCATGATATAAATGTATTTGTATACATTTATATATACATTTGGCATGTTGTCATTATCCATCGCGACATCGCATCATGGCAAATCCGCCTAGCATGCATGAAATACCGAATCATTGAAGTGCGCATTATGCTCGTGCTACGAAACGATAAGTAATATTATTTGATATAATATTACTTCATTACAGCACACGTTGACAGCGCCGCACTCGTCACGATGCATGCCTTGCAACCGAATATCGTTATTCGGACCCTTGCATCATGCGAATGCCGGAAAGGCTTATATGTTGTTATGCTTGGACATCGCCTATACGCAGTAGGGTTGTCACACTTAGGATCGGCCTCCTAGTGTGAATCATACGACATTGCGATGCTGCGAGTATAACAGATGCGAGGACGGCTAAGCAAGATAAGACATTCGATACCGGAGAACACGTGTGTGTTCTACACTATTATTACTATACGATATTCTACTTAGCCCGAGCTAAGCCTGAACTTCGCTAATCACCGCCGCGTGATGATTGCTTGCTTCCGGCGCTGACGGCGATTTCGTCCATTGCATCATTCCGATCTGTAAGACCGTAAGTTATATCTCTCTTCGTCTTGAAGTCTTCCGCTGTCTCTGTTTGCTCTCGCTTGCCTTGCTGTACTTGCAAGTGCTCGCGCATCGGTGTCGATAGTCTCCAGACGTGCAGATACTTATGAGCAAACGCGAACGAGAGGTACAACAATTTGGTATCGAGACAGGTTCGTTGCCTAACTGTCTCTCTTTGTCTAATCGGAAGTAGGTTCTTTCTATGGCGAGTTCCAGCGACGAACCACGAGGACCGCTAGATACTTTTGCCTAAGACTTAGGCCGCGCCGTTTTGGACGCCGCCGCTTCCGGTTTGTAATTGTTTAATTGCTTTTGCTTAGATTGCTGCACTTGTTGTGTGAGTGTACGCTCTGAGTCGCAGGTAATCTCAGTGCACCGGCATTGCTTGCCGCGGCGACTGAGACCGGCGTTCGTCCGGACCAGTTGGCGACTCTCATTGCCCAAACTACGGAGATCAGGACTCAGCTGGGCAATTACTTGCCGAGTTTGCTGAATCTTCTCAAGAGTACTGTCGGTAGGCTCACCGAATCGCTTTGTACTCTTGCCTTTGCGATAGAAGTCGGCTTCTATTACGCAAATCTAGGGTATTGTTTAGTGCTTCATGTCCGCGGAACACGACGATACGCCGCACACTAGCCTAGCTAGCCAACCCGATTCTGTTGTGGCTGCTAGAGCACTGGATAGAGGCCTTGAGACTGTTGGCGTGCGAGCCACTCAAGAGCCCCTTTTCCTTCAGACCCCTGCTCACTTAATTGTGCCGCATTCAGCAGTGAACACGAATATGGACAACACTGCTGGACCAAGGGTTCTGCCATTACCTCAAGCTCGAGGGCATGATGACATCCCTGAGGTGATGAGATTGTCAATTCCCGTTCCTAGGCTCAATATTTCGCTGACCGACAAGACACCAGGGCATAGCATAGCCGATGCAACTCGTGCGTACGTGCGTGACGCTAAAAAGTATCTCCAGGCTGTTCATGGTGGCGATAATGACGGTATCAGGTGTCTCTTCGTTGGTAACACCCTCGAGGGCTCAGCGAAGGACTGGTATCGCAATTGGACCAACGCCCGGGGCAACTATACTTTTGACGAGTTGGTCGCCGCTTTGCTCGCACGATTCGCTGCTGAGGTTCAAGCACGCGATGTGGAAGCTCGTAAGGTTTTGGCAGCCGGTAGCTACCACATGCGTCGGGATGAAAATGTACCTGCGTACCAGTCACGCTTCGAAGCACTTGTGACTCCCATTGCTGACCTCACTGAATCCGAGCGTGTCTTTTGGTTTAGGCGAGGCCTGACGAAAATTTTGGCTAAATGGTGCGCTACTGACTTGGTTGGAGCGCAGATCAAGTCGTATGACGCGTTGGTCGCTTTTGCTAAGGGCGCGGAGGTACGACTCCTTGCCGGCGAGGAAGAAGTCAAGTCTGCCCCTCGTGCAAATGCCGTGCAAGTGCAGGATCCGCTTGGGGAAGCTGTAGCTCTCGACCAGGACCTCGGCGCAACCACGCCCCACGCCTACTGCCGCGACGCGACGCAGCAACGGGCAACGCAAGGCGCGCGGGGGCGCTAGCTCGGGTGTCCGTGGCACAGGAGGAGCAGGTCCGAACTCGGACCCAGCTAGGAACAGGAAGCGTGGTGGTGTGCCGTCGACGGCAGCCGCACAGCGTTCCGACCCCAATGCGAAGCGGACTCGCACGGACGACACGTATATGCCAAAATGGAATTGCAATCGTTCCGAATTCGAGCGTCGGAAATTGGCCAATGTTTGTCTACGGTGTGCGGAGAGCCATTCTACGAAGGATTGCCCTCTAATGCCGCCGTTTGTACCTCAGCCGAAATAGGGGCTTGCCCGGGTTCCTGTGGAGGGGGCACCACCCGGGATTTCTGAACTAACGCGTGGTCGGTGGTCATCCTTACGGCCAGCCGTTAAGGCATTGTTGCCTTGTGTACTTGGACACATCGAGCGAGTCATTGCGCGACGCATCACGCTTGACGGACGCACGGGACTTCTCTGCTTCGACCCGTTGTGTAATTTGTTTACACCTCGCCGTCCCCTGTCGTCTATCGATCTGTCTAACCACGTAGTTTTGTTCATCCCCTCGTCTCTGCGTGAGATGTCGGAACAGTTGGCCATATACAGGAGATGTAGGCGTCAATATCCAGGCACTGCCGCATGTGTATTACTCCCTGCTTTCTGTCGGCGCAAGGCAGAGGCATCGTTAAGGGGTATGCGGCATGTCCACCGGTTCGAGCCGGGCACCGTTTTGTTTAATGGTGTGGATTGGGAGGGTACGCTGGTTCCGTGGCCAAGCCTATCCTACTCGGTTGACGTTTGGTACGAAACTCCTGATTGGGGTGCCGTTGGTTACGGACCCGCCTTAAGTGCACTGACGTTGTCTGCTGGGCAGTCGCTCGTAGATAACCGTGTCCCTGTGGTTCAGATCGGTTTGAATGGCCGTACTCTGAAGGCACTTGTTGACACCGGTGCCAGTGACGACTTCATCTCTGTCGCAGAGGTGAACGCGCTGGGGTTGTCCCCAGAGTCGTCTGATTGTCCACAGGTTACCCTTGCTGACGGGGGTAAGCATCCCATCGTGGGCAGGATTACCCTTAGCCTATCGATAGGCCCTTTGCGTGTTGTGACCCGGCCGTACGTGCTGCAGGGCTTAGCAGAGACTGCACCGTACATAATGGGGTCGTCGACATTATGGCAGTACCGCGCGCGCATCGACATGGAGACCGCAACCCTGCATATGTGCAAGAGTACTCTGTCGATTAAGGTACCTTTCCTGTCGTTCGAACATGTCACACCAAAGGAGGGCGAAACTGAGGCGGTGCCTATGGTTAATTTCGCTGTGACCGCAATGGTCGCGCGAATCGAACCAGAGCTAGTCGGGCGTAAGGAGGCCGTCCGTTTGTTACGGAAGGGTGCCCACGGACTGCTTTTGAGGCCGCGGGTGAGCTGTTGTGTCACCACCGCGCAGATTTCTGCGCATCCTGAGGTTGAGGCCCTACTGTCTCAGTATGAGGACGTCTTTAAAGATATCCCTGGCCTACCACCTATGCGTCCTGTTGATCACACAATCCCTCTCATACCTGGAGCGCAGCCTACGGCCCGGCCAATGTACAGGTTGAGTCCATTGGAGCTGGACGAGGTGAAGCGCCAGGTGACGGATTTGCTCGCGAAGGGTATGATACGCCCCAGCACATCCCCGTATTCTGCACCGATTTTGTTTGTCGGTAAGAAGGATGGGACCTTGCGCATGTGCATTGATTACCGGGGGTTAAATGCGAATACGGTGAAAAATCGCTACCCTTTGCCACGCGTTGACGACCTGTTGGATAAGCTGAAGGGCTCGGCTTATTTTTCCTCAATTGACTTACAACAGGGCTACAATCAGATTCGCATCGCTGCCTCTGATATCCCGAAAACCGCTTTTCGGACGCCCTTCGGTCACTTTGAGTATACGGTCCTATCGTTTGGTTTGACTAATGCCCCTGCGACGTTTCAGGCGGTTATGGACCGAATGTTTAGGCCGTTTATCGACAGGTTCGTTGTTTGCTACCTGGATGACATCTTGGTATATTCTAAGACGCGCGAGGAGCACTTGGAGCATCTGCGGCTCGTGCTCGACGTTATGAGGCGGGAGCAATTGTTTGCTAAACGCGCCAAATGCTTTTGGGCGCAGCCTCAGGTGGAATATTTGGGCCACATTGTGTCGGCCACCGGTGTGAAGATGGACCCGCGGAAGGTCGCCGTGGTTAGCGATTGGCCCGCGCCTCAGAACCTCACGGAGCTGCGTAAGTTCCTTGGCTTGACCAATTATTTCCGAAAGTTCATTGAAAAATATTCCATCATTGCGGCCCCACTTACTAACTTAACTCACAAAGGCGTTTTCGTTTCGCTCGAGTCGTGGACGTCGCAATGCCAGCGGGCATTCGAAGAGCTCAAACGAATCGTTGTCGAAGATGTCACCCTTGCATTCCCTGATTACTCGTTGCCATTTCGTGTTGAGGTAGTGTCTGATGCCTCAATATTTGGAAGCGGCGCTGTATTGTTACAGGAAGGGCGACCGATCGCCTTCACGAGTAAGAAGTTTTCTGGTGCGGAAATTCGCTACACCACCGGGGAACAGGAGCTTCTGGCCGTGCTGCATGCTTTAAAGGAATGGCGCTGTTACCTCGAGGGACGCCCGTTTACTTTAAAGACTGACCATAGGCCCCTAACGTTTTTGCAAAGCGTTCCGACGTTGAACCGCCGTCAAGCTAGGTGGATGGAATATCTAGCTAGGTTCAACTGCACCTGGGAGTATATTTCTGGTAAATTGAATATTGCCGATGCTCTCAGTCGACATCCGTCGCTACACGCTGCAATTTTGGCAGCGCCCGTCGTGCGGCCGCGTAGCGAGGAGGTACCGATCGCGACGGACCTCGCGGAGCGGTTGAAGGTTGCCTACAACGCAGACGCCTGGTTCGCGGACCCGGCTAATGTAGAAAACCTTCGCAAGCAGAATGGCCTTTGGCTACGGACGGAGGGTGCAGCTACGCAAATCGTCGTTCCGAACGACGACGCGATACGCTACGACATCCTTGCGCGGTTCCACGAGGACCCGTTAGCAGGACACCCTGGTAGCAAGCGATTGATCGACTTGGTGCAACGTTCCTTTTGGTGGCCTCGTTTGGCTAAGGATGCGGCGAACTTCGTCCAGACATGCAGTCTGTGCCAGCGCAATAAGGCTTTGTCCGGTAAGGGCCATGGGTTGTTGCAACCGTTGCCTGTCCCGGATGCGCCTTGGGAAAGTGTTTCCATGGACTTCGTAGTCGCGCTGCCCAAAACTGAGGGGGGATACGATGCGGTGTTCGTAATGGTCGATCGTCTGACTAAGATGGTTCACCTAGCACCATGCACATCATCCTGCACGGCTGAGCAAACCGCACGTTTGTTTTTCGACAATGTGGTTCGGTTACACGGGGTTCCCAAAAATGTGATCTCGGACCGCGGTGGACAGTTCACGTCTAAGTTTTGGGAAGCGCTCTGCAAACTAGTTGGCATGCGCGTCAACCTGAGCACAGCGTATCACCCGCAGACTGATGGTCAAACCGAACGCACAAACCGCACGTTGGGTGATATGTTGTGCAATTATGCTGGTCGCACACCACTTGTTTGGGATACATATTTGACTGCGGCAGAATTCGCGCTTAACAATGCTGTTAACCGCTCTACAGGCAAAAGTCCGTTCTTTCTTAACTACTGGTTTCATCCCGCGCTACCCGTGTGGCGTGAGTTGGAAGTGAACGTGCCTGCTGCTAAACTTTTTGCCAAGTCTTTTATGTCCCGAATCACAGACGCGAAGTCGTGTTTGGACGTGGCGCAGCAACGAACGACGGAATACTACAACAAATCCAAGTAGGATGTAACGTTTTCGGAGGGGCAACTCGTGTTGCTAAGCACCAAGAACTTGCGTTCCTTGGCCGACGGATCCCGAAAACTCTTACCCCGCTGGATTGGTCCGTATCCTGTCGTGCGCATGGTTGGGAATGTGGCTGTGCAGCTTGCATTGCCCGCTGATATGACCATTCACCCCACGTTTCACGTATCGCTTGTTCGTCCGTATCGTGGTACGGAACCCGTCCCTGAGCCTGCTAACGCCCCCGCAGCGATCGAACCAGTTCCCGAGACCTGGATCGCTGGTAAACAGAAGTTTTACGATGTGGAGCGGGTGTTAGATTATCGCGCGCGTCGTGTGGGCCGACACCGACGTAAGCGAACAGTACACGAGTACTTGGTTAAGTGGACAGGGTATACCAACGAGCACAACTCATGGGAACCGGCACGCAACTTCTCACAGGACATGAAACCCCTGCTCGAAGAAGCCCGCAAACGTGCCACGCAAGCCCAATGACCCCTGCAGTCGATGCTGTATGATGCAGCGAGGACGCTGCATACGGGAGGGGGGATAATTGTTGTGCTACGGTTAGTTTCCCGCCGACGCGTAGGTCGACGCGATCCTACGAGGCGAAGTACTATTGTGATGAACGCATTACATATGAATGAATCTGCATGATATAAATGTATTCGTGTACATTTATATATGCATTTGGCATGTTGTCATTATCCATCGCGACATCGCATCATGGTAAATCCGCCTAGCATGCATGAATGACCGAATCATTGAAGTGCGCATTATGCTCGTGCTAGGAAACGATAAGTAATATTATCTGATATAATATTACTTCATTAAAGCACACGTTGAGAGCGCCGCACTCGTCGCGATGCATGCCCTGCAACCGGATATTGTTATCCGGACCCTTGCATCATGCGAATGCCGGAAAGGCTTACACGTTGTTATGCGTAGACATCGCCTAGACGCAGTAGGGTTGTCACATCTAGGATCGGCCTCCTGATGTGAATCGTACGGCATTGCGATGCTGCGAGTATAACAGATGCGAGGACGGCTAAGCAAGATAAGACATTCGATACCGGAGAACACGTGTGTGTTCTACATTACTATTGCTATACGATATTCTACTTAGCCCGAGCTAAGCCTGAACTTCGCTAATCACCGCCGCGTGATGATTGCTTGCTTCCGGCGCTGACGGCGATTTCGTCCATTGCATCATTCCGATCTGTAAGACCGTAAGTTATATCTCTCTTCGTCTTGAAGTCTTCCGCTGTCTCTGTTTGCTCTCGCTTGCCTTGCTGTACTTGCAAGTGCTCGCGCATCGGTGTCGATAGTCTCCAGACGTGCAGATACTTATGAGCAAACGCGAACGAGAGGTACAACAGTACTCCTGTGCCGGATTCATGTGAATCGCTTGTACACTTGCTTTGGAATTGTGTGCATCACTTATTGTCACGCAATTCGAACGTGTTGGTCAGTGTTCCATGATGGCAGAACGTGACATTCGTAGGCTTGGCATGTCAACCCGAGCCGGGTGCCATTCCTAGAATGTTTGATAGAGATCCTGAGACTATTGACATGATTGCTGCTCAAGATTCTCTTGTGTTTCAGGCCCCTATCCATCTTACTACGCCACGCTCGGCAGCCATGACGGTTACAGATGGAACTGCTGATCAACGGGGTCTGCTGTCACCTCAAATGCAAGACCGCGTCGACGGTAATGAGGTGAAGAGGTTTATTATCCCTGCACCGAAATTGCTTATCTCACATGATGTGAATGTTGGGCGTGACACCGCAATTGCAACTCGTACCTATCTACGTGATGTTAGGAAGTACCTGCAGATGTGCCGTGGTGTGAACATGACGCCATGCGATGTCTCTTCGTCAGAGGTTTCCTTTGAAGGTGTGACGAAGACATGGTAAGACCAATGGGCCACTGCACGGGAAAACGTCACGTTGGGTGAGTTGATTGCCGCCTTGCTTGCACGCCTTACCCCAGAAGATTAGCCACGTGATATGAAGGCACGCCGTACATTAGCCTCGGGCTTGTATAGCATGCGCTCTAATGAAATGGTACCTGCGTATCAATCACGTTCTGAGGCTCTTTGTATCTTCTGGTTTCAGTGAGATCTGTCGTGGTCTTTTGCTTGACAATGTGCCACTGACTTGATAGGGATAAGAGTCCAGCCGCAAGTGGACTTGATGCCATTTGTCCTGAGAGCTGAGATGTGTATCTTAGTTGGACAAAATGCTTTGAAAGCTGTGCCTCATGTGTCTGCCATGCAAATGCAGGACCTATGACTGGCAAAATGGGAGTGCATGCAATCCGAGCTTGTGCGTCGGAGGATGGTCACTCTTTGCTGGAGATGTGCAGTGGATTACCTCACGAAGGGGTGTCTGTTGTTGCAGCCTTTGGCCATGCGGCTAAGGTAGGGGATTGCCCGGATTAATGTGGAGTTGATTCCACCTGGAATGCTGAACAAACGTGTAGTTGGTGGTCGTTTGTATGACCAGCTATGAAGGCATTGTTGTCTTCTGGTCCTTGAAAAGTGCCGTTATGTTCATCCCCTCATCTCTATGTGAGCTGTTTGTACAGCTTACTTTGTACAGGAGTAGACGTCAATGTACGGACACCGCTGCATGTGTTTTATTCCCTGCCTATAGCCAGCGCAAGGGTGAGGCTCTGCTAAAGGGTATGCAGTGTGTCACCTGGTTCACACCAGGCACCATGCTGTTTGATGGTGTTAATATGGAGGGAGTGTCAGCTCTGTTGCTGAACTGCCCTATGCTACTGACGTCTTGTATGAAACTCCTGCTGTGGGTTCTGCCGATTGCTTTGAACCCATCCTGGGATTGCTGCTGTTGTCCGCAAATTGATTACTACAAGTGCAGCATCGTTACCTGCAGGGCAGTTGCCAACAGGTATTCGGATCCCAGTAATCCACGTCGGTCTTGCTGACCGTATTCTGAAGGCACATGCATGTTGGTGCCATGGACGACTTCACCTACTCGGCAGGGTGAATGCAGTGGAGTCGCTCTCCACAGTCGTCGGATTGTGCAGAGGTTACTCTTGCGGATGGAGTAAAAGTCCCATCGTTGGGCAGAATCACCCTTCGCCTATCGTTAGGCCCTTTGGTTGTTGTGACCCGAGTGTACGCACTGCAGGGTTCTGCAGAGACTGCACCGTACCTGAAGGGGTCTTTGACATCCTGTCGTACCTCGCGCGCTCCGGACGAAGTCCTTAACCCTTGATGTAGGCCAAGGGGGACTCGGGTCGGAGGGTACCAGGTGTCACACCAAAGGAGGGCAAAACTGAGGCGGTGCCTATGGTTACGCTGCGCCTACATTGGCCACGCGAATGAAAACCGAAGCCACGGAGTCATGAACCGTATGGGCTTTTGAGGCATTAGGTGGAATGATGTGCCACCACCGCGCAGATTTTGTGGATTCTGGGGTCGAAGCCTTGATGCAAAATGCATACGGATGTCTCGTGATATCCCTGCGCTTCCATCTTGTCCTGTTGTTTGAACAATCCCTCTGTTCTCTGAAGCGCTCCCAAGTGTAAGGTTGAGCAGCAGTAAGAGACAGAAATGCTACAAAGGATATGATTGTTGCCCCACACATCCTCCTACTCTGCACCGATAATACTTGTCGGTATGCTGAGCATGTGTACTGCCTACCGGGCTTGAATGCGAATGATGTTGTAATCGCGATCCTTTGTATCCTTTGATAACCTGTTCAATACGCTGAATGTTCAGCTTATGTCTCCTCAATTGACTCGCAACAGGGCTGCAATCAGACTGGCATCGCTGCCTCTGATATTTCGAAAATCGCTTTTCGAAATCCCTTTGGTCAATTTGAGTGTACGGCCGTGTTGCTTGGGATTTGACTTATGCCCACGACACTTTAAGCGGATGTGAACTGCATGCTCAGGCCGTTTGTCGACAGGTTTAGTTGTATGGATGACATCTTGGTTCATCCCAAACGCACGATGGAGCATCTGTGGCTCATGTTTTGATGTGACGAGGCAAAAGCAATCGTTTGCTAAACGCGCCAAATGTTTGGGCGTAGCCTCAGGTGGAGTATTTCGGTCACATTGTATCGGCCGCCAATGTGAAAAGGGATTCGCGGAAGGTCGCCGTGGTTCATGTTTTGGCCCGTGCCTCAGAACCTCTCGGGACTGCGTAGTTCCCAGGCTTGACCAAGTATTTCCGGAAGCCCATTGAAAATTACTCCTTGCGAACTTGACCCGCAAGGGATGTTCGTTTTGTTTGAGTCATCGAAGTGCCGACGGGCATTCGACGAGCTCAATCGAACCGTCACTGATTATATTATCCTTACAATGCCCGATTACTCGTTGCTTTTCCATGTGGAGGTTGTTGTTGATACCTCAGTCAATGAAAGCGACGCTAGGCAGCGAGGACGCTGCATGCGGGAGGGGGGATAATTGTTGTGCCACGGTTCGTTTCCCGCCGATGCGTAGGTCAATGTGACGCTACGAGGCGAAGTGCTGTCTTGATGAATGCATGATGACCATGAATGAACTTGCATGCATATAAATGTATTTGCATACATTTGCATATGATTAGCATGTAAATGCTATGCATTGCGACACATCGCATCACCACTGATACGCCTAACATATGCAATGCTCAGAGAAGCACAGGCGCGCGGCATGCTCATGTCATGTACTGTTAAGTAATATTATTTGCTATAATATTACATTGTTGCGGCATGCTTTGTGAGCACCGCACTAGTCGTGATGAATGACTTGCAACTGAATATTGCTATTCGGACCCTTGCATCATGTGAATGCCGGAAAGGCTTATCGGTTGTTATACGTGGATATCGCAGATACGCAGTAGGGTTTTCCGCACTTAGGGTTGGCCTCCTAGTGTGGATTGTACGGCGTAGAGATATCGCGAGTATAACAGATGCGAGGACGGCTAAGTACAGCGGACAAAACATGCTCATGGAACACTCGTGTGTTCAACTCAACTATTGCTAGTTGCTCTATTATCTTAGCCCGAGCTAAGCCTGAACTTCGCTAATCAACGCCGCGTGATGAACGCTTGCTTCCGGCACTGACGGCGATCGCGTCCCTGCATTGCTTCGTTGATATATGATTGTAAGTTATATCTCTCCTTGCTCTGAAGTCTTCCGCTGTCTCTGTTTGCTCTCAATTGCCTTGCTGTACTTGCAAGTGCTTGTGCATTCGGTATTGAAAGTCCCCAGACGTGCAGATACCTATGAGCAAACTTGAAGGAGAGGTACAACAATTTTCGGTGGGACAAATGGTATTATTGAGCACTAAGAATCTACGTTCGCTCGCCGACGGTTCCCGAAAATTACTACCTCGCTGGATTGGTCCATATCCCGTTGTTCGCATGGTAGGGAATGTAGCTGTGGAGCTATCCCTACCCTCTGACATGAATATTCACCCCACGTTTCATATCTCCCTCATCCGTCCTTATCACGGCACAGCACCCGTTACAAACGACACCGATGCCCCTGCAGTAATGGACCCCGGTCCCGAGACCTGGATGGCAGGCAAGCAAAAGGTGTATGATGTGGAGCTGATACTGGACTATCGGGTTTGTCGTATAGGTCGACGGCGATGAAAGCGGAAGGTGCATGAGTATCTGGTCAAGTGGACTGGCTATTCTAGCGAGCATAACTCGTGGGAGCCGACGCGTAACTTCTCGCCAGAAATGAAGCCCTATTGGAGGAAGCTCGTCTACGTGCCACGCAGACCCAATGATCTCTGCAGTCGATGCTGTTCGATGCAGCGAGGACGCTGCATAGGGGAGGGGGGATAGTTGTTGTACGCGGGTTCGATCACCGTTTACACCGAAGTAGGCCGCAATACATTCGAGCATTATGAAACATGATATGATTATAATAGCATGATATATTCGAGTATATCTAGCTAATCAGGCATGCTGCATTACCACCTAAGACATCACGCTGTCGGTCAACAGGTTTGACTCGAGGCTGATAATTAATGCGCGATCTATCTGTTGGCATAATATCTCACGTAATAATACTTTAAATATTATTACCTCATCCGTGTCATAAACCATAAGCGTATGCGAGAATGCGACGATCGTGATGGTTGGGTCGGCAACCGAATATCGATATTTGGACCTTCGCATATTGCATCCATTAATATCACGGGTTACGCGATATTCAGAACAGTGCTACGAAGGTACTCACACTTGAGATCGGATTCCAGTGAGACCTGTACTGCACATCGGTATCGCGACGTGATAGGTGCGAGGACGGCCGCCTAGAGACTAAAGTCGGCTCGATGCTACTTTGGATCAAGTACTCGCGTACTTAACTCAATCTAATTCGCATACATACGATACATTCGTTTATATTCGGCCTGAGCTATTCCAGCATATCATCTTCAGCCGGATAATGAACATTGCCCGTGGGGTCTGACGGCCGACTACCAATCTGTAATTGAAGACTATTGTAAGTTGGATCTTTCCTTGTTGTTGAGTCTTCCGCTGTCACTTTACTCGCATTGGACCAACAGCAACCTACACCTTGAAGATAGCTTCACCTCTACCTACACAGGGACATCTAAACGGCTATCAAGCTGCCTTCATCATCCTGTGTACGACCTCATCAACCTGCACACCTTCCCTGTGTAGTCAAACCAGGCACAGCAGCGGGCATGATGACAAACAACTGAGCGATGTTGGTATGAAGAAAGAGCCACATTATTATTCTTATGATGATAATGATGATTCTCTTGATTTTTATTCTTATTCTTATTCTTATGATGATGATGATGATGATGACATTACTCCGGCCGAAGCCTAGCGTGTGTTTGTTGTACCTCTCCTTCGGGTTTGCTCATAGGTATCTGCACGTCTGGGGACTTTCGATACCGATGCACAAGCACTTGCAAGTACAGCAAGGCAATCGAGAGCAAACAGAGACAGCGGAAGACTTCAGAGCAAGGAAAGATATAACTTACAATCATATATCAACGAAGCAATGCACGGACGCGATCGCCGTCAGCGCCGGAAGCAAGTGTTCATTGTTGTATCCTTCCTTCTTCAATCATGCACTGAATCTGCACGTCTGGATGTTAGCTAAGTGCACACCAAACTTACGAATAGCAAGGCGATTCAATGCGAGGAAAGTGACAGCGGAAGACTCAGCAATAAGGAAAGATCCAACTTACAATAGTCTTTGTTACAAATGGGTAGTCTGCCGTCAGACCCCGCGGGCAATGTTCATCATACGGCTGAAGATGCTATGCTGGATTAGCTCAGGCCGAATATAAATGCATATAACGTACGTATCCGAATTAGATTGTGTTAAGTACATGAGTACTTAATCCAAAGTACCGTCGAGCCGACTTCGGTCTCTAGGCGGCCGTCCTCGCACCTATCACGTCACGATACCGATGTGCAGTACAGGTCTCACTGGATTTCGATCTCAAGTGTGAGTACCTTCGTGGCACTATTCTAAATACCGCGTAATCCGTGATATAAATGGATGCAACACATGCAATATGCGAAGGTCCGAATATCGATATTCGGTTGCCGACCCAACCATCATGATCATCGCATTCTTGCATACATGTATGGTTTATGATACGGATGAGGTAATTATATTTAAAGTATTATTACGTGAGATATTATGCCAACAGATAGATCGCGCATTAATTATCAGCCTCAAGTCAAACATGTTGACCGACAGCGCGATATTGTAAATGATAGTGCGACATGCCTGATTAGCTAGATATACTTGAGTATATCATACTAATATAATCATATCATGCTTCATGATGCTAAAATGGGTTGCAGTCTACTTTGGTGTAAACGGTGATCGAACCCGCGTACAACAACTATCCCCCCTCCTGTATGCAGCATCCTCGCTGCATCGAACAGCATCGACTGCAGAGATCATTGGATCTGCGTGGCACGTAGACGAGCTTCCTCCAATAGGGGCTTCATTTCTGGCGAGAAATTACGCGTCGGCTCCCAAGAGTTATGCTCGGTAGAATAGCCAGTCCACTTGACCAGATATTCGTGCACTTTCCGCTTTCGTCGTTGTCGACCTATACGGTGAACCCGATAGTCCAGTATCCGCTCCACATCATACACCTTTTGCTTGCCAGCGATCCAGGTCTCGGGACCGGGGTCCATTACTGCAGGGGCTTCAGTGTCGTTTGTGACGGGCGCTGTGCCGCGATAAGGACGGATGAGTGAAATATGAAACGTGGGGTGAATATTCATGTCAGAGGGTAGGGATAGCTCCACAGCTACATTTCCTACCATGCGAACAACGGGATATGGCCCAATCCAGCGAGGTAGCAATTTTCGGGAACCGTCGGCGAGCGAACGCAAATTCTTAGTGCTCAATAATACCATTTGTCCCACCAAAAATGTTACGTCTCGTTTGGATTTATTATAGTAGTCCATCGTCCGTTGTTGTGCCGCGTCCAAACATGCCTTCGCGTCTGTCATGCGGGATAGGACCGACTTGGCAAAGGTTTTAGCCGCCGGGATATTTATCTCCAACTCCCGCCACACGGGTAGCGCAGGATGGAATCCGTAATTTAGAAAGAAGGGGCTTTGACCTGTCGAGCGGTTAACAGTGTTGTTAAGCGCAAATTCTGCCGAAGTCAGAAATGTATCCCAAACAGAGGGTGTGCGTCCCACGAAATTCCTCAACATATCGCCCAACGTGCGATTTGTGCGTTGCAATCCCATCGGATTGCGGATGATATGCTGTGCTCAAATGAATGCGCATACCAACAAGTTGACATAGCGCTTCCCAAAACTTAGACGTGAATTGACCGCCGCGATCGGATATCACATTTTTAGGAATGCCATGCAATCGGACCACGTTATCGAAAAATAATCATGCTGTTTGCTCAGCAGTGCAAGACGAGGTGCAGGGGGCTAAGTGAACCATCTTGGTCAAGCGATCGACCATAACGAACACCGAGTCGTATCCCCCCTCAGTTTTGGGCAGCGCAACTACGAAGTCCAAAGAAACACTTTCCCAAGGGGCATCTGGTATAGGTAAAGGTTGTAGTAAACCCTGGCCCTTACCGGATAGTGCTTTATTGCGCTGACATAAACTGCACCTTTGCACAAAGTTTTCCGCATCCTTCACCAGGCGTGGCCACCAAAACGAGCGCCGTACTAGCTCTGCCAATCGCGTGCTTCCAGGATGTCCTGCTAACAGTTCCTCGTGGAACCGAGCAAGAATATCGTAGCGCAAAGCGTCTTCGTTGGGCACGACGATTTGTGTGGTCAAACCATCCATCCGCAGCCACAAATTGTTGCGCTTGTGCAAATGTTCCACATTACTTGGAGAAGCAAAACATGGATCCGCTTCATACGCCATCTTGAGTCGTTGCGCGAGGTCCGCTGCTATCGGAACCTCCTGACTGCGCTAACGAGTAACCGGTGCTGCCATATCTAAACAGCTACACACCTGCCTGATGCTGAATTTGCACGATGTATATCCATGGTGATGCAGGTGCGCCAAACTATGCAGATGGATGGCTGCGTGGGTCAGATTGAAGAGCCTGCATGAGTGAAGATGTGACGAGGAACAAAGTGATGTATGGCTGTCAGCTAAGGCAGATGGGCAGGGGGCAGAGGGGCAGGGGAGCAGAGGGGCAGGGGGGCAGGGGCTCAGGGGGATAGGGGTTGGCGTTTTAGCAGCCCCGCCCTCACAGGCAGGTTAGAAAGGTGATGAATGAGGATAAGGATAAAGGCAACAGGCAGCTGCAATAGGTTGTACAACCGCTCCACACCCTGCTGAATACTTTAGCCAATCCCAGACTGTTTGGTTTGGCGAGAAGGTTTCGACGGTATGGTCATGGGGCTGGACGTGCTGTGTGCGTGTCCCGTTGGGCTGGCTGTGGATGGGGCCGGAGGGGACCTGTGGACTAGTGCTGCACGTGTTCGCTATAGTCTAGGCGGTCAGGATACGAGATTTTCACTCTTGAGACCCGGGTTCGAGTCCCGGTAGCGAAACAGTGATACTAAATGGCCAGCAGCTTTTCCCAAACTGCCAACAGCAACCTACACCTTGAAGATAGCTTCACCTCTACCTACACAGGGACATCTAAACGGCTATCAAGCTGCCTTCATCATCCTGTGTACGACCTCATCAACCTGCACACCTTCCCTGTGTAGTCAAACCAGGCACAGCAGCGGGCATGATGACAAACAACCGAGCGATGTTGGTATGAAGAAAGAGCCACATTATTATTATTATGATGATGATGATGATGATGATGATGATGATGATGATTCTCTTGATTCTTATTCTTATAATGATGATGATGATGTTGATGATGATGATGATGACATTACTCCGGCCGAAGCCTGGCGTGTGTTAAGGTGTTGTATCTTTGTTGTGTCGGCCAATAAAGGCCCGATCGGAAGGATGACCATCTGAGGTCCAGGACCCTTTGACAGTGCCCGTAGATACCCCAGGATACTACATAAGGGGAAGAAGGCACTGAGGGGGGTTGTTCCCCCCTATACTCCTAACTCCACCACTATCCCGTTTGATCGTCCATCTTCTCCGACCAATGTTGAACCTATTATCTCTAGGCCACACGCCACATTATCACTGTGGGACACGGCCAGTTACTGCAACCTGCGGGAGTCCGGCTCTCCTGTGTTCCATACTAGATCTATGTCATCGCAACTATGATCAGGCGCTCTCCGGAATCCATGTCATGTTCGGGCTCCAGCCAGCTCCGGCAGCCTTGTCGGATTTGTCAGCTCCCTTATCCTTGACTTGTTGAGAAAGCTGCCATATCTAAACAGCTACACACCTGCCTGATGCTGAATTTGCACGATGTATATCCATGGTGATGCAGGTGCGCCAAACTATGCAGATGGATGGCTGCGTGGGTCAGATTGAAGAGCCTGCATGAGTGAAGATGTGACGAGGAACAAAGTGATGTATGGCTGTCAGCTAAGGCAGATGGGCAGGGGGCAGAGGGGCAGGGGAGCAGAGGGGCAGGGGGGCAGGGGCTCAGGGGGATAGGGGTTGGCGTTTTAGCAGCCCCGCCCTCACAGGCAGGTTAGAAAGGTGATGAATGAGGATAAGGATAAAGGCAACAGGCAGCTGCAATAGGTTGTACAACCGCCCTCACAGGCAGGTTAGAAAGGTGATGAATGAGGATAAGAATAAAGGCAATAGGCAGCTGCAATAGGTTGTACAACCGCTCCACACCCTGCTGAATACTTTAGCCAATCCCAGACTGTTTGGTTTGGCGAGAAGGTTTCGACGGTATGGTCATGGGGCTGGACCTGCTGCGTGCGTGTCCCGTTGGGCTGGCTGTGGATGGGGCCGGAGGGGACCTGTGGACTAGTGCTGCACGTGTTCGCTATAGTCTAGGCGGTCAGGATACGAGATTTTCACTCTTGAGACCCGGGTTCGAGTCCCGGTAGCGAAACAGTGATACTAAATGGCCAGCAGCTTTTCCCAAACTGCCAACAGCAACCTACACCTTGAAGATAGCTTCACCTCTACCTACACAGGGACATCTAAACGGCTATCAAGCTGCCTTCATCATCCTGTGTACGACCTCATCAACCTGCACACCTTCCCTGTGTAGTCAAACCAGGCACAGCAGCGGGCATGATGACAAACAACCGAGCGATGTTGGTATGAAGAAAGAGCCACATTATTATTATTATGATGATGATGATGATGATGATGATGATGATTCTCTTGATTCTTATTCTTATCCTTATGATGATGTTGATGATGATGATGATGACATTACTCCGGCCGAAGCCTGGCGTGTGTTAAGGTGTTGTATCTTTGTTGTGTCGGCCAATAAAGGCCCGATCGGAAGGATGACCATCTGAGGTCCAGGACCCTTTGACAGTGCCCGTAGATACCCCAGGATACTACATAAGGGGAAGAAGGCACTGAGGGGGGTTGTTCCCCCCTATACTCCTAACTCCACCACTATCCCGTTTGATCGTCCATCTTCTCCGACCAATGTTGAACCTATTATCTCTAGGCCACACGCCACATTATCACTGTGGGACACGGCCAGTTACTGCAACCTGCGGGAGTCCGGCTCTCCTGTGTTCCATACTAGATCTATGTCATCGCAACTATGATCAGGCGCTCTCCGGAATCCATGTCATGTTCGGGCTCCAGCCAGCTCCGGCAGCCTTGTCGGATTTGTCAGCTCCCTTATCCTTGACTTGTTGAGAAAGCTGCCATATCTAAACAGCTACACACCTGCCTGATGCTGAATTTGCACGATGTATATCCATGGTGATGCAGGTGCGCCAAACTATGCAGATGGATGGCTGCGTGGGTCAGATTGAAGAGCCTGCATGAGTGAAGATGTGACGAGGAACAAAGTGATGTATGGCTGTCAGCTAAGGCAGATGGGCAGGGGGCAGAGGGGCAGGGGAGCAGAGGGGCAGGGGGGCAGGGGCTCAGGGGGATAGGGGTTGGCGTTTTAGCAGCCCCGCCCTCACAGGCAGGTTAGAAAGGTGATGAATGAGGATAAGGATAAAGGCAACAGGCAGCTGCAATAGGTTGTACAACCGCCCTCACAGGCAGGTTAGAAAGGTGATGAATGAGGATAAGAATAAAGGCAATAGGCAGCTGCAATAGGTTGTACAACCGCTCCACACCCTGCTGAATACTTTAGCCAATCCCAGACTGTTTGGTTTGGCGAGAAGGTTTCGACGGTATGGTCATGGGGCTGGACCTGCTGCGTGCGTGTCCCGTTGGGCTGGCTGTGGATGGGGCCGGAGGGGACCTGTGGACTAGTGCTGCACGTGTTCGCTATAGTCTAGGCGGTCAGGATACGAGATTTTCACTCTTGAGACCCGGGTTCGAGTCCCGGTAGCGAAACAGTGATACTAAATGGCCAGCAGCTTTTCCCAAACTGCCAACAGCAACCTACACCTTGAAGATAGCTTCACCTCTACCTACACAGGGACATCTAAACGGCTATCAAGCTGCCTTCATCATCCTGTGTACGACCTCATCAACCTGCACACCTTCCCTGTGTAGTCAAACCAGGCACAGCAGCGGGCATGATGACAAACAACCGAGCGATGTTGGTATGAAGAAAGAGGCACATTACTATTCTGATGATGATGATGATGATGATGATGATAATGATGATGATGATTCTCTTGATTCTTATTCTTATCCTTATGATGATGTTGATGATGATGATGATGACATTACTCCGGCCGAAGCCTGGCGTGTGTTAAGGTGTTGTATCTTTGTTGTGTCGGCCAATAAAGGCCCGATCGGAAGGATGACCATCTGAGGTCCAGGATCCTTTGACAGTGCCCGTAGATACCCCAGGATACTACATAAGGGGAAGAAGGCACTGAGGGGGGTTGTTCCCCCCTATACTCCTAACTCCACCACTATCCCGTTTGATCGTCCATCTTCTCCGACCAATGTTGAACCTATTATCTCTAGGCCACACGCCACATTATCACTGTGGGACACGGCCAGTTACTGCAACCTGCGGGAGTCCGGCTCTCCTGTGTTCCATACTAGATCTATGTCATCGCAACTATGATCAGGCGCTCTCCGGAATCCATGTCATGTTCGGGCTCCAGCCAGCTCCGGCAGCCTTGTCGGATTTGTCAGCTCCCTTATCCTTGACTTGTTGAGAAAGCTGCCATATCTAAACAGCTACACACCTGCCTGATGCTGAATTTGCACGATGTATATCCATGGTGATGCAGGTGCGCCAAACTATGCAGATGGATGGCTGCGTGGGTCAGATTGAAGAGCCTGCATGAGTGAAGATGTGACGAGGAACAAAGTGATGTATGGCTGTCAGCTAAGGCAGATGGGCAGGGGGCAGAGGGGCAGGGGAGCAGAGGGGCAGGGGGGCAGGGGCTCAGGGGGATAGGGGTTGGCGTTTTAGCAGCCCCGCCCTCACAGGCAGGTTAGAAAGGTGATGAATGAGGATAAGGATAAAGGCAACAGGCAGCTGCAATAGGTTGTACAACCGCTCCGCACCCTGCTGAATACTTTAGCCAATCCCAGACTGTTTGGTTTGGCGAGAAGGTTTCGACGGTATGGTCATGGGGCTGGACGTGCTGCGTGCGTGTCCCGTTGGGGTGGCTGTGGATGGGGCCGGAGCGGACCTGTGGACTAGTGCTGCACGTGTTCACTATAGTCTAGGCGGTCAGGATACGAGATTTTCACTCTTGAGACCCGGGTTCGAGTCTCGGTAGCGAAACAGTGATACTAAATGGCCAGCAGCTTTTCCCAAACTGCCAACAGCAACCTACACCTTGAAGATAGCTTCACCTCTACCTACACAGGGACATCTAAACGGCTATCAAGCTGCCTTCATCATCCTGTGTACGACCTCATCAACCTGCACACCTTCCCTGTGTAGTCAAACCAGGCACAGCAGCGGGCATGATGACAAACAACCGAGCGATGTTGGTATGAAGAAAGAGGCACATTACTATTCTGATGATGATGATGATGATGATGATGATAATGATGATGATGATTCTCTTGATTCTTATTCTTATCCTTATGATGATGTTGATGATGATGATGATGACATTACTCCGGCCGAAGCCTGGCGTGTGTTAAGGTGTTGTATCTTTGTTGTGTCGGCCAATAAAGGCCCGATCGGAAGGATGACCATCTGAGGTCCAGGACCCTTTGACAGTGCCCGTAGATACCCCAGGATACTACATAAGGGGAAGAAGGCACTGAGGGGGGTTGTTCCCCCCTATACTCCTAACTCCACCACTATCCCGTTTGATCGTCCATCTTCTCCGACCAATGTTGAACCTATTATCTCTAGGCCACACGCCACATTATCACTGTGGGACACGGCCAGTTACTGCAACCTGCGGGAGTCCGGCTCTCCTGTGTTCCATACTAGATCTATGTCATCGCAACTATGATCAGGCGCTCTCCGGAATCCATGTCATGTTCGGGCTCCAGCCAGCTCCGGCAGCCTTGTCGGATTTGTCAGCTCCCTTATCCTTGACTTGTTGAGAAAGCTGCCATATCTAAACAGCTACACACCTGCCTGATGCTGAATTTGCACGATGTATATCCATGGTGATGCAGGTGCGCCAAACTATGCAGATGGATGGCTGCGTGGGTCAGATTGAAGAGCCTGCATGAGTGAAGATGTGACGAGGAACAAAGTGATGTATGGCTGTCAGCTAAGGCAGATGGGCAGGGGGCAGAGGGGCAGGGGAGCAGAGGGGCAGGGGGGCAGGGGCTCAGGGGGATAGGGGTTGGCGTTTTAGCAGCCCCGCCCTCACAGGCAGGTTAGAAAGGTGATGAATGAGGATAAGGATAAAGGCAACAGGCAGCTGCAATAGGTTGTACAACCGCTCCGCACCCTGCTGAATACTTTAGCCAATCCCAGACTGTTTGGTTTGGCGAGAAGGTTTCGACGGTATGGTCATGGGGCTGGACGTGCTGCGTGCGTGTCCCGTTGGGGTGGCTGTGGATGGGGCCGGAGCGGACCTGTGGACTAGTGCTGCACGTGTTCACTATAGTCTAGGCGGTCAGGATACGAGATTTTCACTCTTGAGACCCGGGTTCGAGTCCCGGTAGCGAAACAGTGATACTAAATGGCCAGCAGCTTTTCCCAAACTGCCAACAGCAACCTACACCTTGAAGATAGCTTCACCTCTACCTACACAGGGACATCTAAACGGCTATCAAGCTGCCTTCATCATCCTGTGTACGACCTCATCAACCTGCACACCTTCCCTGTGTAGTCAAACCAGGCACAGCAGCGGGCATGATGACAAACAACCGAGCGATGTTGGTATGAAGAAAGAGCCACATTATTATTATTATGATGATGATGATGATGATGATGATTCTCTTGATTCTTATTCTTATAATGATGATGATGATGTTGATGATGATGATGATGACATTACTCCGGCTGAAGCCTGGCGTGTGTTAAGGTGTTGTATCTTTGTTGTGTCGGCCAATAAAGGCCCGATCGGAAGGATGACCATCTGAGGTCCAGGACCCTTTGACAGTGCCCGTAGATACCCCAGGATACTACATAAGGGGAAGAAGGCACTGAGGGGGGTTGTTCCCCCCTATACTCCTAACTCCACCACTATCCCGTTTGATCGTCCATCTTCTCCGACCAATGTTGAACCTATTATCTCTAGGCCACACGCCACATTATCACTGTGGGACACGGCCAGTTACTGCAACCTGCGGGAGTCCGGCTCTCCTGTGTTCCATACTAGATCTATGTCATCGCAACTATGATCAGGCGCTCTCCGGAATCCATGTCATGTTCGGGCTCCAGCCAGCTCCGGCAGCCTTGTCGGATTTGTCAGCTCCCTTATCCTTGACTTGTTGAGAAAGCTGCCATATCTAAACAGCTACACACCTGCCTGATGCTGAATTTGCACGATGTATATCCATGGTGATGCAGGTGCGCCAAACTATGCAGATGGATGGCTGCGTGGGTCAGATTGAAGAGCCTGCATGAGTGAAGATGTGACGAGGAACAAAGTGATGTATGGCTGTCAGCTAAGGCAGATGGGCAGGGGGCAGAGGGGCAGGGGAGCAGAGGGGCAGGGGGGCAGGGGCTCAGGGGGATAGGGGTTGGCGTTTTAGCAGCCCCGCCCTCACAGGCAGGTTAGAAAGGTGATGAATGAGGATAAGGATAAAGGCAATAGGCAGCTGCAATAGGTTGTACAACCGCCCTCACAGGCAGGTTAGAAAGGTGATGAATGAGGATAAGAATAAAGGCAATAGGCAGCTGCAATAGGTTGTACAACCGCTCCACACCCTGCTGAATACTTTAGCCAATCCCAGACTGTTTGGTTTGGCGAGAAGGTTTCGACGGTATGGTCATGGGGCTGGACCTGCTGCGTGCGTGTCCCGTTGGGCTGGCTGTGGATGGGGCCGGAGGGGACCTGTGGACTAGTGCTGCACGTGTTCGCTATAGTCTAGGCGGTCAGGATACGAGATTTTCACTCTTGAGACCCGGGTTCGAGTCCCGGTAGCGAAACAGTGATACTAAATGGCCAGCAGCTTTTCCCAAACTGCCAACAGCAACCTACACCTTGAAGATAGCTTCACCTCTACCTACACAGGGACATCTAAACGGCTATCAAGCTGCCTTCATCATCCTGTGTACGACCTCATCAACCTGCACACCTTCCCTGTGTAGTCAAACCAGGCACAGCAGCGGGCATGATGACAAACAACCGAGCGATGTTGGTATGAAGAAAGAGCCACATTACTATTCTGATGATGATGATGATGATGATGATGATAATGATGATGATGATTCTCTTGATTCTTATTCTTATCCTTATGATGATGTTGATGATGATGATGATGACATTACTCCGGCCGAAGCCTGGCGTGTGTTAAGGTGTTGTATCTTTGTTGTGTCGGCCAATAAAGGCCCGATCGGAAGGATGACCATCTGAGGTCCAGGATCCTTTGACAGTGCCCGTAGATACCCCAGGATACTACATAAGGGGAAGAAGGCACTGAGGGGGGTTGTTCCCCCCTATACTCCTAACTCCACCACTATCCCGTTTGATCGTCCATCTTCTCCGACCAATGTTGAACCTATTATCTCTAGGCCACACGCCACATTATCACTGTGGGACACGGCCAGTTACTGCAACCTGCGGGAGTCCGGCTCTCCTGTGTTCCATACTAGATCTATGTCATCGCAACTATGATCAGGCGCTCTCCGGAATCCATGTCATGTTCGGGCTCCAGCCAGCTCCGGCAGCCTTGTCGGATTTGTCAGCTCCCTTATCCTTGACTTGTTGAGAAAGCTGCCATATCTAAACAGCTACACACCTGCCTGATGCTGAATTTGCACGATGTATATCCATGGTGATGCAGGTGCGCCAAACTATGCAGATGGATGGCTGCGTGGGTCAGATTGAAGAGCCTGCATGAGTGAAGATGTGACGAGGAACAAAGTGATGTATGGCTGTCAGCTAAGGCAGATGGGCAGGGGGCAGAGGGGCAGGGGAGCAGAGGGGCAGGGGGGCAGGGGCTCAGGGGGATAGGGGTTGGCGTTTTAGCAGCCCCGCCCTCACAGGCAGGTTAGAAAGGTGATGAATGAGGATAAGGATAAAGGCAACAGGCAGCTGCAATAGGTTGTACAACCGCCCTCACAGGCAGGTTAGAAAGGTGATGAATGAGGATAAGAATAAAGGCAATAGGCAGCTGCAATAGGTTGTACAACCGCTCCACACCCTGCTGAATACTTTAGCCAATCCCAGACTGTTTGGTTTGGCGAGAAGGTTTCGACGGTATGGTCATGGGGCTGGACCTGCTGCGTGCGTGTCCCGTTGGGCTGGCTGTGGATGGGGCCGGAGGGGACCTGTGGACTAGTGCTGCACGTGTTCGCTATAGTCTAGGCGGTCAGGATACGAGATTTTCACTCTTGAGACCCGGGTTCGAGTCCCGGTAGCGAAACAGTGATACTAAATGGCCAGCAGCTTTTCCCAAACTGCCAACAGCAACCTACACCTTGAAGATAGCTTCACCTCTACCTACACAGGGACATCTAAACGGCTATCAAGCTGCCTTCATCATCCTGTGTACGACCTCATCAACCTGCACACCTTCCCTGTGTAGTCAAACCAGGCACAGCAGCGGGCATGATGACAAACAACCGAGCGATGTTGGTATGAAGAAAGAGCCACATTATTATTATGATGATGATGATGATGATGATGATGATTCTCTTGATTCTTATTCTTATAATGATGATGATGATGTTGATGATGATGATGATGACATTACTCCGGCTGAAGCCTGGCGTGTGTTAAGGTGTTGTATCTTTGTTGTGTCGGCCAATAAAGGCCCGATCGGAAGGATGACCATCTGAGGTCCAGGACCCTTTGACAGTGCCCGTAGATACCCCAGGATACTACATAAGGGGAAGAAGGCACTGAGGGGGGTTGTTCCCCCCTATACTCCTAACTCCACCACTATCCCGTTTGATCGTCCATCTTCTCCGACCAATGTTGAACCTATTATCTCTAGGCCACACGCCACATTATCACTGTGGGACACGGCCAGTTACTGCAACCTGCGGGAGTCCGGCTCTCCTGTGTTCCATACTAGATCTATGTCATCGCAACTATGATCAGGCGCTCTCCGGAATCCATGTCATGTTCGGGCTCCAGCCAGCTCCGGCAGCCTTGTCGGATTTGTCAGCTCCCTTATCCTTGACTTGTTGAGAAAGCTGCCATATCTAAACAGCTACACACCTGCCTGATGCTGAATTTGCACGATGTATATCCATGGTGATGCAGGTGCGCCAAACTATGCAGATGGATGGCTGCGTGGGTCAGATTGAAGAGCCTGCATGAGTGAAGATGTGACGAGGAACAAAGTGATGTATGGCTGTCAGCTAAGGCAGATGGGCAGGGGGCAGAGGGGCAGGGGAGCAGAGGGGCAGGGGGGCAGGGGCTCAGGGGGATAGGGGTTGGCGTTTTAGCAGCCCCGCCCTCACAGGCAGGTTAGAAAGGTGATGAATGAGGATAAGGATAAAGGCAATAGGCAGCTGCAATAGGTTGTACAACCGCCCTCACAGGCAGGTTAGAAAGGTGATGAATGAGGATAAGAATAAAGGCAATAGGCAGCTGCAATAGGTTGTACAACCGCTCCACACCCTGCTGAATACTTTAGCCAATCCCAGACTGTTTGGTTTGGCGAGAAGGTTTCGACGGTATGGTCATGGGGCTGGACCTGCTGCGTGCGTGTCCCGTTGGGCTGGCTGTGGATGGGGCCGGAGGGGACCTGTAGACTAGTGCTGCACGTGTTCGCTATAGTCTAGGCGGTCAGGATACGAGATTTTCACTCTTGAGACCCGGGTTCGAGTCCCGGTAGCGAAACAGTGATACTAAATGGCCAGCAGCTTTTCCCAAACTGCCAACAGCAACCTACACCTTGAAGATAGCTTCACCTCTACCTACACAGGGACATCTAAACGGCTATCAAGCTGCCTTCATCATCCTGTGTACGACCTCATCAACCTGCACACCTTCCCTGTGTAGTCAAACCAGGCACAGCAGCGGGCATGATGACAAACAACCGAGCGATGTTGGTATGAAGAAAGAGCCACATTACTATTCTGATGATGATGATGATGATGATGATGATAATGATGATGATGATTCTCTTGATTCTTATTCTTATCCTTATGATGATGTTGATGATGATGATGATGACATTACTCCGGCCGAAGCCTGGCGTGTGTTAAGGTGTTGTATCTTTGTTGTGTCGGCCAATAAAGGCCCGATCGGAAGGATGACCATCTGAGGTCCAGGATCCTTTGACAGTGCCCGTAGATACCCCAGGATACTACATAAGGGGAAGAAGGCACTGAGGGGGGTTGTTCCCCCCTATACTCCTAACTCCACCACTATCCCGTTTGATCGTCCATCTTCTCCGACCAATGTTGAACCTATTATCTCTAGGCCACACGCCACATTATCACTGTGGGACACGGCCAGTTACTGCAACCTGCGGGAGTCCGGCTCTCCTGTGTTCCATACTAGATCTATGTCATCGCAACTATGATCAGGCGCTCTCCGGAATCCATGTCATGTTCGGGCTCCAGCCAGCTCCGGCAGCCTTGTCGGATTTGTCAGCTCCCTTATCCTTGACTTGTTGAGAAAGCTGCCATATCTAAACAGCTACACACCTGCCTGATGCTGAATTTGCACGATGTATATCCATGGTGATGCAGGTGCGCCAAACTATGCAGATGGATGGCTGCGTGGGTCAGATTGAAGAGCCTGCATGAGTGAAGATGTGACGAGGAACAAAGTGATGTATGGCTGTCAGCTAAGGCAGATGGGCAGGGGGCAGAGGGGCAGGGGAGCAGAGGGGCAGGGGGGCAGGGGCTCAGGGGGATAGGGGTTGGCGTTTTAGCAGCCCCGCCCTCACAGGCAGGTTAGAAAGGTGATGAATGAGGATAAGGATAAAGGCAACAGGCAGCTGCAATAGGTTGTACAACCGCCCTCACAGGCAGGTTAGAAAGGTGATGAATGAGGATAAGAATAAAGGCAATAGGCAGCTGCAATAGGTTGTACAACCGCTCCACACCCTGCTGAATACTTTAGCCAATCCCAGACTGTTTGGTTTGGCGAGAAGGTTTCGACGGTATGGTCATGGGGCTGGACCTGCTGCGTGCGTGTCCCGTTGGGCTGGCTGTGGATGGGGCCGGAGGGGACCTGTGGACTAGTGCTGCACGTGTTCGCTATAGTCTAGGCGGTCAGGATACGAGATTTTCACTCTTGAGACCCGGGTTCGAGTCCCGGTAGCGAAACAGTGATACTAAATGGCCAGCAGCTTTTCCCAAACTGCCAACAGCAACCTACACCTTGAAGATAGCTTCACCTCTACCTACACAGGGACATCTAAACGGCTATCAAGCTGCCTTCATCATCCTGTGTACGACCTCATCAACCTGCACACCTTCCCTGTGTAGTCAAACCAGGCACAGCAGCGGGCATGATGACAAACAACCGAGCGATGTTGGTATGAAGAAAGAGGCACATTACTATTCTGATGATGATGATGATGATGATGATGATAATGATGATGATGATTCTCTTGATTCTTATTCTTATCCTTATGATGATGTTGATGATGATGATGATGACATTACTCCGGCCGAAGCCTGGCGTGTGTTAAGGTGTTGTATCTTTGTTGTGTCGGCCAATAAAGGCCCGATCGGAAGGATGACCATCTGAGGTCCAGGATCCTTTGACAGTGCCCGTAGATACCCCAGGATACTACATAAGGGGAAGAAGGCACTGAGGGGGGTTGTTCCCCCCTATACTCCTAACTCCACCACTATCCCGTTTGATCGTCCATCTTCTCCGACCAATGTTGAACCTATTATCTCTAGGCCACACGCCACATTATCACTGTGGGACACGGCCAGTTACTGCAACCTGCGGGAGTCCGGCTCTCCTGTGTTCCATACTAGATCTATGTCATCGCAACTATGATCAGGCGCTCTCCGGAATCCATGTCATGTTCGGGCTCCAGCCAGCTCCGGCAGCCTTGTCGGATTTGTCAGCTCCCTTATCCTTGACTTGTTGAGAAAGCTGCCATATCTAAACAGCTACACACCTGCCTGATGCTGAATTTGCACGATGTATATCCATGGTGATGCAGGTGCGCCAAACTATGCAGATGGATGGCTGCGTGGGTCAGATTGAAGAGCCTGCATGAGTGAAGATGTGACGAGGAACAAAGTGATGTATGGCTGTCAGCTAAGGCAGATGGGCAGGGGGCAGAGGGGCAGGGGAGCAGAGGGGCAGGGGGGCAGGGGCTCAGGGGGATAGGGGTTGGCGTTTTAGCAGCCCCGCCCTCACAGGCAGGTTAGAAAGGTGATGAATGAGGATAAGGATAAAGGCAACAGGCAGCTGCAATAGGTTGTACAACCGCTCCGCACCCTGCTGAATACTTTAGCCAATCCCAGACTGTTTGGTTTGGCGAGAAGGTTTCGACGGTATGGTCATGGGGCTGGACGTGCTGCGTGCGTGTCCCGTTGGGGTGGCTGTGGATGGGGCCGGAGCGGACCTGTGGATTAGTGCTGCACGTTTTCACTATAGTCTAGGCGGTCAGGATACGAGATTTTCACTCTTGAGACCCGGGTTCGAGTCCCGGTAGCGAAACAGTGATACTAAATGGCCAGCAGCTTTTCCCAAACTGCCAACAGCAACCTACACCTTGAAGATAGCTTCACCTCTACCTACACAGGGACATCTAAACGGCTATCAAGCTGCCTTCATCATCCTGTGTACGACCTCATCAACCTGCACACCTTCCCTGTGTAGTCAAACCAGGCACAGCAGCGGGCATGATGACAAACAACCGAGCGATGTTGGTATGAAGAAAGAGGCACATTACTATTCTGATGATGATGATGATGATGATGATGATAATGATGATGATGATTCTCTTGATTCTTATTCTTATCCTTATGATGATGTTGATGATGATGATGATGACATTACTCCGGCCGAAGCCTGGCGTGTGTTAAGGTGTTGTATCTTTGTTGTGTCGGCCAATAAAGGCCCGATCGGAAGGATGACCATCTGAGGTCCAGGATCCTTTGACAGTGCCCGTAGATACCCCAGGATACTACATAAGGGGAAGAAGGCACTGAGGGGGGTTGTTCCCCCCTATACTCCTAACTCCACCACTATCCCGTTTGATCGTCCATCTTCTCCGACCAATGTTGAACCTATTATCTCTAGGCCACACGCCACATTATCACTGTGGGACACGGCCAGTTACTGCAACCTGCGGGAGTCCGGCTCTCCTGTGTTCCATACTAGATCTATGTCATCGCAACTATGATCAGGCGCTCTCCGGAATCCATGTCATGTTCGGGCTCCAGCCAGCTCCGGCAGCCTTGTCGGATTTGTCAGCTCCCTTATCCTTGACTTGTTGAGAAAGCTGCCATATCTAAACAGCTACACACCTGCCTGATGCTGAATTTGCACGATGTATATCCATGGTGATGCAGGTGCACCAAACTATGCAGATGGATGGCTGCGTGGGTCAGATTGAAGAGCCTGCATGAGTGAAGATGTGACGAGGAACAAAGTGATGTATGGCTGTCAGCTAAGGCAGATGGGCAGGGGGCAGAGGGGCAGGGGAGCAGAGGGGCAGGGGGGCAGGGGCTCAGGGGGATAGGGGTTGGCGTTTTAGCAGCCCCGCCCTCACAGGCAGGTTAGAAAGGTGATGAATGAGGATAAGGATAAAGGCAACAGGCAGCTGCAATAGGTTGTACAACCGCTCCGCACCCTGCTGAATACTTTAGCCAATCCCAGACTGTTTGGTTTGGCGAGAAGGTTTCGACGGTATGGTCATGGGGCTGGACGTGCTGCGTGCGTGTCCCGTTGGGGTGGCTGTGGATGGGGCCGGAGCGGACCTGTGGATTAGTGCTGCACGTGTTCACTATAGTCTAGGCGGTCAGGATACGAGATTTTCACTCTTGAGACCCGGGTTCGAGTCCCGGTAGCGAAACAGTGATACTAAATGGCCAGCAGCTTTTCCCAAACTGCCAACAGCAACCTACACCTTGAAGATAGCTTCACCTCTACCTACACAGGGACATCTAAACGGCTATCAAGCTGCCTTCATCATCCTGTGTACGACCTCATCAACCTGCACACCTTCCCTGTGTAGTCAAACCAGGCACAGCAGCGGGCATGATGACAAACAACCGAGCGATGTTGGTATGAAGAAAGAGCCACATTACTATTCTGATGATGATGATGATGATGATGATGATAATGATGATGATGATTCTCTTGATTCTTATTCTTATCCTTATGATGATGTTGATGATGATGATGATGACATTACTCCGGCCGAAGCCTGGCGTGTGTTAAGGTGTTGTATCTTTGTTGTGTCGGCCAATAAAGGCCCGATCGGAAGGATGACCATCTGAGGTCCAGGATCCTTTGACAGTGCCCGTAGATACCCCAGGATACTACATAAGGGGAAGAAGGCACTGAGGGGGGTTGTTCCCCCCTATACTCCTAACTCCACCACTATCCCGTTTGATCGTCCATCTTCTCCGACCAATGTTGAACCTATTATCTCTAGGCCACACGCCACATTATCACTGTGGGACACGGCCAGTTACTGCAACCTGCGGGAGTCCGGCTCTCCTGTGTTCCATACTAGATCTATGTCATCGCAACTATGATCAGGCGCTCTCCGGAATCCATGTCATGTTCGGGCTCCAGCCAGCTCCGGCAGCCTTGTCGGATTTGTCAGCTCCCTTATCCTTGACTTGTTGAGAAAGCTGCCATATCTAAACAGCTACACACCTGCCTGATGCTGAATTTGCACGATGTATATCCATGGTGATGCAGGTGCGCCAAACTATGCAGATGGATGGCTGCGTGGGTCAGATTGAAGAGCCTGCATGAGTGAAGATGTGACGAGGAACAAAGTGATGTATGGCTGTCAGCTAAGGCAGATGGGCAGGGGGCAGAGGGGCAGGGGAGCAGAGGGGCAGGGGGGCAGGGGCTCAGGGGGATAGGGGTTGGCGTTTTAGCAGCCCCGCCCTCACAGGCAGGTTAGAAAGGTGATGAATGAGGATAAGGATAAAGGCAATAGGCAGCTGCAATAGGTTGTACAACCGCCCTCACAGGCAGGTTAGAAAGGTGATGAATGAGGATAAGAATAAAGGCAATAGGCAGCTGCAATAGGTTGTACAACCGCTCCACACCCTGCTGAATACTTTAGCCAATCCCAGACTGTTTGGTTTGGCGAGAAGGTTTCGACGGTATGGTCATGGGGCTGGACCTGCTGCGTGCGTGTCCCGTTGGGCTGGCTGTGGATGGGGCCGGAGGGGACCTGTGGACTAGTGCTGCACGTGTTCGCTATAGTCTAGGCGGTCAGGATACGAGATTTTCACTCTTGAGACCCGGGTTCGAGTCCCGGTAGCGAAACAGTGATACTAAATGGCCAGCAGCTTTTCCCAAACTGCCAACAGCAACCTACACCTTGAAGATAGCTTCACCTCTACCTACACAGGGACATCTAAACGGCTATCAAGCTGCCTTCATCATCCTGTGTACGACCTCATCAACCTGCACACCTTCCCTGTGTAGTCAAACCAGGCACAGCAGCGGGCATGATGACAAACAACCGAGCGATGTTGGTATGAAGAAAGAGCCACATTACTATTCTGATGATGATGATGATGATGATGATGATAATGATGATGATGATTCTCTTGATTCTTATTCTTATCCTTATGATGATGTTGATGATGATGATGATGACATTACTCCGGCCGAAGCCTGGCGTGTGTTAAGGTGTTGTATCTTTGTTGTGTCGGCCAATAAAGGCCCGATCGGAAGGATGACCATCTGAGGTCCAGGATCCTTTGACAGTGCCCGTAGATACCCCAGGATACTACATAAGGGGAAGAAGGCACTGAGGGGGGTTGTTCCCCCCTATACTCCTAACTCCACCACTATCCCGTTTGATCGTCCATCTTCTCCGACCAATGTTGAACCTATTATCTCTAGGCCACACGCCACATTATCACTGTGGGACACGGCCAGTTACTGCAACCTGCGGGAGTCCGGCTCTCCTGTGTTCCATACTAGATCTATGTCATCGCAACTATGATCAGGCGCTCTCCGGAATCCATGTCATGTTCGGGCTCCAGCCAGCTCCGGCAGCCTTGTCGGATTTGTCAGCTCCCTTATCCTTGACTTGTTGAGAAAGCTGCCATATCTAAACAGCTACACACCTGCCTGATGCTGAATTTGCACGATGTATATCCATGGTGATGCAGGTGCGCCAAACTATGCAGATGGATGGCTGCGTGGGTCAGATTGAAGAGCCTGCATGAGTGAAGATGTGACGAGGAACAAAGTGATGTATGGCTGTCAGCTAAGGCAGATGGGCAGGGGGCAGAGGGGCAGGGGAGCAGAGGGGCAGGGGGGCAGGGGCTCAGGGGGATAGGGGTTGGCGTTTTAGCAGCCCCGCCCTCACAGGCAGGTTAGAAAGGTGATGAATGAGGATAAGGATAAAGGCAACAGGCAGCTGCAATAGGTTGTACAACCGCCCTCACAGGCAGGTTAGAAAGGTGATGAATGAGGATAAGAATAAAGGCAATAGGCAGCTGCAATAGGTTGTACAACCGCTCCACACCCTGCTGAATACTTTAGCCAATCCCAGACTGTTTGGTTTGGCGAGAAGGTTTCGACGGTATGGTCATGGGGCTGGACCTGCTGCGTGCGTGTCCCGTTGGGCTGGCTGTGGATGGGGCCGGAGGGGACCTGTGGACTAGTGCTGCACGTGTTCGCTATAGTCTAGGCGGTCAGGATACGAGATTTTCACTCTTGAGACCCGGGTTCGAGTCCCGGTAGCGAAACAGTGATACTAAATGGCCAGCAGCTTTTCCCAAACTGCCAACAGCAACCTACACCTTGAAGATAGCTTCACCTCTACCTACACAGGGACATCTAAACGGCTATCAAGCTGCCTTCATCATCCTGTGTACGACCTCATCAACCTGCACACCTTCCCTGTGTAGTCAAACCAGGCACAGCAGCGGGCATGATGACAAACAACCGAGCGATGTTGGTATGAAGAAAGAGCCACATTACTATTCTGATGATGATGATGATGATGATGATGATAATGATGATGATGATTCTCTTGATTCTTATTCTTATCCTTATGATGATGTTGATGATGATGATGATGACATTACTCCGGCCGAAGCCTGGCGTGTGTTAAGGTGTTGTATCTTTGTTGTGTCGGCCAATAAAGGCCCGATCGGAAGGATGACCATCTGAGGTCCAGGATCCTTTGACAGTGCCCGTAGATACCCCAGGATACTACATAAGGGGAAGAAGGCACTGAGGGGGGTTGTTCCCCCCTATACTCCTAACTCCACCACTATCCCGTTTGATCGTCCATCTTCTCCGACCAATGTTGAACCTATTATCTCTAGGCCACACGCCACATTATCACTGTGGGACACGGCCAGTTACTGCAACCTGCGGGAGTCCGGCTCTCCTGTGTTCCATACTAGATCTATGTCATCGCAACTATGATCAGGCGCTCTCCGGAATCCATGTCATGTTCGGGCTCCAGCCAGCTCCGGCAGCCTTGTCGGATTTGTCAGCTCCCTTATCCTTGACTTGTTGAGAAAGCTGCCATATCTAAACAGCTACACACCTGCCTGATGCTGAATTTGCACGATGTATATCCATGGTGATGCAGGTGCGCCAAACTATGCAGATGGATGGCTGCGTGGGTCAGATTGAAGAGCCTGCATGAGTGAAGATGTGACGAGGAACAAAGTGATGTATGGCTGTCAGCTAAGGCAGATGGGCAGGGGGCAGAGGGGCAGGGGAGCAGAGGGGCAGGGGGGCAGGGGCTCAGGGGGATAGGGGTTGGCGTTTTAGCAGCCCCGCCCTCACAGGCAGGTTAGAAAGGTGATGAATGAGGATAAGGATAAAGGCAACAGGCAGCTGCAATAGGTTGTACAACCGCCCTCACAGGCAGGTTAGAAAGGTGATGAATGAGGATAAGAATAAAGGCAATAGGCAGCTGCAATAGGTTGTACAACCGCTCCACACCCTGCTGAATACTTTAGCCAATCCCAGACTGTTTGGTTTGGCGAGAAGGTTTCGACGGTATGGTCATGGGGCTGGACCTGCTGCGTGCGTGTCCCGTTGGGCTGGCTGTGGATGGGGCCGGAGGGGACCTGTGGACTAGTGCTGCACGTGTTCGCTATAGTCTAGGCGGTCAGGATACGAGATTTTCACTCTTGAGACCCGGGTTCGAGTCCCGGTAGCGAAACAGTGATACTAAATGGCCAGCAGCTTTTCCCAAACTGCCAACAGCAACCTACACCTTGAAGATAGCTTCACCTCTACCTACACAGGGACATCTAAACGGCTATCAAGCTGCCTTCATCATCCTGTGTACGACCTCATCAACCTGCACACCTTCCCTGTGTAGTCAAACCAGGCACAGCAGCGGGCATGATGACAAACAACCGAGCGATGTTGGTATGAAGAAAGAGCCACATTACTATTCTGATGATGATGATGATGATGATGATGATAATGATGATGATGATTCTCTTGATTCTTATTCTTATCCTTATGATGATGTTGATGATGATGATGATGACATTACTCCGGCCGAAGCCTGGCGTGTGTTAAGGTGTTGTATCTTTGTTGTGTCGGCCAATAAAGGCCCGATCGGAAGGATGACCATCTGAGGTCCAGGATCCTTTGACAGTGCCCGTAGATACCCCAGGATACTACATAAGGGGAAGAAGGCACTGAGGGGGGTTGTTCCCCCCTATACTCCTAACTCCACCACTATCCCGTTTGATCGTCCATCTTCTCCGACCAATGTTGAACCTATTATCTCTAGGCCACACGCCACATTATCACTGTGGGACACGGCCAGTTACTGCAACCTGCGGGAGTCCGGCTCTCCTGTGTTCCATACTAGATCTATGTCATCGCAACTATGATCAGGCGCTCTCCGGAATCCATGTCATGTTCGGGCTCCAGCCAGCTCCGGCAGCCTTGTCGGATTTGTCAGCTCCCTTATCCTTGACTTGTTGAGAAAGCTGCCATATCTAAACAGCTACACACCTGCCTGATGCTGAATTTGCACGATGTATATCCATGGTGATGCAGGTGCGCCAAACTATGCAGATGGATGGCTGCGTGGGTCAGATTGAAGAGCCTGCATGAGTGAAGATGTGACGAGGAACAAAGTGATGTATGGCTGTCAGCTAAGGCAGATGGGCAGGGGGCAGAGGGGCAGGGGAGCAGAGGGGCAGGGGGGCAGGGGCTCAGGGGGATAGGGGTTGGCGTTTTAGCAGCCCCGCCCTCACAGGCAGGTTAGAAAGGTGATGAATGAGGATAAGGATAAAGGCAACAGGCAGCTGCAATAGGTTGTACAACCGCTCCGCACCCTGCTGAATACTTTAGCCAATCCCAGACTGTTTGGTTTGGCGAGAAGGTTTCGACGGTATGGTCATGGGGCTGGACGTGCTGCGTGCGTGTCCCGTTGGGGTGGCTGTGGATGGGGCCGGAGCGGACCTGTGGATTAGTGCTGCACGTTTTCACTATAGTCTAGGCGGTCAGGATACGAGATTTTCACTCTTGAGACCCGGGTTCGAGTCCCGGTAGCGAAACAGTGATACTAAATGGCCAGCAGCTTTTCCCAAACTGCCAACAGCAACCTACACCTTGAAGATAGCTTCACCTCTACCTACACAGGGACATCTAAACGGCTATCAAGCTGCCTTCATCATCCTGTGTACGACCTCATCAACCTGCACACCTTCCCTGTGTAGTCAAACCAGGCACAGCAGCGGGCATGATGACAAACAACCGAGCGATGTTGGTATGAAGAAAGAGGCACATTACTATTCTGATGATGATGATGATGATGATGATGATAATGATGATGATGATTCTCTTGATTCTTATTCTTATCCTTATGATGATGTTGATGATGATGATGATGACATTACTCCGGCCGAAGCCTGGCGTGTGTTAAGGTGTTGTATCTTTGTTGTGTCGGCCAATAAAGGCCCGATCGGAAGGATGACCATCTGAGGTCCAGGATCCTTTGACAGTGCCCGTAGATACCCCAGGATACTACATAAGGGGAAGAAGGCACTGAGGGGGGTTGTTCCCCCCTATACTCCTAACTCCACCACTATCCCGTTTGATCGTCCATCTTCTCCGACCAATGTTGAACCTATTATCTCTAGGCCACACGCCACATTATCACTGTGGGACACGGCCAGTTACTGCAACCTGCGGGAGTCCGGCTCTCCTGTGTTCCATACTAGATCTATGTCATCGCAACTATGATCAGGCGCTCTCCGGAATCCATGTCATGTTCGGGCTCCAGCCAGCTCCGGCAGCCTTGTCGGATTTGTCAGCTCCCTTATCCTTGACTTGTTGAGAAAGCTGCCATATCTAAACAGCTACACACCTGCCTGATGCTGAATTTGCACGATGTATATCCATGGTGATGCAGGTGCACCAAACTATGCAGATGGATGGCTGCGTGGGTCAGATTGAAGAGCCTGCATGAGTGAAGATGTGACGAGGAACAAAGTGATGTATGGCTGTCAGCTAAGGCAGATGGGCAGGGGGCAGAGGGGCAGGGGAGCAGAGGGGCAGGGGGGCAGGGGCTCAGGGGGATAGGGGTTGGCGTTTTAGCAGCCCCGCCCTCACAGGCAGGTTAGAAAGGTGATGAATGAGGATAAGGATAAAGGCAACAGGCAGCTGCAATAGGTTGTACAACCGCTCCGCACCCTGCTGAATACTTTAGCCAATCCCAGACTGTTTGGTTTGGCGAGAAGGTTTCGACGGTATGGTCATGGGGCTGGACGTGCTGCGTGCGTGTCCCGTTGGGGTGGCTGTGGATGGGGCCGGAGCGGACCTGTGGATTAGTGCTGCACGTGTTCACTATAGTCTAGGCGGTCAGGATACGAGATTTTCACTCTTGAGACCCGGGTTCGAGTCCCGGTAGCGAAACAGTGATACTAAATGGCCAGCAGCTTTTCCCAAACTGCCAACAGCAACCTACACCTTGAAGATAGCTTCACCTCTACCTACACAGGGACATCTAAACGGCTATCAAGCTGCCTTCATCATCCTGTGTACGACCTCATCAACCTGCACACCTTCCCTGTGTAGTCAAACCAGGCACAGCAGCGGGCATGATGACAAACAACCGAGCGATGTTGGTATGAAGAAAGAGGCACATTACTATTCTGATGATGATGATGATGATGATGATGATAATGATGATGATGATTCTCTTGATTCTTATTCTTATCCTTATGATGATGTTGATGATGATGATGATGACATTACTCCGGCCGAAGCCTGGCGTGTGTTAAGGTGTTGTATCTTTGTTGTGTCGGCCAATAAAGGCCCGATCGGAAGGATGACCATCTGAGGTCCAGGATCCTTTGACAGTGCCCGTAGATACCCCAGGATACTACATAAGGGGAAGAAGGCACTGAGGGGGGTTGTTCCCCCCTATACTCCTAACTCCACCACTATCCCGTTTGATCGTCCATCTTCTCCGACCAATGTTGAACCTATTATCTCTAGGCCACACGCCACATTATCACTGTGGGACACGGCCAGTTACTGCAACCTGCGGGAGTCCGGCTCTCCTGTGTTCCATACTAGATCTATGTCATCGCAACTATGATCAGGCGCTCTCCGGAATCCATGTCATGTTCGGGCTCCAGCCAGCTCCGGCAGCCTTGTCGGATTTGTCAGCTCCCTTATCCTTGACTTGTTGAGAAAGCTGCCATATCTAAACAGCTACACACCTGCCTGATGCTGAATTTGCACGATGTATATCCATGGTGATGCAGGTGCACCAAACTATGCAGATGGATGGCTGCGTGGGTCAGATTGAAGAGCCTGCATGAGTGAAGATGTGACGAGGAACAAAGTGATGTATGGCTGTCAGCTAAGGCAGATGGGCAGGGGGCAGAGGGGCAGGGGAGCAGAGGGGCAGGGGGGCAGGGGCTCAGGGGGATAGGGGTTGGCGTTTTAGCAGCCCCGCCCTCACAGGCAGGTTAGAAAGGTGATGAATGAGGATAAGGATAAAGGCAACAGGCAGCTGCAATAGGTTGTACAACCGCTCCGCACCCTGCTGAATACTTTAGCCAATCCCAGACTGTTTGGTTTGGCGAGAAGGTTTCGACGGTATGGTCATGGGGCTGGACGTGCTGCGTGCGTGTCCCGTTGGGGTGGCTGTGGATGGGGCCGGAGCGGACCTGTGGATTAGTGCTGCACGTGTTCACTATAGTCTAGGCGGTCAGGATACGAGATTTTCACTCTTGAGACCCGGGTTCGAGTCCCGGTAGCGAAACAGTGATACTAAATGGCCAGCAGCTTTTCCCAAACTGCCAACAGCAACCTACACCTTGAAGATAGCTTCACCTCTACCTACACAGGGACATCTAAACGGCTATCAAGCTGCCTTCATCATCCTGTGTACGACCTCATCAACCTGCACACCTTCCCTGTGTAGTCAAACCAGGCACAGCAGCGGGCATGATGACAAACAACCGAGCGATGTTGGTATGAAGAAAGAGGCACATTACTATTCTGATGATGATGATGATGATGATGATGATAATGATGATGATGATTCTCTTGATTCTTATTCTTATCCTTATGATGATGTTGATGATGATGATGATGACATTACTCCGGCCGAAGCCTGGCGTGTGTTAAGGTGTTGTATCTTTGTTGTGTCGGCCAATAAAGGCCCGATCGGAAGGATGACCATCTGAGGTCCAGGATCCTTTGACAGTGCCCGTAGATACCCCAGGATACTACATAAGGGGAAGAAGGCACTGAGGGGGGTTGTTCCCCCCTATACTCCTAACTCCACCACTATCCCGTTTGATCGTCCATCTTCTCCGACCAATGTTGAACCTATTATCTCTAGGCCACACGCCACATTATCACTGTGGGACACGGCCAGTTACTGCAACCTGCGGGAGTCCGGCTCTCCTGTGTTCCATACTAGATCTATGTCATCGCAACTATGATCAGGCGCTCTCCGGAATCCATGTCATGTTCGGGCTCCAGCCAGCTCCGGCAGCCTTGTCGGATTTGTCAGCTCCCTTATCCTTGACTTGTTGAGAAAGCTGCCATATCTAAACAGCTACACACCTGCCTGATGCTGAATTTGCACGATGTATATCCATGGTGATGCAGGTGCACCAAACTATGCAGATGGATGGCTGCGTGGGTCAGATTGAAGAGCCTGCATGAGTGAAGATGTGACGAGGAACAAAGTGATGTATGGCTGTCAGCTAAGGCAGATGGGCAGGGGGCAGAGGGGCAGGGGAGCAGAGGGGCAGGGGGGCAGGGGCTCAGGGGGATAGGGGTTGGCGTTTTAGCAGCCCCGCCCTCACAGGCAGGTTAGAAAGGTGATGAATGAGGATAAGGATAAAGGCAACAGGCAGCTGCAATAGGTTGTACAACCGCTCCGCACCCTGCTGAATACTTTAGCCAATCCCAGACTGTTTGGTTTGGCGAGAAGGTTTCGACGGTATGGTCATGGGGCTGGACGTGCTGCGTGCGTGTCCCGTTGGGGTGGCTGTGGATGGGGCCGGAGCGGACCTGTGGACTAGTGCTGCACGTGTTCACTATAGTCTAGGCGGTCAGGATACGAGATTTTCACTCTTGAGACCCGGGTTCGAGTCCCGGTAGCGAAACAGTGATACTAAATGGCCAGCAGCTTTTCCCAAACTGCCAACAGCAACCTACACCTTGAAGATAGCTTCACCTCTACCTACACAGGGACATCTAAACGGCTATCAAGCTGCCTTCATCATCCTGTGTACGACCTCATCAACCTGCACACCTTCCCTGTGTAGTCAAACCAGGCACAGCAGCGGGCATGATGACAAACAACCGAGCGATGTTGGTATGAAGAAAGAGGCACATTACTATTCTGATGATGATGATGATGATGATGATGATAATGATGATGATGATTCTCTTGATTCTTATTCTTATCCTTATGATGATGTTGATGATGATGATGATGACATTACTCCGGCCGAAGCCTGGCGTGTGTTAAGGTGTTGTATCTTTGTTGTGTCGGCCAATAAAGGCCCGATCGGAAGGATGACCATCTGAGGTCCAGGATCCTTTGACAGTGCCCGTAGATACCCCAGGATACTACATAAGGGGAAGAAGGCACTGAGGGGGGTTGTTCCCCCCTATACTCCTAACTCCACCACTATCCCGTTTGATCGTCCATCTTCTCCGACCAATGTTGAACCTATTATCTCTAGGCCACACGCCACATTATCACTGTGGGACACGGCCAGTTACTGCAACCTGCGGGAGTCCGGCTCTCCTGTGTTCCATACTAGATCTATGTCATCGCAACTATGATCAGGCGCTCTCCGGAATCCATGTCATGTTCGGGCTCCAGCCAGCTCCGGCAGCCTTGTCGGATTTGTCAGCTCCCTTATCCTTGACTTGTTGAGAAAGCTGCCATATCTAAACAGCTACACACCTGCCTGATGCTGAATTTGCACGATGTATATCCATGGTGATGCAGGTGCACCAAACTATGCAGATGGATGGCTGCGTGGGTCAGATTGAAGAGCCTGCATGAGTGAAGATGTGACGAGGAACAAAGTGATGTATGGCTGTCAGCTAAGGCAGATGGGCAGGGGGCAGAGGGGCAGGGGAGCAGAGGGGCAGGGGGGCAGGGGCTCAGGGGGATAGGGGTTGGCGTTTTAGCAGCCCCGCCCTCACAGGCAGGTTAGAAAGGTGATGAATGAGGATAAGGATAAAGGCAACAGGCAGCTGCAATAGGTTGTACAACCGCTCCGCACCCTGCTGAATACTTTAGCCAATCCCAGACTGTTTGGTTTGGCGAGAAGGTTTCGACGGTATGGTCATGGGGCTGGACGTGCTGCGTGCGTGTCCCGTTGGGGTGGCTGTGGATGGGGCCGGAGCGGACCTGTGGATTAGTGCTGCACGTGTTCACTATAGTCTAGGCGGTCAGGATACGAGATTTTCACTCTTGAGACCCGGGTTCGAGTCCCGGTAGCGAAACAGTGATACTAAATGGCCAGCAGCTTTTCCCAAACTGCCAACAGCAACCTACACCTTGAAGATAGCTTCACCTCTACCTACACAGGGACATCTAAACGGCTATCAAGCTGCCTTCATCATCCTGTGTACGACCTCATCAACCTGCACACCTTCCCTGTGTAGTCAAACCAGGCACAGCAGCGGGCATGATGACAAACAACCGAGCGATGTTGGTATGAAGAAAGAGGCACATTACTATTCTGATGATGATGATGATGATGATGATGATAATGATGATGATGATTCTCTTGATTCTTATTCTTATCCTTATGATGATGTTGATGATGATGATGATGACATTACTCCGGCCGAAGCCTGGCGTGTGTTAAGGTGTTGTATCTTTGTTGTGTCGGCCAATAAAGGCCCGATCGGAAGGATGACCATCTGAGGTCCAGGATCCTTTGACAGTGCCCGTAGATACCCCAGCACTATAACAACAGATTCGTGCGTTAGGCTTGCGTTAGGCTGCGTTTTGTGAATTAGCGGTTGTGTTAGCCTAACGCGAGCCTAACGCAAAGAAATAGAAAACTGGACAGAACGTCTGTTATAGTGCGTCGTTTTCAAGTTCGTTTAAATGAAAACAATATTTATAATGATTTTAAAAGTTCCCTGTAATTTTTATTACGTTTCGTGGTGCTCGAAAATCGGGGGCTTGCGTATGTTCTAACGCGAGCCTAACGCAAACCTAACGCACGCGATCGCAAACCTAACACACGCGTTAACTTTACGCAAACAGCTTGCGTATATCTTGCGTACAGTGCGTTACGATACGCACGTAATGCACTGTAACGCAGTTTACTCAAAGTTTATGTAGATAGTGCATAATAATGTTCGGAGCACGGGTTTGCTGGATTTATTTAGTTTGCTTACTTGCTTTTATTGTGCAGTAGTCTCGAGACTTTGTGCATAAAATATCTTCAAAGTTAATTTCAATTTAGGATAGCGCTATGAATACTAGTCGTTGTACAAGAGATTGCTCTGGTGAACGCTTGTTAACATCGCTAAATCGCTACCATTATACAAATTTAGAACCTGTACATGTGGCTTACTTTATAACATAGAACTCTGAAGTGCCACACATGGCTGTTCAGGGCTACCTTTCTAATTATGGAAGGCTTTCTAATTATTGAGCAGCAAGCTGCCGGAGTTAGCAAGTGTGGGTAAGGACCGAGGAAATTTGGCAACAGCAAACCTTACACAGTAGCCAGGCAACAATCTTTCCAGATGGAGACCCAAACAAAGTCACCAAGAGCCACAGTTACACATCGAGCAGGCCCCAAAAATTAGATAGCCTTGTCTGGCAAGCATCATAGCAGCTTGGCGTATGTGTGAAAATTGACCATGAAAACGAGCATGTGTGAGAGGTACTCTATGACCCCAATGCTTCCCCAATCCAGACATATTGCAATGCAGAATAGTTGAATCGCTGCACGGGAATGAATAGTTCAACGGATTCACGCTACAATTTTCAGCACGGTCATTATTGTTGTACCTCTCGTTCGCGTTTGCTCATAAGTATCTGCACGTCTGGAGACTATCGACACCGATGCACGAGCACTTGCAAGTACAGCAAGGCAAGCGAGAGCAAACAGAGACAGCGGAAGACTTCAAGACGAAGAGAGATATAACTTACGGTCTTACAGATCGGAATGATGCAATGGACGAAATCGCCGTGAGCGCCGGAAGCAAGCAATCATCACACGGCGGTGATTAGCGAAGTTCAGGCTTAGCTCGGGCTAAGTAGAATATCGTATAGCAATAGTAATGTAGAACACACACGTGTTCTCCAGTATCGAATGTCTTATCTTGCTTAGCCGTCCTCGCATCTGTTATACTCGCAGCATCGCAATGCCGTACGATTCACATCAGGAGGCCGATCCTAGATGTGACAACCCTACTGCGTCTAGGCGATGTCTACGCATAACAACGTGTAAGCCTTTCCGGCATTCGCATGATGCAAGGGTCCGGATAACAATATCCGGTTGCAGGGCATGCATCGCGACGAGTGCGGCGCTCTCAACGTGTGCTTTAATGAAGTAATATTATATCAGATAATATTACTTATCGTTTCGTAGCACGAGCATAATGCGCACTTCAATGATTCGGTCATTCATGCATGCTAGGCGGATTTACCATGATGCGATGTCGCGATGGATAATGACAACATGCCAAATGCATATATAAATGTATGCGAATACATTTATATCATGCAGATTCATTCATATGTAATGCGTTCATCACAATAGTACTTCGCCTCGTAGGATCGCGTCGACCTACGCGTCGGCGGGAAATGAACCGTAGCACAACAATTATCCCCCCTCCCGTATGCAGCGTCCTCGCTGCATCATACAGCATCGACTGCAGGGGTCATTGGGCTTGCGTGGCACGTTTGCGGGCTTCTTCGAGCAGGGGTTTCATGTCCTGTGAGAAGTTGCGTGCCGGTTCCCATGAGTTGTGCTCGTCGGTATACCCTGTCCACTTAACCAAGTACTCGTGTACTGTTCGCTTACGTCGGTGTCGGCCCACACGACGCGCGCGATAATCTAACACCCGCTCCACATCGTAAAACTTCTGTTTACCAGCGATCCAGGTCTCGGGAACTGGTTCGATCGCTGCGGGGGCGTTAGCAGGCTCAGGGACGGGTTCCGTACCACGATACGGACGAACAAGCGATACGTGAAACGTGGGGTGAATGGTCATATCAGCGGGCAATGCAAGCTGCACAGCCACATTCCCAACCATGCGCACGACAGGATACGGACCAATCCAGCGGGGTAAGAGTTTTCGGGATCCGTCGGCCAAGGAACGCAAGTTCTTGGTGCTTAGCAACACGAGTTGCCCCTCCGAAAACGTTACATCCTGCTTGGATTTGTTGTAGTATTCCGTCGTTCGTTGCTGCGCCGCGTCCAAACACGACTTCGCGTCTGTGATTCGGGACATAAAAGACTTGGCAAAAAGTTTAGCAGCAGGCACGTTCACTTCCAACTCACGCCACACGGGTAGCGCGGGATGAAACCCGTAGTTAAGAAAGAACGGACTTTTGCCTGTAGAGCGGTTAACAGCATTGTTAAGCGCGAATTCTGCCGCAGTCAAATATGTATCCCAAACAAGTGGTGTGTGACCAGCATAATTGCGCAACATATCACCCAACGTGCGGTTTGTGCGTTCGGTTTGACCATCAGTCTGCGGGTGATACGCTGTGCTCAGGTTGACGCGCATGCCAACTAGTTTGCAGAGCGCTTCCCAAAACTTAGACGTGAACTGTCCACCGCGGTCCGAGATCACATTTTTGGGAACCCCGTGTAACCGAACCACATTGTCGAAAAACAAACGTGCGGTTTGCTCAGCCGTGCAGGATGATGTGCATGGTGCTAGGTGAACCATCTTAGTCAGACGATCGACCATTACGAACACCGCATCGTATCCCCCCTCAGTTTTGGGCAGCGCGACTACGAAGTCCATGGAAACACTTTCCCAATGCGCATCCGGGACAGGCAACGGTTGCAACAACCCATGGCCCTTACCGGACAAAGCCTTATTGCGCTGGCACAGACTGCATGTCTGGACGAAGTTCGCCGCATCCTTAGCCAAACGAGGCCACCAAAAGGAACGTTGCACCAAGTCGATCAATCGCTTGCTACCAGGGTGTCCTGCTAACGGGTCCTCGTGGAACCGCGCAAGGATGTCGTAGCGTATCGCGTCGTCGTTCGGAACGACGATTTGCGTAGCTGCACCCTCCGTCCGTAGCCAAAGGCCATTCTGCTTGCGAAGGTTTTCTACATTAGCCGGGTCCGCGAACCAGGCGTCTGCGTTGTAGGCAACCTTCAACCGCTCCGCGAGGTCCGTCGCGATCGGTACCTCCTCGCTACGCGGCCGCACGACGGGCGCTGCCAAAATTGCAGCGTGTAGCGACGGATGTCGACTGAGAGCATCGGCAATATTCAATTTACCAGAAATATACTCCCAGGTGCAGTTGAACCTAGCTAGATATTCCATCCACCTAGCTTGACGGCGGTTCAACGTCGGAACGCTTTGCAAAAACGTTAGGGGCTTATGGTCAGTCTTTAAAGTAAACGGGCGTCCCTCGAGGTAACAGCGCCATTCCTTTAAAGCATGCAGCACGGCCAGAAGCTCCTGTTCCCCGGTGGTGTAGCGAATTTCCGCACCAGAAAACTTCTTACTCGTGAAGGCGATCGGTCGCCCTTCCTGTAACAATACAGCGCCGCTTCCAAATATTGAGGCATCAGACACTACCTCAACACGAAATGGCAACGAGTAATCAGGGAATGCAAGGGTGACATCTTCGACAACGATTCGTTTGAGCTCTTCGAATGCCCGCTGGCATTGCGACGTCCACGACTCGAGCGAAACGAAAACGCCTTTGCGAGTTAAGTTAGTAAGCGGGGCCGCAATGATGGAATATTTTTCAATGAACTTTCGGAAATAATTGGTCAAGCCAAGGAACTTACGCAGCTCCGTGAGGTTCTGAGGCGCGGGCCAATCGTGAACCACGGCGACCTTCCGCGGGTCCATCTTCACACCGGTGGCCGACACAATGTGGCCCAAATATTCCACCTGAGGCTGCGCCCAAAAGCATTTGGCGCGTTTAGCAAACAATTGCTCCCGCCTCATAACGTCGAGCACGAGCCGCAGATGCTCCAAGTGCTCCTCGCGCGTCTTAGAATATACCAAGATGTCATCCAGGTAGCAAACAACGAACCTGTCGATAAACGGCCTAAACATTCGGTCCATAACCGCCTGAAACGTCGCAGGGGCATTAGTCAAACCAAACGATAGGACCGTATACTCAAAGTGACCGAAGGGCGTCCGAAAAGCGGTTTTCGGGATATCAGAGGCAGCGATGCGAATCTGATTGTAGCCCTGTTGTAAGTCAATTGAGGAAAAATAAGCCGAGCCCTTCAGCTTATCCAACAGGTCGTCAACGCGTGGCAAAGGGTAGCGATTTTTCACCGTATTCGCATTTAACCCCCGGTAATCAATGCACATGCGCAAGGTCCCATCCTTCTTACCGACAAACAAAATCGGTGCAGAATACGGGGATGTGCTGGGGCGTATCATACCCTTCGCGAGCAAATCCGTCACCTGGCGCTTCACCTCGTCCAGCTCCAATGGACTCAACCTGTACATTGGCCGGGTCGTAGGCTGCGCTCCAGGTATGAGAGGGATTGTGTGATCAACAGGACGCATAGGTGGTAGGCCAGGGATATCTTTAAAGACGTCCTCATACTGCGACAGTAGGGCCTCAACCTCAGGATCCGCAGAAATCTGCGCGGTGGTGACACAACAGCTCACCCGCGGCCTTAAAAGCAGTCCGTGGGCACCCTTCCGTAACAAACGGATGGCCTCCTTACGCCCGACTAGCTCTGGTTCGATTCGCGCGGCCATTGCGGTCACAGCGAAATTAACCATAGGCACCGCCTCAGCTTCGCCCTCCTTTGGTGTGACATGTTCGAACGACAGGAAAGGTACCTTAATCGACAGAGTACCCTTGCACATATGCAGGGTTGCGGTCTCCATGTCGATGCGCGCGCGGTACTGTCGTAATGTCGACGACCCCATTATGTACGGTGCAGTCTCTGCTAAGCCCTGCAGCACGTACGGCCGGGTCACAACACGCAAAGGGCCTATCGATAGGCTAAGGGTAATCCTGCCCACGATGGGATGCTTACCCCCGTCAGCAAGGGTAACCTGTGGACAATCAGACGACTCTGGGGACAACCCCAGCGCGTTCACCTCTGCGACAGAGATGAAGTCGTCACTGGCACCGGTGTCAACAAGTGCCTTCAGAGTACGGCCATTCAAACCGATCTGAACCACAGGGACACGGTTATCTACGAGCGACTGCCCAGCAGACAACGTCAGTGCACTTAAGGCGGGTCCGTAACCAACGGCACCCCCATCAGGAGTTTCGTACCAAACGTCAACCGAGTAGGATAGCTTGGCCACGGAACCAGCGTACCCTCCCAATCCACACCATTAAACAAAACGGTGCCCGGCTCGAACCGGTGGACATGCCGCATACCCCTTAACGATGCCTCTGCCTTGCGCCGACAGAAAGCAGGGAGTAATACACATGCGGCAGTGCCTGGATATTGACGCCTACATCTCCTGTATATGGCCAACTGTTCCGACATCTCACGCAGAGACGAGGGGATGAACAAAACTACGTGGTTAGACAGATCGATAGACGACAGGGGACGGCGAGGTGTAAACAAATTACACAACGGGTCGAAGCAGAGAAGTCCCGTGCGTCCGTCAAGCGTGATGCGTCGCGCAATGACTCGCTCGATGTGTCCAAGTACACAAGGCAACAATGCCTTAACGGCTGGCCGTAAGGATGACCACCGACCACGCGTTAGTTCAGAAATCCCGGGTGGTGCCCCCTCCACAGGAACCCGGGCAAGCCCCTATTTCGGCTGAGGTACAAACGGCGGCATTAGAGGGCAATCCTTCGTAGAATGGCTCTCCGCACACCGTAGACAAACATTGGCCAATTTCCGACGCTCGAATTCGGAACGATTGCAATTCCATTTTGGCATATACGTGTCGTCCGTGCGAGTCCGCTTCGCATTGGGGTCGGAACGCTGTGCGGCTGCCGTCGACGGCACACCACCACGCTTCCTGTTCCTAGCTGGGTCCGAGTTCGGACCTGCTCCTCCTGTGCCACGGACACCCGAGCTAGCGCCCCTGCGCGCCTTGCGTTGCCCGTTGCTGCGTCGCGTCGCGGCAGTAGGCGTGGGGCGGGTTGCGCCGAGGTCCTGGTCGAGAGCTACAGCTTCCCCAAGCGGATCCTGCACTTGCACGGCATTTGCACGAGGGGCAGACTTGACTTCTTCCTCGCCGGCAAGGAGTCGTACCTCCGCGCCCTTAGCAAAAGCGACCAACGCGTCATACGACTTGATCTGCGCTCCAACCAAGTCAGTAGCGCACCATTTAGCCAAAATTTTCGTCAGGCCTCGCCTAAACCAAAAGACACGCTCGGATTCAGTGAGGTCAGCAATGGGAGTCACAAGTGCTTCGAAGTGTGACTGGTACGCAGGTACATTTTCATCCCGACGCATGTGGTAGCTACCGGCTGCCAAAACCTTACGAGCTTCCACATCGCGTGCTTGAACCTCAGTAGCGAATCATGCGAGCAAAGCGGCGACCAACTCGTCAAAAGTATAGTTGCCCCGGGCGTTGGTCCAATTGCGATACCAGTCCTTCGCTGAGCCCTCGAGGGTGTTACCAACGAAGAGACACCTGATACCGTCGTTATCGCCACCATGAACAGCCTGGAGATACTTTTTAGCGTCACGCACGTACGCACGAGTTGCATCGGCTATGCTATGCCCTGGTGTCTTGTCGGTCAGCGAAATATTGAGCCTAGGAACGGGAATTGACAATCTCATCACCTCAGGGATGTCATCATGCCCTCGAGCTTGAGGTAATGGCAGAACCCTTGGTCCAGCAGTGTTGTCCATATTCGTGTTCACTGCTGAATGCGGCACAATTAAGTGAGCAGGGGTCTGAAGGAAAAGGGGCTCTTGAGTGGCTCGCACGCCAACAGTCTCAAGGCCTCTATCCAGTGCTCTAGCAGCCACAACAGAATCGGGTTGGCTAGCTAGGCTAGTGTGCGGCGTATCGTCGTGTTCCGCGGACATGAAGCACTAAACGATACCCTAGATTTGCGTAATAGAAGCCGACTTCTATCGCAAAGGCAAGAGTACAAAGCGATTCGGTGAGCCTACCGACAGTACTCTTGAGAAGATTCAGCAAACTCAGCAAGTAATTGCCCAGCTGAGTCCTGATCTCCGTAGTTTGGGCAATGAGAGTCGCCAACTGGTCCGGACGAACGCCGGTCTCAGTCGCCGCGGCAAGCAATGCCGGTGCACTGAGATTACCTGCGACTCAGAGCGTACACTCACACAACAAGTGCAGCAATCTAAGCAAAAGCAATTAAACAATTACAAACCGGAAGCGGCGGCGTCCAAAACGGCGCGGCCTAAGTCTTCGGCAAAAGTATCTAGCGGTCCTCGTGGTTCGTCGCTGGAACTCGCCATAGAAAGAACCTACTTCCGATTAGACAAAGAGAGACAGTTAGGCAACGAACCTGTCTCGATACCAAATTGTTGTACCTCTCGTTCGCGTTTGCTCATAAGTATCTGCACGTCTGGAGACTATCGACACCGATGCGCGAGCACTTGCAAGTACAGCAAGGCAAGCGAGAGCAAACAGAGACAGCGGAAGACTTCAAGACGAAGAGAGATATAACTTACGGTCTTACAGATCGGAATGATGCAATGGACGAAATCGCCGTCAGCGCCGGAAGCAAGCAATCATCACGCGGCGGTGATTAGCGAAGTTCAGGCTTAGCTCGGGCTAAGTAGAATATCGTATAGCAATAGTAATGTAGAACACACACGTGTTCTCCGGTATCGAATGTCTTATCTTGCTTAGCCGTCCTCGCATCTGTTATACTCGCAGCATCGCAATGCCGTACGATTCACATCAGGAGGCCGATCCTAGATGTGACAACCCTACTGCGTCTAGGCGATGTCTACGCATAACAACGTGTAAGCCTTTCCGGCATTCGCATGATGCAAGGGTCCGGATAACAATATCCGGTTGCAGGGCATGCATCGCGACGAGTGCGGCGCTCTCAACGTGTGCTTTAATGAAGTAATATTATATCAGATAATATTACTTATCGTTTCGTAGCACGAGCATAATGCGCACTTCAATGATTCGGTCATTCATGCATGCTAGGCGGATTTACCATGATGCGATGTCGCGATGGATAATGACAACATGCCAAATGCATATATAAATGTATGCGAATACATTTATATCATGCAGATTCATTCATATGTAATGCGTTCATCACAAAAGCACTTCGCCTCATAGGATCGCGTCGACCTACGCGTCGACGGGAAATGAACCGTAGCACAACAATTATCCCCCCTCCCGTATGCAGCGTCCTCGCTGCATCATACAGCATCGACTGCAGGGGTCATTGGGCTTGTGTGGCACGTTTGCGGGCTTCTTCGAGCAGGGGTTTCATGTCCTGTGAGAAGTTGCGTGCCGGTTCCCATGAGTTGTGCTCATCGGTATACCCTGTCCACTTAACCAAGTACTCGTGTACTGTTCGCTTACGTCGGTGTCGGCCCACACGACGCGCGCGATAATCTAACACCCGCTCCACATCGTAAAACTTCTGTTTACCAGCGATCCAGGTCTCGGGAACTGGTTCGATCGCTGCGGGGGCGTTAGCAGGCTCAGGGACGGGTTCCGTACTACGATACGGACGAACAAGCGATATGTGAAACGTGGGGTGAATGGTCATATCAGTGGGCAATGCAAGCTCCACAGCCACATTCCCAACCATGCGCACGACAGGATACGGACCAATCCAGCGGGGTAAGAGTTTTCGGGATCCGTCGGCCAAGGAACGCAAGTTCTTGGTGCTTAGCAACACGAGTTGCCCCTCCGAAAACGTTACATCCTGCTTGGATTTGTTGTAGTATTCCGTCGTTCGTTGCTGCGCCGCGTCCAAACACGACTTCGCGTCTGTGATTCGGGACATAAAAGACTTGGCAAAAAGTTTAGCAGCAGGCACGTTCACTTCCAACTCACGCCACACGGGTAGCGCGGGATGAAACCCGTAGTTAAGAAAGAACGGACTTTTGCCTGTAGAGCGGTTAACAGCATTGTTAAGCGCGAATTCTGCCGCAGTCAAATATGTATCCCAAACAAGTGGTGTGCGACCAGCATAATTGCGCAACATATCACCCAACGTGCGGTTTGTGCGTTCGGTTTGACCATCAGTCTGCGGGTGATACGCTGTGCTCAGGTTGACGCGCATGCCAACTAGTTTGCAGAGCGCTTCCCAAAACTTAGACGTGAACTGTCCACCGCGGTCCGAGATCACATTTTTGGGAACCCCGTGTAACCGAACCACATTGTCGAAAAACAAACGTGCGGTTTGCTCAGCCGTGCAGGATGATGTGCATGGTGCTAGGTGAACCATCTTAGTCAGACGATCGACCATTACGAACACCGCATCGTATCCCCCCTCAGTTTTGGGCAGCGCAACTACGAAGTCCATGGAAACACTTTCCCAAGGCGCATCCGGGACAGGCAACGGTTGCAACAACCCATGGCCCTTACCGGACAAAGCCTTATTGCGCTGGCACAGACTGCATGTCTGGACGAAGTTCGCCGCATCCTTAGCCAAACGAGGCCACCAAAAGGAACGTTGCACCAAGTCGATCAATCGCTTGCTACCAGGGTGTCCTGCTAACGGGTCCTCGTGGAACCGCGCAAGGATGTCGTAGCGTATCGCGTCGTCGTTCGGAACGACGATTTGCGTAGCTGCACCCTCCGTCCGTAGCCAAAGGCCATTCTGCTTGCGAAGGTTTTCTACATTAGCCGGGTCCGCGAACCAGGCGTCTGCGTTGTAGGCAACCTTCAACCGCTCCGCGAGGTCCGTCGCGATCGGTACCTCCTCGCTACGCGGCCGCACGACGGGCGCTGCCAAAATTGCAGCGTGTAGCGACGGATGTCGACTGAGAGCATCGGCAATATTCAATTTACCAGAAATATACTCCCAGGTGCAGTTGAACCTAGCTAGATATTCCATCCACCTAGCTTGACGGCGGTTCAACGTCGGAACGCTTTGCAAAAACGTTAGGGGCTTATGGTCAGTCTTTAAAGTAAACGGGCGTCCCTCGAGGTAACAGCGCCATTCCTTTAAAGCATGCAGCACGGCCAGAAGCTCCTGTTCCCCGGTGGTGTAGCGAATTTCCGCACCAGAAAACTTCTTACTCGTGAAGGCGATCGGTCGCCCTTCCTGTAACAATACAGCGCCGCTTCCAAATATTGAGGCATCAGACACTACCTCAACACGAAATGGCAACGAGTAATCAGGGAATGCAAGGGTGACATCTTCGACAATGATTCGTTTGAGCTCTTCGAATGCCCGCTGGCATTGCGACGTCCACGACTCGAGCGAAACGAAAACGCCTTTGCGAGTTAAGTTAGTAAGCGGGGCCGCAATGATGGAATATTTTTCAATGAACTTTCGGAAATAATTGGTCAAGCCAAGGAACTTACGCAGCTCCGTGAGGTTCTGAGGCGCGGGCCAATCGTGAACCACGGCGACCTTCCGCGGGTCCATCTTCACACCGGTGGCCGACACAATGTGGCCAAAATGTTCCACCTGAGGCTGCGCCCAAAAGCATTTGGCGCGTTTAGCAAACAATTGCTCCCGCCTCATAACGTCGAGCACGAGCCGCAGATGCTCCAAGTGCTCCTCGCGCGTCTTAGAATATACCAAGATGTCATCCAGGTAGCAAACAACGAACCTGTCGATAAACGGCCTAAACATTCGGTCCATAACCGCCTGAAACGTCGCAGGGGCATTAGTCAAACCAAACGATAGGACCGTATACTCAAAGTGACCGAAGGGCGTCCGAAAAGCGGTTTTCGGGATATCAGAGGCAGCGATGCGAATCTGATTGTAGCCCTGTTGTAAGTCAATTGAGGAAAAATAAGCCGAGCCCTTCAGCTTATCCAACAGGTCGTCAACGCGTGGCAAAGGGTAGCGATTTTTCACCGTATTCGCATTTAACCCCCGGTAATCAATGCACATGCGCAAGGTCCCATCCTTCTTACCGACAAACAAAATCGGTGCAGAATACGGGGATGTGCTGGGGCGTATCATACCCTTCGCGAGCAAATCCGTCACCTGGCGCTTCACCTCGTCCAGTTCCAATGGACTCAACCTGTACATTGGCCGGGCCGTAGGCTGCGCTCCAGGCATGAGAGGGATTGTGTGATCAACAGGACGCATAGGTGGTAGGCCAGGGATATCTTTAAAGACGTCCTCATACTGCGACAGTAGGGCCTCAACCTCAGGATCCGCAGAAATCTGCGCGGTGGTGACACAACAGCTCACCCGCGGCCTTAAAAGCAGTCCGTGGGCACCCTTCCGTAACAAACGGATGGCCTCCTTACGCCCGACTAGCTCTGGTTCGATTCGCGCGGCCATTGCGGTCACAGCGAAATTAACCATAGGCACCGCCTCAGCTTCGCCCTCCTTTGGTGTGACATGTTCGAACGACAGGAAAGGTACCTTAATCGACAGAGTACCCTTGCACATATGCAGGGTTGCGGTCTCCATGTCGATGCGCGCGCGGTACTGTCGTAATGTCGACGACCCCATTATGTACGGTGCAGTCTCTGCTAAGCCCTGCAGCACGTACGGCCGGGTCACAACACGCAAAGGGCCTATCGATAGGCTAAGGGTAATCCTGCCCACGATGGGATGCTTACCCCCGTCAGCAAGGGTAACCTGTGGACAATCAGACGACTCTGGGGACAACCCCAGCGCGTTCACCTCTGCGACAGAGATGAAGTCGTCACTGGCACCGGTGTCAACAAGTGCCTTCAGAGTACGGCCATTCAAACCGATCTGAACCACAGGGACACGGTTATCTACGAGCGACTGCCCAGCAGACAACGTCAGTGCACTTAAGGCGGGTCCGTAACCAACGGCACCCCCATCAGGAGTTTCGTACCAAACGTCAACCGAGTAGGATAGGCTTGGCCACGGAACCAGCGTACCCTCCCAATCCACACCATTAAACAAAACGGTGCCCGGCTCGAACCGGTGGACATGCCGCATACCCCTTAACGATGCCTCTGCCTTGCGCCGACAGAAAGCAGGGAGTAATACACATGCGGCAGTGCCTGGATATTGACGCCTACATCTCCTGTATATGGCCAACTGTTCCGACATCTCACGCAGAGACGAGGGGATGAACAAAACTACGTGGTTAGGCAGATCGATAGACGACAGGGGACGGCGAGGTGTAAACAAATTACACAACGGGTCGAAGCAGAGAAGTCCCGTGCGTCCGTCAAGCGTGATGCGTCGCGCAATGACTCGCTCGATGTGTCCAAGTACACAAGGCAACAATGCCTTAACGGCTGGCCGTAAGGATGACCACCGACCACGCGTTAGTTCAGAAATCCCGGGTGGTGCCCCCTCCACAGGAACCCGGGCAAGCCCCTATTTCGGCTGAGGTACAAACGGCGGCATTAGAGGGCAATCCTTCGTAGAATGGCTCTCCGCACACCGTAGACAAACATTGGCCAATTTCCGACGCTCGAATTCGGAACGATTGCAATTCCATTTTGGCATATACGTGTCGTCCGTGCGAGTCCGCTTCGCATTGGGGTCGGAACGCTGTGCGGCTGCCGTCGACGGCACACCACCACGCTTCCTGTTCCTAGCTGGGTCCGAGTTCGGACCTGCTCCTCCTGTGCCACGGACACCCGAGCTAGCGCCCCTGCGCGCCTTGCGTTGCCCGTTGCTGCGTCGCGTCGCGGCAGTAGGCGTGGGGCGGGTTGCGCCGAGGTCCTGGTCGAGAGCTACAGCTTCCCCAAGCGGATCCTGCACTTGCACGGCATTTGCACGAGGGGCAGACTTGACTTCTTCCTCGCCGGCAAGGAGTCGTACCTCCGCGCCCTTAGCAAAAGCGACCAGCGCGTCATACGACTTGATCTGCGCTCCAACCAAGTCAGTAGCGCACCATTTAGCCAAAATTTTCGTCAGGCCTCGCCTAAACCAAAAGACACGCTCGGATTCAGTGAGGTCAGCAATGGGAGTCACAAGTGCTTCGAAGCGTGACTGGTACGCAGGTACATTTTCATCCCGACGCATGTGGTAGCTACCGGCTGCCAAAACCTTACGAGCTTCCACATCGCGTGCTTGAACCTCAGTAGCGAATCGTGCGAGCAAAGCGGCGACCAACTCGTCAAAAGTATAGTTGCCCCGGGCGTTGGTCCAATTGCGATACCAGTCCTCCGCTGAGCCCTCGAGGGTGTTACCAACGAAGAGACACCTGATACCGTCGTTATCGCCACCATGAACAGCCTGGAGATACTTTTTAGCGTCACGCACGTACGCACGAGTTGCATCGGCTATGCTATGCCCTGGTGTCTTGTCGGTCAGCAAAATATTGAGCCTAGGAACGGGAATTGACAATCTCATCACCTCAGGGATGTCATCATGCCCTCGAGCTTGAGGTAATGGCAGAACCCTTGGTCCAGCAGTGTTGTCCATATTCGTGTTCACTGCTGAATGCGGCACAATTAAGTGAGCAGGGGTCTGAAGGAAAAGGGGCTCTTGAGTGGCTCGCACGCCAACAGTCTCAAGGCCTCTATCCAGTGCTCTAGCAGCCACAACAGAATCGGGTTGGCTAGCTAGGCTAGTGTGCGGCGTATCGTCGTGTTCCGCGGACATGAAGCACTAAACGATACCCTAGATTTGCGTAATAGAAGCCGACTTCTATCGCAAAGGCAAGAGTACAAAGCGATTCGGTGAGCCTACCGACAGTACTCTTGAGAAGATTCAGCAAACTCAGCAAGTAATTGCCCAGCTGAGTCCTGATCTCCGTAGTTTGGGCAATGAGAGTCGCCAACTGGTCCGGACGAACGCCGGTCTCAGTCGCCGCGGCAAGCAATGCCGGTGCACTGAGATTACCTGCGACTCAGAGCGTACACTCACACAACAAGTGCAGCAATCTAAGCAAAAGCAATTAAACAATTACAAACCGGAAGCGGCGGCGTCCAAAACGGCGCGGCCTAAGTCTTCGGCAAAAGTATCTAGCGGTCCTCGTGGTTCGTCGCTGGAACTCGCCATAGAAAGAACCTACTTCCGATTAGACAAAGAGAGACAGTTAGGCAACGAACCTGTCTCGATACCAAATTGTTGTACCTCTCGTTCACGTTTGCTCATAAGTATCTGCACGTCTGGAGACTATCGACACCGATGCGCGAGCACTTGCAAGTACAGCAAGGCAAGCGAGAGCAAACAGAGACAGCGGAAGACTTCAAGACGAAGAGAGATATAACTTACGGTCTTACAGATCGGAATGATGCAATGGACGAAATCGCCGTCAGCGCCGGAAGCAAGCAATCATCACGCGGCGGTGATTAGCGAAGTTCAGGCTTAGCTCGGGCTAAGTAGAATATCGTATAGCAATAGTAATGTAGAACACACACGTGTTCTCCGGTATCGAATGTCTTATCTTGCTTAGCCGTCCTCGCATCTGTTATACTCGCAGCATCGCAATGCCGTACGATTCACATCAGGAGGCCGATCCTAGATGTGACAACCCTACTGCGTCTAGGCGATGTCTACGCATAACAACGTGTAAGCCTTTCCGGCATTCGCATGATGCAAGGGTCCGGATAACAATATCCGGTTGCAGGGCATGCATCGCGACGAGTGCGGCGCTCTCAACGTGTGCTTTAATGAAGTAATATTATATCAGATAATATTACTTATCGTTTCGTAGCACGAGCATAATGCGCACTTCAATGATTCGGTCATTCATGCATGCTAGGCGGATTTACCATGATGCGATGTCGCGATGGATAATGACAACATGCCAAATGCATATATAAATGTATGCGAATACATTTATATCATGCAGATTCATTCATATGTAATGCGTTCATCACAAAAGCACTTCGCCTCATAGGATCGCGTCGACCTACGCGTCGACGGGAAATGAACCGTAGCACAACAATTATCCCCCCTCCCGTATGCAGCGTCCTCGCTGCATCATACAGCATCGACTGCAGGGGTCATTGGGCTTGTGTGGCACGTTTGCGGGCTTCTTCGAGCAGGGGTTTCATGTCCTGTGAGAAGTTGCGTGCCGGTTCCCATGAGTTGTGCTCATCGGTATACCCTGTCCACTTAACCAAGTACTCGTGTACTGTTCGCTTACGTCGGTGTCGGCCCACACGACGCGCGCGATAATCTAACACCCGCTCCACATCGTAAAACTTCTGTTTACCAGCGATCCAGGTCTCGGGAACTGGTTCGATCGCTGCGGGGGCGTTAGCAGGCTCAGGGACGGGTTCCGTACTACGATACGGACGAACAAGCGATATGTGAAACGTGGGGTGAATGGTCATATCAGTGGGCAATGCAAGCTCCACAGCCACATTCCCAACCATGCGCACGACAGGATACGGACCAATCCAGCGGGGTAAGAGTTTTCGGGATCCGTCGGCCAAGGAACGCAAGTTCTTGGTGCTTAGCAACACGAGTTGCCCCTCCGAAAACGTTACATCCTGCTTGGATTTGTTGTAGTATTCCGTCGTTCGTTGCTGCGCCGCGTCCAAACACGACTTCGCGTCTGTGATTCGGGACATAAAAGACTTGGCAAAAAGTTTAGCAGCAGGCACGTTCACTTCCAACTCACGCCACACGGGTAGCGCGGGATGAAACCCGTAGTTAAGAAAGAACGGACTTTTGCCTGTAGAGCGGTTAACAGCATTGTTAAGCGCGAATTCTGCCGCAGTCAAATATGTATCCCAAACAAGTGGTGTGCGACCAGCATAATTGCGCAACATATCACCCAACGTGCGGTTTGTGCGTTCGGTTTGACCATCAGTCTGCGGGTGATACGCTGTGCTCAGGTTGACGCGCATGCCAACTAGTTTGCAGAGCGCTTCCCAAAACTTAGACGTGAACTGTCCACCGCGGTCCGAGATCACATTTTTGGGAACCCCGTGTAACCGAACCACATTGTCGAAAAACAAACGTGCGGTTTGCTCAGCCGTGCAGGATGATGTGCATGGTGCTAGGTGAACCATCTTAGTCAGACGATCGACCATTACGAACACCGCATCGTATCCCCCCTCAGTTTTGGGCAGCGCAACTACGAAGTCCATGGAAACACTTTCCCAAGGCGCATCCGGGACAGGCAACGGTTGCAACAACCCATGGCCCTTACCGGACAAAGCCTTATTGCGCTGGCACAGACTGCATGTCTGGACGAAGTTCGCCGCATCCTTAGCCAAACGAGGCCACCAAAAGGAACGTTGCACCAAGTCGATCAATCGCTTGCTACCAGGGTGTCCTGCTAACGGGTCCTCGTGGAACCGCGCAAGGATGTCGTAGCGTATCGCGTCGTCGTTCGGAACGACGATTTGCGTAGCTGCACCCTCCGTCCGTAGCCAAAGGCCATTCTGCTTGCGAAGGTTTTCTACATTAGCCGGGTCCGCGAACCAGGCGTCTGCGTTGTAGGCAACCTTCAACCGCTCCGCGAGGTCCGTCGCGATCGGTACCTCCTCGCTACGCGGCCGCACGACGGGCGCTGCCAAAATTGCAGCGTGTAGCGACGGATGTCGACTGAGAGCATCGGCAATATTCAATTTACCAGAAATATACTCCCAGGTGCAGTTGAACCTAGCTAGATATTCCATCCACCTAGCTTGACGGCGGTTCAACGTCGGAACGCTTTGCAAAAACGTTAGGGGCTTATGGTCAGTCTTTAAAGTAAACGGGCGTCCCTCGAGGTAACAGCGCCATTCCTTTAAAGCATGCAGCACGGCCAGAAGCTCCTGTTCCCCGGTGGTGTAGCGAATTTCCGCACCAGAAAACTTCTTACTCGTGAAGGCGATCGGTCGCCCTTCCTGTAACAATACAGCGCCGCTTCCAAATATTGAGGCATCAGACACTACCTCAACACGAAATGGCAACGAGTAATCAGGGAATGCAAGGGTGACATCTTCGACAATGATTCGTTTGAGCTCTTCGAATGCCCGCTGGCATTGCGACGTCCACGACTCGAGCGAAACGAAAACGCCTTTGCGAGTTAAGTTAGTAAGCGGGGCCGCAATGATGGAATATTTTTCAATGAACTTTCGGAAATAATTGGTCAAGCCAAGGAACTTACGCAGCTCCGTGAGGTTCTGAGGCGCGGGCCAATCGTGAACCACGGCGACCTTCCGCGGGTCCATCTTCACACCGGTGGCCGACACAATGTGGCCAAAATGTTCCACCTGAGGCTGCGCCCAAAAGCATTTGGCGCGTTTAGCAAACAATTGCTCCCGCCTCATAACGTCGAGCACGAGCCGCAGATGCTCCAAGTGCTCCTCGCGCGTCTTAGAATATACCAAGATGTCATCCAGGTAGCAAACAACGAACCTGTCGATAAACGGCCTAAACATTCGGTCCATAACCGCCTGAAACGTCGCAGGGGCATTAGTCAAACCAAACGATAGGACCGTATACTCAAAGTGACCGAAGGGCGTCCGAAAAGCGGTTTTCGGGATATCAGAGGCAGCGATGCGAATCTGATTGTAGCCCTGTTGTAAGTCAATTGAGGAAAAATAAGCCGAGCCCTTCAGCTTATCCAACAGGTCGTCAACGCGTGGCAAAGGGTAGCGATTTTTCACCGTATTCGCATTTAACCCCCGGTAATCAATGCACATGCGCAAGGTCCCATCCTTCTTACCGACAAACAAAATCGGTGCAGAATACGGGGATGTGCTGGGGCGTATCATACCCTTCGCGAGCAAATCCGTCACCTGGCGCTTCACCTCGTCCAGTTCCAATGGACTCAACCTGTACATTGGCCGGGCCGTAGGCTGCGCTCCAGGCATGAGAGGGATTGTGTGATCAACAGGACGCATAGGTGGTAGGCCAGGGATATCTTTAAAGACGTCCTCATACTGCGACAGTAGGGCCTCAACCTCAGGATCCGCAGAAATCTGCGCGGTGGTGACACAACAGCTCACCCGCGGCCTTAAAAGCAGTCCGTGGGCACCCTTCCGTAACAAACGGATGGCCTCCTTACGCCCGACTAGCTCTGGTTCGATTCGCGCGGCCATTGCGGTCACAGCGAAATTAACCATAGGCACCGCCTCAGCTTCGCCCTCCTTTGGTGTGACATGTTCGAACGACAGGAAAGGTACCTTAATCGACAGAGTACCCTTGCACATATGCAGGGTTGCGGTCTCCATGTCGATGCGCGCGCGGTACTGTCGTAATGTCGACGACCCCATTATGTACGGTGCAGTCTCTGCTAAGCCCTGCAGCACGTACGGCCGGGTCACAACACGCAAAGGGCCTATCGATAGGCTAAGGGTAATCCTGCCCACGATGGGATGCTTACCCCCGTCAGCAAGGGTAACCTGTGGACAATCAGACGACTCTGGGGACAACCCCAGCGCGTTCACCTCTGCGACAGAGATGAAGTCGTCACTGGCACCGGTGTCAACAAGTGCCTTCAGAGTACGGCCATTCAAACCGATCTGAACCACAGGGACACGGTTATCTACGAGCGACTGCCCAGCAGACAACGTCAGTGCACTTAAGGCGGGTCCGTAACCAACGGCACCCCCATCAGGAGTTTCGTACCAAACGTCAACCGAGTAGGATAGGCTTGGCCACGGAACCAGCGTACCCTCCCAATCCACACCATTAAACAAAACGGTGCCCGGCTCGAACCGGTGGACATGCCGCATACCCCTTAACGATGCCTCTGCCTTGCGCCGACAGAAAGCAGGGAGTAATACACATGCGGCAGTGCCTGGATATTGACGCCTACATCTCCTGTATATGGCCAACTGTTCCGACATCTCACGCAGAGACGAGGGGATGAACAAAACTACGTGGTTAGGCAGATCGATAGACGACAGGGGACGGCGAGGTGTAAACAAATTACACAACGGGTCGAAGCAGAGAAGTCCCGTGCGTCCGTCAAGCGTGATGCGTCGCGCAATGACTCGCTCGATGTGTCCAAGTACACAAGGCAACAATGCCTTAACGGCTGGCCGTAAGGATGACCACCGACCACGCGTTAGTTCAGAAATCCCGGGTGGTGCCCCCTCCACAGGAACCCGGGCAAGCCCCTATTTCGGCTGAGGTACAAACGGCGGCATTAGAGGGCAATCCTTCGTAGAATGGCTCTCCGCACACCGTAGACAAACATTGGCCAATTTCCGACGCTCGAATTCGGAACGATTGCAATTCCATTTTGGCATATACGTGTCGTCCGTGCGAGTCCGCTTCGCATTGGGGTCGGAACGCTGTGCGGCTGCCGTCGACGGCACACCACCACGCTTCCTGTTCCTAGCTGGGTCCGAGTTCGGACCTGCTCCTCCTGTGCCACGGACACCCGAGCTAGCGCCCCTGCGCGCCTTGCGTTGCCCGTTGCTGCGTCGCGTCGCGGCAGTAGGCGTGGGGCGGGTTGCGCCGAGGTCCTGGTCGAGAGCTACAGCTTCCCCAAGCGGATCCTGCACTTGCACGGCATTTGCACGAGGGGCAGACTTGACTTCTTCCTCGCCGGCAAGGAGTCGTACCTCCGCGCCCTTAGCAAAAGCGACCAGCGCGTCATACGACTTGATCTGCGCTCCAACCAAGTCAGTAGCGCACCATTTAGCCAAAATTTTCGTCAGGCCTCGCCTAAACCAAAAGACACGCTCGGATTCAGTGAGGTCAGCAATGGGAGTCACAAGTGCTTCGAAGCGTGACTGGTACGCAGGTACATTTTCATCCCGACGCATGTGGTAGCTACCGGCTGCCAAAACCTTACGAGCTTCCACATCGCGTGCTTGAACCTCAGTAGCGAATCGTGCGAGCAAAGCGGCGACCAACTCGTCAAAAGTATAGTTGCCCCGGGCGTTGGTCCAATTGCGATACCAGTCCTCCGCTGAGCCCTCGAGGGTGTTACCAACGAAGAGACACCTGATACCGTCGTTATCGCCACCATGAACAGCCTGGAGATACTTTTTAGCGTCACGCACGTACGCACGAGTTGCATCGGCTATGCTATGCCCTGGTGTCTTGTCGGTCAGCAAAATATTGAGCCTAGGAACGGGAATTGACAATCTCATCACCTCAGGGATGTCATCATGCCCTCGAGCTTGAGGTAATGGCAGAACCCTTGGTCCAGCAGTGTTGTCCATATTCGTGTTCACTGCTGAATGCGGCACAATTAAGTGAGCAGGGGTCTGAAGGAAAAGGGGCTCTTGAGTGGCTCGCACGCCAACAGTCTCAAGGCCTCTATCCAGTGCTCTAGCAGCCACAACAGAATCGGGTTGGCTAGCTAGGCTAGTGTGCGGCGTATCGTCGTGTTCCGCGGACATGAAGCACTAAACGATACCCTAGATTTGCGTAATAGAAGCCGACTTCTATCGCAAAGGCAAGAGTACAAAGCGATTCGGTGAGCCTACCGACAGTACTCTTGAGAAGATTCAGCAAACTCAGCAAGTAATTGCCCAGCTGAGTCCTGATCTCCGTAGTTTGGGCAATGAGAGTCGCCAACTGGTCCGGACGAACGCCGGTCTCAGTCGCCGCGGCAAGCAATGCCGGTGCACTGAGATTACCTGCGACTCAGAGCGTACACTCACACAACAAGTGCAGCAATCTAAGCAAAAGCAATTAAACAATTACAAACCGGAAGCGGCGGCGTCCAAAACGGCGCGGCCTAAGTCTTCGGCCAAAGTATCTAGCGGTCCTCGTGGTTCGTCGCTGGAACTCGCCATAGAAAGAACCTACTTCCGATTAGACAAAGAGAGACAGTTAGGCAACGAACCTGTCTCGATACCAAATTGTTGTACCTCTCGTTCACGTTTGCTCATAAGTATCTGCACGTCTGGAGACTATCGACACCGATGCGCGAGCACTTGCAAGTACAGCAAGGCAAGCGAGAGCAAACAGAGACAGCGGAAGACTTCAAGACGAAGAGAGATATAACTTACGGTCTTACAGATCGGAATGATGCAATGGACGAAATCGCCGTCAGCGCCGGAAGCAAGCAATCATCACGCGGCGGTGATTAGCGAAGTTCAGGCTTAGCTCGGGCTAAGTAGAATATCGTATAGCAATAGTAATGTAGAACACACACGTGTTCTCCGGTATCGAATGTCTTATCTTGCTTAGCCGTCCTCGCATCTGTTATACTCGCAGCATCGCAATGCCGTACGATTCACATCAGGAGGCCGATCCTAGATGTGACAACCCTACTGCGTCTAGGCGATGTCTACGCATAACAACGTGTAAGCCTTTCCGGCATTCGCATGATGCAAGGGTCCGGATAACAATATCCGGTTGCAGGGCATGCATCGCGACGAGTGCGGCGCTCTCAACGTGTGCTTTAATGAAGTAATATTATATCAGATAATATTACTTATCGTTTCGTAGCACGAGCATAATGCGCACTTCAATGATTCGGTCATTCATGCATGCTAGGCGGATTTACCATGATGCGATGTCGCGATGGATAATGACAACATGCCAAATGCATATATAAATGTATGCGAATACATTTATATCATGCAGATTCATTCATATGTAATGCGTTCATCACAAAAGCACTTCGCCTCATAGGATCGCGTCGACCTACGCGTCGACGGGAAATGAACCGTAGCACAACAATTATCCCCCCTCCCGTATGCAGCGTCCTCGCTGCATCATACAGCATCGACTGCAGGGGTCATTGGGCTTGTGTGGCACGTTTGCGGGCTTCTTCGAGCAGGGGTTTCATGTCCTGTGAGAAGTTGCGTGCCGGTTCCCATGAGTTGTGCTCGTCGGTATACCCTGTCCACTTAACCAAGTACTCGTGTACTGTTCGCTTACGTCGGTGTCGGCCCACACGACGCGCGCGATAATCTAACACCCGCTCCACATCGTAAAACTTCTGTTTACCAGCGATCCAGGTCTTGGGAACTGGTTCGATCGCTGCGGGGGCGTTAGCAGGCTCAGGGACGGGTTCCGTACTACGATACGGACGAACAAGCGATATGTGAAACGTGGGGTGAATGGTCATATCAGTGGGCAATGCAAGCTCCACAGCCACATTCCCAACCATGCGCACGACAGGATACGGACCAATCCAGCGGGGTAAGAGTTTTCGGGATCCGTCGGCCAAGGAATGCAAGTTCTTGGTGCTTAGCAACACGAGTTGCCCCTCCGAAAACGTTACATCCTGCTTGGATTTGTTGTAGTATTCCGTCGTTCGTTGCTGCGCCGCGTCCAAACACGACTTCGCGTCTGTGATTCGGGACATAAAAGACTTGGCAATGGACGAAATCGCCGTCAGCGCCGGAAGCAAGCAATCATCACGCGGCGGTGATTAGCGAAGTTCAGGCTTAGCTCGGGCTAAGTAGAATATCGTATAGCAATAGTAATGTAGAACACACACGTGTTCTCCGGTATCGAATGTCTTATCTTGCTTAGCCGTCCTCGCATCTGTTATACTCGCAGCATCGCAATGCCGTACGATTCACATCAGGAGGCCGATCCTAGATGTGACAACCCTACTGCGTCTAGGCGATGTCTACGCATAACAACGTGTAAGCCTTTCCGGCATTCGCATGATGCAAGGGTCCGGATAACAATATCCGGTTGCAGGGCATGCATCGCGACGAGTGCGGCGCTCTCAACGTGTGCTTTAATGAAGTAATATTATATCAGATAATATTACTTATCGTTTCGTAGCACGAGCATAATGCGCACTTCAATGATTCGGTCATTCATGCATGCTAGGCGGATTTACCATGATGCGATGTCGCGATGGATAATGACAACATGCCAAATGCATATATAAATGTATGCGAATACATTTATATCATGCAGATTCATTCATATGTAATGCGTTCATCACAAAAGCACTTCGCCTCATAGGATCGCGTCGACCTACGCGTCGACGGGAAATGAACCGTAGCACAACAATTATTTTGTCATTGCATCAAAAACGTCATGCACATTCCTAACCAGAATTGTTTCATGGCTCCAGAAACTCCAAGCACGTGCCTAAGCCGATGACGGCGCTGTACTGAGGGCTGCCCAGAACCCTTGCCTTCCATCCCATCCCGCTGGCCCTGGCTCCCAAGACGGGGCACATAGACGGGGCATCTCAAGTACAAACGTTGCCATGGTGATTCTAAACATCCTCGTCACAATGAAGTCACTTCTCATTGCTACTAAAACCAGGAAGAGCCAAGCTTTGAGCCAAGCGGCTGCTGCCTTGGTCGATGCCATCTAGCAGATCCGATGCAATGTTGCCTTCTAGTGGCTCCCTTCCAGGCATGACACACTGAAAATGTTCCTGACTTTCAGGGGAAAAGTGTTTTCGGGATGTAAAGAGTTTCATACGGGACTTTCCATCATAAGCAGAAGGCGGCTCCATTCGTTACTGAAGCAATTATTATTTCTTTACAAATATATGATTAGCTGTTGATGCTGCAGAAATTATACGTATGCTGCCTGCGCAAGCAAGGTTGTCCAATAGAACTGCTACCGTATGACATGGACGACCTGACGACTGTGTACAATGGGTGGCATTAAATGTACATATAAAGGATGTTGTAAAGCAGGGTTACGAAACATTGTTGCTTACATGGGATTGATTGGCAGCCGCACAACCCTGGACGGAGTACGGAAGCACTACTCTTCGCTTTTAAGTAGTACGTATGCATAAGATTTGTATTTTACTTTAACTAGTAAAAGAATAAGTTTTTTTCCTGTATTTTTGTCATGTACGAAATACTTTATTGCCACCAACCCGAAGAAAAACGGCCGAAATGACGTGCCATTAGGAACTCATAATGGGCGCCCTAGCAAAGGCCAAAAGCAGCCCGCGCATGGTGAAGATGCATCGATGATGGTGCTGGCTGCCAACGCAGCTAGCATACATCAGAAGGAGAAGGAGGTCAAGGCCGCTAGACACTGACAGGTTAGTGCAAATACTAGTAGTACGGAGAGTGGATGATGGGGTGTGCAAATTACCAGGCGTGCTTAGCAAAATTATTGCTGGATGGGTGATATACATTACGGATCTCATATACAGGGATGTACAGATCATTAATGTCCTTTAACCTGTTTTCTCCTTTCTGTCTTTTATGTAATTGTTCCTATTCTCCCCAAACGTACTTCCTTTTTATGTAGGCAAAGAGTTCACAGCCCTCTACGACAAGGAACTCCAGCAGGAAAGCTAGGAACTCAAGCAAGGCGGCAGCAAAAAAGGTACAGCCCATTCATCCTGTCTTCCTGTTTTATTGAGCTGTAATTTCATGTTTCGTTATATTCTTTTCATTTGCTGTGTGCTTTGTCGTTTGATGTGCCATATGTCGATTTATTTTTCTCTTTTTTGATAGAAATTGTAAGCTTGTAATTTCTCAAATCATATATGTATGCTAACGTCGGCCCTTGAAGGTAACGAACGATGATGATGTGCGGCCATCCACGAAAGTGAGGCGACCAAGCACGGGCACCAAAAGAAAGGTACGAAATATTGAGGTCAGACATTACTTACTTTTTAATATAACCTTTTTATTACTACCAAGTCCCTTCACGTATTTTGGACCAGCAGGTGCCGTTGGAAGACAAGTCTACGGATGACGATGACAGTTACGACCACCAGGGACAGAAGGTAATTTCCTTAGTTCAGCTTATTATCTAAACTTCCTTCATGTTTGAATGTATAATTATAATATGTGTTGTTTCGACTGATAAAGGTCAAGAGTGTTTCGGAAGGTGTGCGATGTACACGGGCACTACGTCAACGTAGGAGCTCAGGGAGTTAGCAGAAACAGGTAACAAAGTGTCCAAGTACATAGTACAGCAAATGAAAGACTATGCTTTTAGAATGATTAGTGGTACTTAAAAGCACTGCCCACCCTAGACATGATTAAGATTATTGTAACCGGAAGTGATAATTGCTGAGTGGTGACAGCTTAATTTACATTTATACATATGTATGTAAGTAAGTATAATTTTCCTTTTCTAAACTTTTCAGGAGTTGCTTGAGGAGGAGGTGAGCAAGGACCAGAAAATTGAGGACGAGCAGGATGACGCCACCACTGCACCAGAGGAGGACGACAACAGAGAGAGTGAAATAGAATACTATTAGATAGAACTAACATCTAACATGTTTGTTTCTAAGCTTATATTAGAGCGGGCTGCTAAATGTGCGGTGGCAGATGAAGTTAGGATGTATGTACCTAATGATGATTGAAATGATTGGTGCATGGTACAAATGATTATTGAACTCATAAACAAAATTTGATTGGCAGGATTGGATGTGTAGAAATTTGATTGTTTCGTTGAATTAATGCGTACTCACCAATGGCTGCTTACCTGGATGCTTTCCGAATATTGAACTGTAAATTATTGCCTGGAATATTTTCATCTATCAAAACTGAAATCCTATTGATATTCTTCATAACAGCTACGTACATTACGACAGGATAGTTTCCGTACACACAAAAATAATTCTGCAGCGGGTGGGCAAAACAGCAAACAATAACAGGAACGAGAACTGAAACAGTAAAGAAATAACCAGAACGACCAAAAGTAGTTGCAGTGAGCAAGAATGCGAGGCTGCCTCGTACGCAAAGCGAAAGTGGCGCGAATGTTGCTATCGCACGCGTAAGACCTTGCGAAAGCGTGCGAATATGTTAGTTACATGCGTTTAAAACTTTTACGCAACCCACAACTGCTACCTGTGTACACATTATTCGCAGCATACGCAAGCATGCGTTAATGCGCGTTAATGCGCGTTAGGCGTGCGTATATTGTGCTTTAGAGAACATTAACTTCCATGCACGCTATGTATTTTTGCTTGCGTATGGGTCGCTAACGCTTGCGTTGCGTTAGGCCTAACGCACACCTTAGAATCTATGTGGGTGCGTTTGACATTGCGTAAGTTTGCGTTAGGTTGCGTTAGCTAACGCAAAGTAAACGCAAACATTTTCGTTCCCTCCCAAAAACGTTTATTTGCGATTGCGTTAGGTGCGTTAGGATTGCGTTAGCGATACGCAAGCAATAACGCAATGCGTTTGATTTGCGTTAGGCTTTGCGTTAGCTCGCGTTAGTTCGCGTTAAGCTTGCGTTAGGCTTGCGTTAGGGGTCCCTAACGCGAGCCTAACGCGAGCTAACGCACGAATTCCTTGTTATAGTGCAGGATACTACATAAGGGGAAGAAGGCACTGAGGGGGGTTGTTCCCCCCTATACTCCTAACTCCACCGCTATCCCGTTTGATCGTCCATCTTCTCCGACCAATGTTGAACCTATTATCTCTAGGCCACACGCCACATTATCACTGTGGGACACGGCCAGTTACTGCAACCTGCGGGAGTCCGGCTCTCCTGTGTTCCATACTAGATCTATGTCATCGCAACTATGATCAGGCGCTCTCCGGAATCCATGTCATGTTCGGGCTCCAGCCAGCTCCGGCAGCCTTGTCGGATTTGTCAGCTCCCTTATCCTTGACTTGTTGAGAAAGCTGCCATACCTAAACAGCTACACACCTGCCTGATGCTGAATTTGCACGATGTATATCCATGGCGATGCAGGTGCGCCAAACTATGCAGATGGATGGCTGCGTGGGTCAGATTGAAGAGCCTGCATGAGTGAAGATGTGACGAGGAACAAAGTGATGTATGGCTGTCAGCTAAGGCAGATGGGCAGGGGGCAGAGGGGCAGGGGAGCAGAGGGGCAGGGGGGCAGGGGCTCAGGGGGATAGGGGTTGGCGTTTTAGCAGCCCCACCCTCACAGGCAGGTTAGAAAGGTGATGAATGAGGATAAGAATAAAGGCAATAGGCAGCTGCAATAGGTTGTACAACCGCTCCACACCCTGCTGAATACTTTAGCCAATCCCAGACTGTTTGGTTTGGCGAGAAGGTTTCGACGGTATGGTCATGGGGCTGGACGTGCTGTGTGCGTGTCCCGTTGGGCTGGCTGTGGATGGGGCCGGAGGGGACCTCTGGACTATTGCTGCACGTGTTCACTATAGTCTAGGCGGTCAGGATACGAGATTTTCACTCTTGAGACCCGGGTTCGAGTCCCGGTAGCGAAACAGTGATACTAAATGGCCAGCAGCTTTTCCCAAACTGCCAACAGCAACCTACACCTTGAAGATAGCTTCACCTCTACCTACACAGGGACATCTAAACGGCTATCAAGCTGCCTTCATCATCCTGTGTACACCCTCATCAACCTGCACACCTTCCCTGTGTAGTCAAACCAGGCACAGCAGCGGGCATGATGACAAACAACCGAGCGATGTTGGTATGAAGAAAGAGCCACATTATTATTATTATTATTATTATGATGATGATGATGATGATGATGATGATGATGATGATGATGATTCTCTTGATTCTTATTCTTATGATGATGATGATGATGTTGATGATGATGATGATGACATTACTCCGGCCGAAGCCTGGCGTGTGTTAAGGTGTTGTATCTTTGTTGTGTCGGCCAATAAAGGCCCGATCGGAAGGATGACCATCTGAGGTCCAGGATCCTTTGACAGTGCCCGTAGATACCCCAGGATACTACATAAGGGGAAGAAGGCACTGAGGGGGGTTGTTCCCCCCTATACTCCTAACTCCACCGCTATCCCGTTTGATCGTCCATCTTCTCCGACCAATGTTGAACCTATTATCTCTAGGCCACACGCCACATTATCACTGTGGGACACGGCCAGTTACTGCAACCTGCGGGAGTCCGGCTCTCCTGTGTTCCATACTAGATCTATGTCATCGCAACTATGATCAGGCGCTCTCCGGAATCCATGTCATGTTCGGGCTCCAGCCAGCTCCGGCAGCCTTGTCGGATTTGTCAGCTCCCTTATCCTTGACTTGTTGAGAAAGCTGCCATATCTAAACAGCTACACACCTGCCTGATGCTGAATTTGCACGATGTATATCCATGGTGATGCAGGTGCGCCAAACTATGCAGATGGATGGCTGCGTGGGTCAGATTGAAGAGCCTGCATGAGTGAAGATGTGACGAGGAACAAAGTGATGTATGGCTGTCAGCTAAGGCAGATGGGCAGGGGGCAGAGGGGCAGGGGAGCAGAGGGGCAGGGGGGCAGGGGCTCAGGGGGATAGGGGTTGGCGTTTTAGCAGCCCCGCCCTCACAGGCAGGTTAGAAAGGTGATGAATGTGGATAAGAATAAAGGAAATAGGCAGCTGCAATAGGTTGTACAACCGCCCTCACAGGCAGGTTAGAAAGGTGATGAATGAGGATAAGAGTAAAGGAAATAGGCAGCTGCAATAGGTTGTACACTGAGCAAACAGCACGATTATTTTTCGATAATGTGGTCTGATTGCATGGCGTTCCTAAAAATGTGATATCCAATTGCGGCGGTCAATTCACGTCTATTTTTTTGGAAGCGCTTTGTCAACTCGTCGGCATGCGTGTTCATTTGAGCACAGCATATCATCCACAATCCGATGGGCAAACCGAACGCACAAATCGCACGTTGGGTGATATGTTACGAAATCTCGCGGGACGCACACCCTCTGTTTGGGATACATTTCTGACTTCGGCAGAATTTGCGCTTAACAACGCTGTTAACCGTTCAACAGGTCAAAGCCCCTTCTTTATGAATTATGGATTCCATCCTGCACTACCTGTGTGGCGAGAGTTGGAGATAAATATTCCGGCGGCTAAAACCTTTGCCAAGTCGTTCTTATCCCGCATGACAGACGCGAAGGCATGCTTGGACGCGGCACAACAACGGACGATGGACTACTATAATAAATCCAAACGAGACGTAACATTTTCGGTGGGACAGATGGTTTTATTGAGCACTAAGAATTTGCATTCGCTCGCCGACGGTTCCCGAAAATTGCTACCTCGCTGGATTGGCCCATATCCCGTTGTTCGCATGGTAGGGAATGTAGCTGTGGAGCTATCCCAACCCTCCGACATGAATATTCAGCCTACATTTCATATCTCCCTCATCCGTCCTTATCGCGGCATGGAGCCCGTTACAAACAACACCGATGCCCCTGCAGTAATGGACCCCGGTCCCGAGACCTGGATCGCAGGCAAGCAAAAAGTGTATGATGTGGAACGAATACTGGATTATCGAGTTCGTCATATAGGTCGACAATGACGAAAGCGGAAGGTGCACGAGTATCTGGTCAAATGGACTGGCTATTCTAGCGAGCATAATTCGTGGGAGCCGAGGCGTAACTTCTTGCCAGAAATGAAGCCCCTATTGGAGGAAGCTCGCCTACGTGCCACGCAGACCCAATGATCTCTGCAGTCGATGCTGTCCGATGCAGTGAGGACGCTGCATACAGGAGGGGGGATAGTTGTTGTACGCGGGTTCGATCGCCGTTCATACCAGAGTGGACTGCAACCCATTTGAGCATCATGAAGCATGATATGATTATATTAGCATGATATATTCGAGTATATCTAGCTAATCAGGCATGTCGCATTATCATCTATGATATCGCGCTGTCAGTCAACATGTTTGACTCGAGGCTGATAATTAATGCGCGATCTATCCATTGGCATTTTATATCACGTAATAATACTTTAAATATTATTACCTCATTTACGTCATAAACCATACGCGTATGCGAGAAGGCGACGATCGCGATGGTTGGGTCGGCAACCAAATATTGATATTCGGACCTTCGCATGTTGCATGCGTTGCATCCATTAATATCACGGATGACACGATATTTAGAATAGTGCTACGAAGGTACTCACACTTGAGATCGGAATCCAGTGAGACCTGTACTGTGCATCGGTATCGTGACGTGATAGGTGTGAGGACGGCCGCCTAGAGACCGAAGTCGGCTCGCGCTACTTTGGACTAAGTACTCGTGTACTTAACTCTATCTAATTCGCATGCATACGATATACTCATTTATATTCGGCCTGAGCTATTCCAGCACAGCATCTCCAGCCGAATGATGAACATTGCCCGCGGGGTCTGATGGCCGACTACTCATTTGTAACGAAGACTATTGTAAGTTGAATCTTTCCTTATCGTTGAGTCTTCCGCTGTCACTTCCCTTGCATTGAATTGCCTTGCTGTTTGTAAGCTTGGTGTGCACTTAGCTAACATCCAGACGTGCAGATTCAGTGCATGGTTGAAGAAGGAAGGATACAACAAGTGACACCTGTAGCACATAGGTGTCCCAAGATTCCGATCAACAAAATCGACTTCGTTACCATCCAAAGGAGTCAAACATGATGTGCCTCCGCATCCTTCCTACAATCCATGATGCTCAACGGAGAAGGATTCGTTAGAGACACAGAATTGCTAATCATCGAGTTATCTAGTCAAAAGTAACGAAAGGTCTCCCCATACCGCTGGATACACTCAAGGTTAATCCAAGTCAGTACGTAATTCGAAACTCCATATCAGCTAACATTTGCGTGTTAACGTGGACTGGGTGTTCCCACAATATCAACGGAAGTCATGTCAGGCGCCTCGTCCGTCGAACGTAGTCCCACGGCTAACGGGGGTGAAAGCGGGCAGTTCCTCGTAGGATGATTTGATGCGCACCAAAGGCAAACTCCCAATTGTCGTCGCTGCGCAAACTCTGCTTGCGTACATCCCCACTTGGTAAGCCATCGATTTTGTGTTCTTGATCGCTTCGATTCTGATGCAGCTCCGCGTGACTCGGCAGTATTTTGTAGCACATCCTTCCGTTTCCGCATACTCCGAGTCATATGAGAATCTATTGGGCTCAGTTCTTGGGCACCAGGAGTATGAGCGTGGTCGGTCGGAGGATTATCACCATGGCATATAGGAGCCGGCGGTAGTGGAATACCAGTAGTCTCAGGTGCTGGATCATTCTCGTTAGTAGTATCTTGCATCGTATCAGCTGATAGCGATGCTAACGATGTTGGGCGTTCTTGTCCCGATCTATGGCAAACTTTGACGTCACGAACGATCTGAACCCATCACGTGTACGACCTTGTCCCTTCCAGTGTCAGGTCCGTAGTACTCGCTCGGGCTAACTGAAGCGAGAGACCGTGTTGAAACCAATAAATGTAGTCTCCTTCTGAAAAGCCAATCATGGATGCTGTCAGTCCCTCAAAACGCAACTGGTAGTCTTCCACGGACTCGTCAGGTCGCATTCGATAATGTTGTGCCAAGGTTCGTTTCCCGCCGATGCGTAGGTCGATGCGACGCTACGAAGTGCTGTCTTGATGAACGCATGAATGACTTATGCATATGATTTAACTTGCATGAGATAAATGTATTCGCATACATTTATATATGTTTTGGCATGTTACCATTATACATCGCGACATCGCATCATGGCTGATCCGCCTAGCATGCATGAAATCCCAAACGATCGAGAAGTGCATTATGATCGTGCTATGGAACGATAAGTAATATTATCTGGTATAATATTACTTCATTACAGCACACGTTGAGAGCGCTGCACTCGTCGCGATACATGCCTTGCAACCGAATATCGTTCTTCGGACCCTTGCATCATGCAAATGCCGGAAAGGCTTATCGGTTGTTATACGTGGACATGGCCTATACGCAGTAGGGTTGTCACACTCTGGATCGGCCTCCTAGTGTGAGTTGTACGGCGTCGCGATGCTGCGAGTATAACAGATGCGAGGACGGCTAAGCAAGATAAGATATTTTGATACCGGAGAACACGTGTGTGTTCAACACCATTATTGCTAATCGCTATTCTACTTAGCCCGAGCTAAGCCTGAACTTCGCTTATCACCGCCGCGTGATGATTGCTTGCTTCCGGTGCTGACGGCGATTACGTCCATTGCATCGCTTCGGTCTGTAAGATTGTAAGTTATATCTCTTCTTGCCTTGAAGTCTTCCGCTGTCTCTGTTTGCTCTCGTTTGCCTTGCTGTACTTGCAAGTGCTCGAAAGCCTTCAGACGCGCAGATACTTATGAGCAAACCCGAAGGAGAGGTACGACAGTCATCATGCCCGCTGCTGTGCCTGGTTTTACTACACAGGGAAGGTGTGCAGGTTGATGAGGGCGTACACACGATGATTAAGGCAGCTAGATAGCCGTGAAGATGTCCCTGTATAGGTAGAGGTGAAGCTATCTTCAAGGTGTAGGTTGCTGTTGGCAGTTTGGGAAAAGCTGCTGGCCATTTAGTATCACTGTTTCGCTACCGGGACTCAAATCCGGGTCTCAAGAGTGAAAATCTCGTCTCCTGACCGCCTAGACTATAGCGAACACGTGCAGCATTAGCTGCCAGGTCCCCGCAACCAGCCACAGCCAGCTAAAGAGCACACGCACGCAGCAACTCCAGCCTCATAACCATGCCGTTGAAACCTTATCGCCAATCCAAACAGTCGGGCATTGGCTAAAGTATTCAGCAGAGCCGTGGTAGCGTGCTGTTGCCAGGCCGGGCTGATGTGGCCGCGCCTAGATGGCCTGGACCGCGTCACGTGGTGCCTAACTGCACCTTGGTACCATGCACCTCTGGCGCACATACCGATTCTGCGACACTATAGTGTAGTCGGCAACCACAACATTTTGATCACATAGATGTAGTTCTTAAGAATTCGCGGATAAGCTCTAGTCGCCGTTAAAGTCACGGGCAATTAAGAAAGGTTTTTGTCAATTAAGGACCACGTGATAATAGGTCGCTTACACAAGTTATGTTTCTTCAACGAAAATGAGGCAAACTACTCTGCCCTAGGTACGTGGTTTCCTCACTATCGATCAATAGCAGCCGCCTGCGACAAAATCACAATTACTTTACTGTGATCTGTCTTTGCGAGTTAAATTGCTTATGATATCTGTATTCTGGATACGTTTATAAGTGTTCGCGCATACAGTCGGTGTCAGTGTCGTGCATTGCCGTGCTTGGATGTTGCATCGCAACGGGCTCCCATGACGGGCACCAAGGAACCGCAACAGGCTCCGCATAACTGCGCTCCCCAAAACGTCTCCGCTCAAAATCCTTCCTAATGATAATATGATTTTTGCATCTTGCTATTAACAAACAACACATAGATGCATGTCCTTCCGTACGTGTAAAAAGTGCGCATTCATTTGCATAAATGCTCACACACTACCTGTTATATTATTATAGATGTTTTGGAAATTGATCTTGGGAAACTGGCCCGATTGATGGAAAATACCAACCTGTAAAACACACGACCTCCCGTTGCCTGGTACATAGAGTGGCTGGAGGACCGATCGTCGCAGTTCAGAGCTTCCAATCTAATAGAGTCTCCTTGAAAGGTGCGTGTCCTTGGCAGACGGGTTCTGCATCTGCCTGCGCGGCTGGAGGCAGGTGTCTTCCACCGAGCGGGTTCTCCCACTAGAATATGTGTGGGGGACCAGTGTTGTACCTCTCGTTCGCGTTTGCTCATAAGTATCTGCACGTCTGGAGACTTTCGACACCGATGCGCGAGCACTTGCAAGTACAGCAAGAGCAAACAGAGACAGCGGAAGACTTCAAGACGAAGAGAGATATAACTTACAGTCTTACGGATCAGAACGATGCAATGGACGAAATCGCCGTCAGCGCCGGAAGCAAGCAATCATCATGCGGCGGTGATTAGCGAAGTTCAGGCTTAGCTCGGGCTAAGTAGAATAGTGTATAGAAATAGTAATATAGAACACACGAGTGTTCTCCGGTATCAAATGTCTTGTCTAGCTTAGCCGTCCTCGCATCTGTTATACTCGCAGCATCGCAATGCCGTACGATTCACATCAGGAAGCCGATCCTAGATGTGACAACCCTACTGCGTCTAGGCGATGTCTACGCATAACAACGTATAAGCCTTTCCGGCATTCGCATGATGCAAGGGTCCGGATAACGATATCCGGTTGCAGGGCATGTATCGCGACGAGTGCGGCGCTCTCAACGTGTGCTGTAATGAAGTAATATTATATCAGATAATATTACTTATAGTTTCCTAGCACGAGCATAATGCGCACTTCAATGATTCGAGTTTTCATGCATGCTAGGCAGATTTGCCATGGTGCAATGTCGCGATAGGTAATGACAACATGCCAGATGCATATATAAATGTACACGAATACATTTATATCATGCAGATTCATTCATATGCAATGTGTTCATCACAATAGCACTTCGCCTTGTAGGATCACATCGACCTACGCATCGGCGGGAAACTAACCGTAGCACAACAATTATCCCCCCTCCCGTATGCAGCGTCCTCGCTGCATCATACAGCATCGACTGCAGGGGTCATTGGGCTTGTGTGGCACGTTTGCGGGCTTCTTCGAGCAGGGGTTTCATGTCCTGTGAGAAGTTACGTGCCGGTTCCCATGAGTTGTGCTCGTCGGTATACCCTGTCCACTTAACCAAGTACTCGTGTACTGTTCGCTTACGTTGGTGTCGGCCCACACGACGCGCGCGATAATCTAACACCCGCTCCACATCGTAAAACTTCTGTTTACCAGCGATCCAGGTCTTGGGAACTGGTTCGATCGCTGCGGGGGCGTTAGCAGGCTCAGGGACGGGTTCCGTACTACGATACGGACGAACAAGCGATACGTGAAACGTGGGGTGAATGGTCATATAAGTGGGCAATGCAAGCTCCACAGCCACATTCCCAACCATGCGCGCGACAGGATACGGACCAATCCAGCGGGGTAAGAGTTTTCGGGATCCGTCGGCCAAGGAACGCAAGTTCTTGGTGCTTAGCAACACGAGTTGCCCTTCCGAAAACGTCACATCCTGCTTAGATTTGTTATAGTATTCCGTCGTTCGTTGCTGCGCCGTGTCCAAACACGACTTCGCGTCTGTGATTCGGGACATAAAAGACTTGGCAAAAAGTTTAGCAGCAGGCACGTTCACTTCCAACTCACGCCACACGGGTAGCGCGGGATGAAATCCGTAGTTAAGAAAGAACGGACTTTTGCCTGTAGAGCGGTTAACAGCGTTGTTAAGCGCGAATTCTGCCGCAGTCAAATACGTATCCCAGACGAGTGGTGTGCGACCAGCATAATTGCGCAACATATCACCCAACGTGCGGTTTGTGCGTTCGGTTTGACCATCAGTCTGCGGGTGATACGCCGTGCTCAGGTTGACGCGCATGCCAACTAGTTTGCAGAGCGCTTCCCAAAACTTAGACGTGAACTGTCCACCGCGGTCCGAGATCACATTTTTGGGAATCCCGTGTAACCGAACCACATTATCGAAAAACAAACGTGCGGTTTGCTCAGCCGTGCAGGATGATGTGCATGGTGCTAGGTGAACCATCTTAGTCAGACGATCGACCATTACGAACACCGCATCGTATCCCCCCTCAGTTTTGGGCAGCGCGACTACGAAGTCCATGGAAACACTTTCCCAAGGCGCATCCGGGACAGGCAACGGTTGCAACAACCCATGGCCCTTACCGGACAAAGCCTTATTGCGCTGGCACAGACTGCATGTCTGGACGAAGTTCGCCGCATCCTTAGCCAAACGAGGCCACCAAAAGGAACGTTGCACCAAGTCGATCAATCACTTGCTACCAGGGTGTCCTGCTAACGGGTCCTCGTGGAACCGCGCAAGGATGTCGTAGCGTAGCGCGTCGTCGTTCGGAACGACGATTTGCGTAGCTGCACCCTCCGTCCGTAGCCAAAGGCCATTCTGCTTGCGAAGGTTTTCTACATTAGCCGGGTCCGCGAACCAGGCGTCTGCGCTGTAGGCAACCTTCAACCGCTCCGCGAGGTCCGTCGCGATCGGAACCTCCTCGCTACGCGGCCGCACGACGGGCGCTGCCAAAATTGCAGCGTGTAGCGACGGATGTCGACTGAGAGCATCGGCAATATTCAATTTACCAGAAATATACTCCCAGGTGCAGTTGAACCTAGCTAGATATTCCATCCACCTAGCTTGACGGCGGTTCAACGTCGGAACGCTTTGCAAAAACGTTAGGGGCTTGTGGTCAGTCTTTAAAGTAAACGGGCGTCCCTCGAGGTAACAGCGCCATTCCTTTAAAGCATGCAGCACGGCCAGAAGCTCCTGTTCCCCGGTGGTGTAGCGAATCTCCGCACCAGAAAATTTCTTACTCGTGAAGGCGATTGGTCGCCCTTCCTGTAACAATACAGCGCCGCTTCCAAATATTGAGGCATCAGACACTACCTCAACACGAAATGGCAACGAGTAATCAGGGAATGCAAGGGTGACATCTTCGGCAACGATTCGTTTGAGCTCTTCGAATGCCCGCTGGCATTGCGACGTCCACGACTCGAGCGAAACGAAAACGCCTTTGCGAGTTAAGTTAATAAGCGGGGCCGCAATGATGGAATATTTTTCAATGAACTTTCGGAAATAATTGGTCAAGCCAAGGAACTTACGCAGTTCCGTGAGGTTCTGAGGCGCGGGCCAATCGCGAACCACGGCGACCTTCCGCGGGTCCATCTTCACACCGGTGGCCGACACAATGTGGCCCAAATATTCCACCTGAGGCTGCGCCCAAAAGCATTTGGCGCGTTTAGCAAACAATTGCTCCCGCCTCATAACGTCGAGCACGAGCCGCAGATGCTCCAAGTGCTCCTCGCGCGTCTTAGAATATACCAAGATGTCATCCAGGTAGCAAACAACGAACCTGTCGATAAACGGCCTAAACATTCGGTCCATAACCGCCTGAAACGTCGCAGGGGCATTAGTCAAACCAAATGATAGGACCGTATACTCAAAGTGACCGAAGGGCGTCCGAAAAGCGGTTTTCGGGATATCAGAGGCAGCGATGCGAATCTGATTGTAGCCCTGTTGTAAGTCAATTGAGGAAAAATAAGCCGAGCCCTTCAGCTTATCCAACAGGTCGTCAACGCGTGGCAAAGGGTAGCGATTTTTCACCGTATTTGCATTTAACCCCCGGTAATCAATGCACATGCGCAAGGTCCCATCCTTCTTACCGACAAACAAAATCGGTGCAGAATACGGGGATGTGCTGGGGCGTATCATACCCTTCGCGAGCAAATCCGTCACCTGGCGCTTCACCTCGTCCAGTTCCAATGGACTCAACCTGTACATTGGCCGGGCCGTAGGCTGCGCTCCAGGCATGAGAGGGATTGTGTGATCAACAGGACGCATAGGTGGTAGGCCAGGGATATCTTTAAAGACGTCCTCATACTGCGACAGTAGGGCCTCAACCTCAGGATCCGCAGAAATCTGCGCGGTGGTGACACAACAGCTCACCCGCGGCCTTAAAAGCAGTCCGTGGGCACCCTTCCGTAACAAACGGACGGCCTCCTTACGCCCGACTAGCTCTGGTTCGATTCACGCGGCCATTGCGGTCACAGCGAAATTAACCATAGGCACCGCCTCAGTTTCGCCCTCCTTTGGTGTGACATGTTCGAACGACAGGAAAGGTACCTTAATCGACAGAGTACCCTTGCACATATGCAGGGTTGCGGTCTCCATGTCGATGCGCGCGCGGTACTGTCGTAATGTCGACGACCCCATTATGTACGGTGCAGTCTCTGCTAAGCCCTGCAGCACGTACGGCCGGGTCACAACACGCAAAGGGCCTAACGATAGGCTAAGGGTAATCCTGCCCACGATGGGATGCTTACCCCCGTCAGCAAGGGTAACCTGTGGACAATCAGACGACTCTGGGGACAACCCCAGCGCATTCACCTCTGCGACAGAGATGAAGTCGTCGCTGGCACCGGTGTCAACAAGTGCCTTCAGAGTACGGCCATTCAAACCGATCTGAACCACAGGGACACGGTTATCTACGAGCGACTGCCCAGCAGACAACGTCAGTGCACTTAAGGCGGGTCCGTAACCAACGGCACCCCCATCAGGAGCTTCGTACCAAACGTCAACCGAGTAGGATAGGTGTGGCCACGGAGCCAGCGTACCCTCCCGATCCACACCATTAAACAAAACGGTGCCCGGCTCGAACCGGTGGACATGCCGCATACCCCTTAACGATGCCTCTGCCTTGCGCCGACAGAAAGCGGGGAGTAATACACATGCGGCAGTGTCTGGATATTGACGCCTACATCTCCTGTATATGGCCAACTGTTCCGACATCTCACGCAGAGACGAGGGGATGAACAAAACCACGTGGTTAGACAGATCGATAGACGACAGGGGACGGCGAGGTGTAAACAAATTACACAACGGGTCGAAGCAGAGAAGTCCCGTGCGTCCGTCAAGCGTGATGCGTCGCGCAATGACTCGCTCGATGTGTCCAAGTACACAAGGCAACAATGCCTTAACGGCTGGCCGTAAGGATGACCACCGACCACGCGTTAGTTCAGAAATCCCAGGTGGTGCCCCCTCCGCAGGAACCCGGGCAAGCCCCTATTTCGGCTGAGGTACAAACGGCGGCATTAGAGGGCAATCCTTCGTGGAATGACTCTCCGCACACCGTAGACAAACATTGGCCAATTTCCGACGCTCGAATTCGGAACGATTGCAATTCCATTTTGGCATATACGTGTCGTCCGTGCGAGTCCGCTTCGCATTGGGGTCGGAACGCTGTGCGGCTGCCGTCGACGGCGCACCACCACGCTTCCTGTTCCTAGCTGGGTCCGAGCTCGGACCTGCTCCTCCTGTGCCACGGACACCCGAGCTAGCGCCCCCGCGCGCCTTGCGTTGCCCGTTGCTGCGTCGCGTCGCGGCAGTAGGCGTGGGGCGGGTCGCGCCGAGGTCCTGGTCGAGAGCTACAGCTTCCCCAAGCGGATCCTGCACTTGCACGGCATTTGCACGAGGGGCAGACTTGACTTCTTCCTCGCCGGCAAGGAGTCGTATCTCCGCGCCCTTAGCAAAAGCGACCAACGCGTCATACGACTTGATCTGCGCTCCAACCAAGTCAGTAGCGCACCATTTAGCCAAAATTTTCGTCAGGCCTCGCCTAAACCAAAAGACACGCTCGGATTCAGTGAGGTCAGCAATGGGAGTCACAAGTGCTTCGAAGCGTGACTGGTACGCAGGTACATTTTCATCCCGACGCATGTGGTAGCTACCGGCTGCCAAAACCTTACGAGCTTCCACATCGCGTGCTTGAACCTCAGTAGCGAATCGTGCGAGCAAAGCGGCGACCAACTCGTCAAAAGTATAGTTGCCCCGGGCGTTGGTCCAATTGCGATACTAGTCCTTCGCTGAGCCCTCGAGGGTGTTACCAACGAAGAGACACCTGATACCGTCGTTATCGCCACCATGAACAGCCTGGAGATACTTTTTAGCGTCACGCACGTACGCACGAGTTGCATCGGCTATGCTATGCCCTGGTGTCTTGTCGGTCAGCGAAATATTGAGCCTAGGAACGGGAATCGACAATCTCATCACCTCAGGGATGTCATCATGCCCTCGAGCTTGAGGTAATGGCAGAACCCTTGGTCCAGCAGTGTTGTCCATATTCGTGTTCACTGCTGAATGCGGCACAATTAAGTGAGCAGGGGTCTGAAGGAAAAGGGGCTCTTGAGTGGCTCGCACGCCCACAGTCTCAAGGCCTCTATCCGGTGCTCTAGCAGCCACAACAAAATCGGGTTGGCTAGCTAAGCTAGTGTGCGGCGTATCGTCGTGTTCCGCGGACATGAAGCACGAGACGATACCCTAGGTTTGCGTAATAGAAGCCGACTTCTATAGCAAAGGCAAGAGTACAAAGCGATTCGGTGAGCCTACCGACAGTACTCTTGAGAAGATTCAGCAAACTCAGCAAGTAATTGCCCAGCTGAGTCCTGATCTCCGTGGTTTGGGCAATGAGAGTCGCCAACTGGTCCGGACGAACGCCGGTCTCAGTCGCCGCGGCAAGCAATGCCGGTGCACTGAGATTACCTGCGACTCAGAGCGTACACTTACACAACAAGTGCAGCAATCTAAGCAAAAGCAATTAAACAATTACAAACCGGAAGCGGCGGCGTCCAAAACGGCGCGACCTAGGTCTTCGGCCAAAGTATCTAGCGGTCCTCGTGGTTCGTCGCTGGAACTTGCCATAGAAAGAACCTACTTCCGATTAGACAAAGAGAGACAGTTAGGCAACGAACCTGTCTCGATACCAAATTGTTGTACCTCTCGTTCGCGTTTGCTCATAAGTATCTGCACGTCTGGAGACTTTCGACACCGATGCGCGAGCACTTGCAAGTACAGCAAGAGCAAACAGAGACAGCGGAAGACTTCAAGACGAAGAGAGATATAACTTACAGTCTTACGGATCAGAACGATGCAATGGACGAAATCGCCGTCAGCGCCGGAAGCAAGCAATCATCACGCGGCGGTGATTAGCGAAGTTCAGGCATAGCTCGGGCTAAGTAGAATAGTGTATAGAAATAGTAATATAGAACACACGAGTGTTCTCCGGTATCGAATGTCTTGTCTAGCTTAGCCGTCCTCGCATCTGTTATACTCGCAGCATCGCAATGCCGTACGATTCACATCAGGAGGCCGATCCTAGATGTGACAACCCTACTGCGTCTAGGCGATGTCTACGCATAACAACGTATAAGCCTTTCCGGCATTCACATGATGCAAGGGTCCGGATAACGATATCCGGTTGCAGGGCATGTATCGCGACGAGTGCGGCGCTCTCAACGTGTGCTGTAATGAAGTAATATTATATCAGATAATATTACTTATAGTTTCCTAGCACGAGCATAATGCGCACTTCAATGATTCGAGTTGTCATGCATGCTAGGCAGATTTGCCATGGTGCAATGTCGCGATAGGTAATGACAACATGCCAGATGCATATATAAATGTACACGAATACATTTATATCATGCAGATTCATTCATATGCAATGTGTTCATCACAATAGCACTTCGCCTTGTAGGATCACATCGACCTACGCATCGGCGGGAAACTAACCGTAGCACAACAACCAGGGGGTTGGCTTCGCGCGTGACCACTACCTGGCAGTCCTTCGTTCCCGTGTGTTTCAGAGCACCCTCAACCGCTCACCCATATTCAACTTCTATTCCATACCTAAAGATATTTCCGATTTCAAGGCCCACCACAGAAGCCAGTATCTAGTATGTATGCGAGGGCAGGCACGGTATGTGGATATCAGGCATTTGTCATCGCGCTGGCACACGACCTTCGCCATCTCCTTTGCCGATTTACAATCCCGCCCGTATGACGGGGAGCAAAGGAAACATGCATGCACAGCACTGGTAAGCCAGGGCGAGACTCTCAGTTGCCTCAAGCAAGCCCGTGCAGCCGAAGGGCCCCTAACGGCATAGGAATATGGGTCTGCCCCCGCCCTACCCAGCTATGTACCATGATGTCCAGCTTAGAGGTAGAGAGAGAGAGAGAGATATAACCATTCAGAAACGGGTCATGGGTGTTGTACTAGGATAACCATCAGGTGCGCAGTCAAGAGCGTCAATTTTACAAACTAGGCAACTGTCAGGATGAACTTTTCACTTTTGCATGCTTGTTTCCTGCCTTTCACGAGCCATTTAAATACAGGTGTGGTTCATGTGTGCACATGCGAAGTCTTGCGGTGAAATTGAAGATTGCTCCGGAAAAACACACACATACCACGTACACACACATGGACATGGGTAATCCTACAGGGCAGGGCTCCTTGAAAGAGTCTCCAGGGTCTACAGGGCAGAGTCTCCTTGAAAGGTGCGTGTCCTTGGCAGACGGGTTCTGCATCTGCCTGCGCGGCTGGAGGCAGGTGTCTTCCACCGAGCGGGTTCTCCCACTAGAATATGTGTGGGGGACCAGGGGGTTGGCTTCGCGCGTGACCACTACCTGGCAGTCCTTCGTTCCCGTGTGTTTCAGAGCACCCTCAACCGCTCACCCATATTCAACTTCTATTCCATACCTAAAGATATTTCCGATTTCAAGGCCCACCACAGAAGCCAGTATCTAGTATGTATGCGAGGGCAGGCACGGTATGTGGATATCAGGCATTTGTCATCGCGCTGGCACACGACCTTCGCCATCTCCTTTGCCGATTTACAATCCCGCCCGTATGACGGGGAGCAAAGGAAACATGCATGCACAGCACTGGTAAGCCAGGGCGAGACTCTCAGTTGCCTCAAGCAAGCCCGTGCAGCCGAAGGGCCCCTAACGGCATAGGAATATGGGTCTGCCCCCGCCCTACCCAGCTATGTACCATGATGTCCAGCTTAGAGGTAGAGAGAGAGAGAGAGATATAACCATTCAGAAACGGGTCATGGGTGTTGTACTAGGATAACCATCAGGTGCGCAGTCAAGAGCGTCAATTTTACAAACTAGGCAACTGTCAGGATGAACTTTTCACTTTTGCATGCTTGTTTCCTGCCTTTCACGAGCCATTTAAATACAGGTGTGGTTCATGTGTGCACATGCGAAGTCTTGCGGTGAAATTGAAGATTGCTCCGGAAAAACACACACATACCACGTACACACACATGGACATGGGTAATCCTACAGGGCAGGGCTCCTTGAAAGAGTCTCCAGGGTCTACAGGGCAGAGTCTCCTTGAAAGGTGCGTGTCCTTGGCAGACGGGTTCTGCATCTGCCTGCGCGGCTGGAGGCAGGTGTCTTCCACCGAGCGGGTTCTCCCACTAGAATATGTGTGGGGGACCAGGGGGTTGGCTTCGCGCGTGACCACTACCTGGCAGTCCTTCGTTCCCGTGTGTTTCAGAGCACCCTCAACCGCTCACCCATATTCAACTTCTATTCCATACCTAAAGATATTTCCGATTTCAAGGCCCACCACAGAAGCCAGTATCTAGTATGTATGCGAGGGCAGGCACGGTATGTGGATATCAGGCATTTGTCATCGCGCTGGCACACGACCTTCGCCATCTCCTTTGCCGATTTACAATCCCGCCCGTATGACGGGGAGCAAAGGAAACATGCATGCACAGCACTGGTAAGCCAGGGCGAGACTCTCAGTTGCCTCAAGCAAGCCCGTGCAGCCGAAGGGCCCCTAACGGCATAGGAATATGGGTCTGCCCCCGCCCTACCCAGCTATGTACCATGATGTCCAGCTTAGAGGTAGAGAGAGAGAGAGAGATATAACCATTCAGAAACGGGTCATGGGTGTTGTACTAGGATAACCATCAGGTGCGCAGTCAAGAGCGTCAATTTTACAAACTAGGCAACTGTCAGGATGAACTTTTCACTTTTGCATGCTTGTTTCCTGCCTTTCACGAGCCATTTAAATACAGGTGTGGTTCATGTGTGCACATGCGAAGTCTTGCGGTGAAATTGAAGATTGCTCCGGAAAAACACACACATACCACGTACACACACATGGACATGGGTAATCCTACAGGGCAGGGCTCCTATAGGCGCTTCACGCAGGGGCCACGCCCAAACATTTTCCAGCGGTATTCACTCGATCTTGTGGAGTGGTTTGAGCTAACGGATGCCCAACCAGAACAAATCCCAATGAAGCCAAATGTGGCTAAAGGGATTGTTAGTTAGTCAACGGCAAAAGGGATTGGCACAACGTAGCAGGAGCCATTTGAGGATTCCACAAAGTACCGTGATTAATTCAGAGGCTTGATGTATTTTGCGGGTATTACCAGCAGGCCCAACATTTCACAAGGCGCTGTCTAAAGGCTTGCACGGTACATGTCGAAGCCAGTTTCGGCACACGGAGAGGCCGCTAAGACTGTTTTACGCTACGTGAAGAGTAAAGTGGCGTACGATTTTGTGTACTGTCGCAGTGAACAGCTACATGGCTACACTGGTGCAGACGGCAGTCAGCTGGGCAAGTGACAAGGATAATCATCATTCAATCACTGTTTATATGCTCATGATGAATGGCGGGGCTGTGATCTGGAAGAATCGATTGCAGCCAACCGTGCCTGCATCGTCAGTTGAGGCGTAGTACATGTCGGTGTCATTTTCATAGCGTGAAGCTATGTGGTTACGCCAGCTTATGGCAGATATAGGTTACCCCGTCAAGGCAGTGCGCATCTGGGATGACAACCAGCAGCAGGATCCGATCAGCTGAAATTCAGAACCCCATTACGTCGGACCAAAGCAAGCACATAGATGTCATGCATCATTTTGTACGGGAAAAGGAGGAGCTTGGTCTTGTTTTTTTGTGTGGGGGAGGGGCGCCCGCACATGTGCGCACGTCTGTAAACCTCTAACCTGCTGCTACTTTATAAGCTATCACAGGGTACAGATACTGGAAGCACCGCCCTTTCTCCGGCTTTAAGGAAGTGGACATCATCGTTTGTTTACATAGATAGACAACGAGGTATGTAAGCCTACGCTCGCTGGTCTGCGCATATATGCTCTGGCTGCTGGTCAAACTACCTGAAGCACGTCTCTACTACTCCACGTGTATGCCTATCCACATAATTCGATTCCAGTGAGCCCTCCTAATCCATCAGCCTTCATGCATACACCCTACACAAACTCTAGACATACAAATACATGTATGCACTCGTTATAATCCTAATTAAATTCTAATCTAAGAATAAGCCATAGAAATCGGGATGGATGCTTTGTACGAATGTTCGAAAAAGATAAAAATAAATAAAGATAGTGTGTCTGGATTAATGATTGATATCTAGGTTAACCATAAACTTGAGGGGTTGGTTCACTCACATCGTTCCATCCTGCTGAAGTCCCCATTACCACCTTCATCGATATACATCTACGCCAACAATCACTAGTTTATGCAAATGGATGAATCATAGATAGCGCACACACCTTTCTGAAGCAACGCTATGTATCTAGCTACTTCATCCAATAGACAGGTAGCATTTATCTAAGTGTGTGCGTGTATGCTTTGCCTTTTGGGCATCCTGTCGTCGGCAGCTAGCTAGTTCTCACATGTAATCAGCAGCTCGCAGCATCATCCACGCAGTCCTGTACGGCGTCAGTCATGTACAGATGGACTGAGGGTTGATGGACTGCCATGTATGCTGACGCATATATTGAAGCCGACTCACGTATGTGATAACGACCTACGTACGGCATCATGATGCGGGTGCTCATCCACAGCACTCCTTTCTCATCACCGACAGGCGGCGCGTATTACTTAGTAGTGGGTAGATCATTGATATATGCCAAAAGCAACAACCAAGCTCATCCACTCATTCCAGGGGGACAACCGAACGAGCGAAGCTGGCGTAGATATACAGCTGCTTGTGTGCCCTTGTCGTTAGCAGCTGGGGCATTCGTTCATCGAGCGATATTTGGCGGCGATTCTCTTGCTGCTGCTGATTATAATAATGATGGTGATGGTGCGCCAGACGTCGGTTGTGGTGATGTGGATAGGAGCCGCCGGGGTGACGGAGGGCGGCTTTGGCGGGGGAAGTGTGCTGGACTGGGGCTGGGGCTGGGGCTGGGAGGTCGGGGGCTGGGAGGAAGGGGCTTGGGAGGTCGGGGGCTGGGAGGAAGGGGCTTGGGAGGCCGAGACGGGGAAGGCAGTGGGGGCGACGGCCTTACAGTCTGGCTTTGAGACGGAGGCTTGCGTGCAGACTTTAATGGAGCTGGGCTGGGAGGCGACCTTAGCGGGACGGAGGGCATGCGAGGTGGTGGCGGCGTTGGAGGGCTCTGCTGGGCAGTAGCAGGCTGGACGGCGATGGCATCCCTTGCCAAGATACCATCATCAGCGGCATCTTCGTCACCGGTAGCCACGAATGGGTCCCCCGACGGCGGAGCTGGCGCAGGTGGCCACAAAGGCATATTTGGTCGGTTCGAGAAGCAAATGACGATTGGGGCGAATGGATACCGCCACCATGAGCTAGAAGCAGCAGGGGGTGGGGGCGGAGGCGGGGGTGGGGGCGGGGGAGGGGAACGAGGGGATGGGGATGGAGGAGTAGGCGAAGCGGCTGATGGCAAGGACGATGGCGGGCTCGGTGACGACTGGCTCAGACGATTATTCACCGTGTCGTCAACAGCAGCCATGGGGTTGCTACCATCTCCAATATTGGTACTGCCAGCAGTGGCGAGTCCTACTGTCGAGGGAATAATGGGAAGGGCAGAAGCGATGGGCGGGGAGACCTACCAGAATCAGTAAAATTTTAATGAGCATACGGCGGGATACATAAGGACATTAAGGGAAACGACGGCTTGTGGATAATTGGGAATGCATCGAGAACTCAACTGGCAAGCAATAGCAATGACGACATTAGAAGCACGTACCAACGCGCATGACATCGCTCGCTCTTATCTTCCCGTAGCTGCGTACGTGCCACCTTACCTCCAGTGTGAACCAAGATCAGCGCCAGCAAAGAAGCCAACTTCATGATATTCTTGTTCATTCAAAATATATATTTGTTGATATACTACAGCCAAACTAGTTCTTAAGAATTCGCGGATAAGCTCTAGTCGCCGTTAAAGTCACGGGCAATTAAGAAAGGTTTTTGTCAATTAAGGACCACGTGATAATAGGTCGCTTACACAAGTTATGTTTCTTCAACGAAAATGAGGCAAACTACTCTGCCCTAGGTACGTGGCTTCCTCACTATCAATCAATAGCAGCCGCCTGCGACAAAATCACAATTACTTTACTGTGATCTGTCTTTGCGAGTTAAATTGCTTATGATATCTGTATTCTGGATACGTTTATAAGTGTTCGCGCATACAGTCGGTGTCAGTGTCGTGCATTGCCGTGCTTGGATGTTGCATCGCAACGGGCTCCCATGACGGGCACCAAGGAACCGCAACAGGCTCCGCATAACTGCGCTCCCCAAAACGTCTCCGCTCAAAATCCTTCCTAATGATAATATGATTTTTGCATCTTGCTATTAACAAACAACACATAGATGCATGTCCTTCCGTACGTGTAAAAAGTGCGCATTCATTTGCATAAATGCTCACACACTACCTGTTATATTATTATAGATGTTTTGGAAATTGATCTTGGGAAACTGGCCCGATTGATGGAAAATACCAACCTGTAAAACACACGACCTCCCGTTGCCTGGTACATAGAGTGGCTGGAGGACCGATCGTCGCAGTTCAGAGCTTCCAATCTAATAGAGTCTCCTTGAAAGGTGCGTGTCCTTGGCAGACGGGTTCTGCATCTGCCTGCGCGGCTGGAGGCAGGTGTCTTCCACCGAGCGGGTTCTCCCACTAGAATATGTGTGGGGGACCAGTGTTGTACCTCTCGTTCGCGTTTGCTCATAAGTATCTGCACGTCTGGAGACTTTCGACACCGATGCGCGAGCACTTGCAAGTACAGCAAGAGCAAACAGAGACAGCGGAAGACTTCAAGACGAAGAGAGATATAACTTACAGTCTTACGGATCAGAACGATGCAATGGACGAAATCGCCGTCAGCGCTGGAAGCAAGCAATCATCATGCGGCGGTGATTAGCGAAGTTCAGGCTTAGCTCGGGCTAAGTAGAATAGTGTATAGAAATAGTAATATAGAACACACGAGTGTTCTCCGGTATCAAATGTCTTGTCTAGCTTAGCCGTCCTCGCATCTGTTATACTCGCAGCATCGCAATGCCGTACGATTCACATCAGGAAGCCGATCCTAGATGTGACAACCCTACTGCGTCTAGGCGATGTCTACGCATAACAACGTATAAGCCTTTCCGGCATTCGCATGATGCAAGGGTCCGGATAACGATATCCGGTTGCAGGGCATGTATCGCGACGAGTGCGGCGCTCTCAACGTGTGCTGTAATGAAGTAATATTATATCAGATAATATTACTTATAGTTTCCTAGCACGAGCATAATGCGCACTTCAATGATTCGAGTTTTCATGCATGCTAGGCAGATTTGCCATGGTGCAATGTCGCGATAGGTAATGACAACATGCCAGATGCATATATAAATGTACACGAATACATTTATATCATGCAGATTCATTCATATGCAATGTGTTCATCACAATAGCACTTCGCCTTGTAGGATCACATCGACCTACGCATCGGCGGGAAACTAACCGTAGCACAACAATTATCCCCCCTCCCGTATGCAGCGTCCTCGCTGCATCATACAGCATCGACTGCAGGGGTCATTGGGCTTGTGTGGCACGTTTGCGGGCTTCTTCGAGCAGGGGTTTCATGTCCTGTGAGAAGTTACGTGCCGGTTCCCATGAGTTGTGCTCGTCGGTATACCCTGTCCACTTAACCAAGTACTCGTGTACTGTTCGCTTACGTTGGTGTCGGCCCACACGACGCGCGCGATAATCTAACACCCGCTCCACATCGTAAAACTTCTGTTTACCAGCGATCCAGGTCTTGGGAACTGGTTCGATCGCTGCGGGGGCGTTAGCAGGCTCAGGGACGGGTTCCGTACTACGATACGGACGAACAAGCGATACGTGAAACGTGGGGTGAATGGTCATATAAGTGGGCAATGCAAGCTCCACAGCCACATTCCCAACCATGCGCGCGACAGGATACGGACCAATCCAGCGGGGTAAGAGTTTTCGGGATCCGTCGGCCAAGGAACGCAAGTTCTTGGTGCTTAGCAACACGAGTTGCCCTTCCGAAAACGTCACATCCTGCTTAGATTTGTTATAGTATTCCGTCGTTCGTTGCTGCGCCGTGTCCAAACACGACTTCGCGTCTGTGATTCGGGACATAAAAGACTTGGCAAAAAGTTTAGCAGCAGGCACGTTCACTTCCAACTCACGCCACACGGGTAGCGCGGGATGAAATCCGTAGTTAAGAAAGAACGGACTTTTGCCTGTAGAGCGGTTAACAGCGTTGTTAAGCGCGAATTCTGCCGCAGTCAAATACGTATCCCAGACGAGTGGTGTGCGACCAGCATAATTGCGCAACATATCACCCAACGTGCGGTTTGTGCGTTCGGTTTGACCATCAGTCTGCGGGTGATACGCCGTGCTCAGGTTGACGCGCATGCCAACTAGTTTGCAGAGCGCTTCCCAAAACTTAGACGTGAACTGTCCACCGCGGTCCGAGATCACATTTTTGGGAATCCCGTGTAACCGAACCACATTATCGAAAAACAAACGTGCGGTTTGCTCAGCCGTGCAGGATGATGTGCATGGTGCTAGGTGAACCATCTTAGTCAGACGATCGACCATTACGAACACCGCATCGTATCCCCCCTCAGTTTTGGGCAGCGCGACTACGAAGTCCATGGAAACACTTTCCCAAGGCGCATCCGGGACAGGCAACGGTTGCAACAACCCATGGCCCTTACCGGACAAAGCCTTATTGCGCTGGCACAGACTGCATGTCTGGACGAAGTTCGCCGCATCCTTAGCCAAACGAGGCCACCAAAAGGAACGTTGCACCAAGTCGATCAATCACTTGCTACCAGGGTGTCCTGCTAACGGGTCCTCGTGGAACCGCGCAAGGATGTCGTAGCGTAGCGCGTCGTCGTTCGGAACGACGATTTGCGTAGCTGCACCCTCCGTCCGTAGCCAAAGGCCATTCTGCTTGCGAAGGTTTTCTACATTAGCCGGGTCCGCGAACCAGGCGTCTGCGCTGTAGGCAACCTTCAACCGCTCCGCGAGGTCCGTCGCGATCGGAACCTCCTCGCTACGCGGCCGCACGACGGGCGCTGCCAAAATTGCAGCGTGTAGCGACGGATGTCGACTGAGAGCATCGGCAATATTCAATTTACCAGAAATATACTCCCAGGTGCAGTTGAACCTAGCTAGATATTCCATCCACCTAGCTTGACGGCGGTTCAACGTCGGAACGCTTTGCAAAAACGTTAGGGGCTTGTGGTCAGTCTTTAAAGTAAACGGGCGTCCCTCGAGGTAACAGCGCCATTCCTTTAAAGCATGCAGCACGGCCAGAAGCTCCTGTTCCCCGGTGGTGTAGCGAATCTCCGCACCAGAAAATTTCTTACTCGTGAAGGCGATTGGTCGCCCTTCCTGTAACAATACAGCGCCGCTTCCAAATATTGAGGCATCAGACACTACCTCAACACGAAATGGCAATGAGTAATCAGGGAATGCAAGGGTGACATCTTCGGCAACGATTCGTTTGAGCTCTTCGAATGCCCGCTGGCATTGCGACGTCCACGACTCGAGCGAAACGAAAACGCCTTTGCGAGTTAAGTTAGTAAGCGGGGCCGCAATGATGGAATATTTTTCAATGAACTTTCGGAAATAATTGGTCAAGCCAAGGAACTTACGCAGTTCCGTGAGGTTCTGAGGCGCGGGCCAATCGCGAACCACGGCGACCTTCCGCGGGTCCATCTTCACACCGGTGGCCGACACAATGTGGCCCAAATATTCCACCTGAGGCTGCGCCCAAAAGCATTTGGCGCGTTTAGCAAACAATTGCTCCCGCCTCATAACGTCGAGCACGAGCCGCAGATGCTCCAAGTGCTCCTCGCGCGTCTTAGAATATACCAAGATGTCATCCAGGTAGCAAACAACGAACCTGTCGATAAACGGCCTAAACATTCGGTCCATAACCGCCTGAAACGTCGCAGGGGCATTAGTCAAACCAAATGATAGGACCGTATACTCAAAGTGACCGAAGGGCGTCCGAAAAGCGGTTTTCGGGATATCAGAGGCAGCGATGCGAATCTGATTGTAGCCCTGTTGTAAGTCAATTGAGGAAAAATAAGCCGAGCCCTTCAGCTTATCCAACAGGTCGTCAACGCGTGGCAAAGGGTAGCGATTTTTCACCGTATTTGCATTTAACCCCCGGTAATCAATGCACATGCGCAAGGTCCCATCCTTCTTACCGACAAACAAAATCGGTGCAGAATACGGGGATGTGCTGGGGCGTATCATACCCTTCGCGAGCAAATCCGTCACCTGGCGCTTCACCTCGTCCAGTTCCAATGGACTCAACCTGTACATTGGCCGGGCCGTAGGCTGCGCTCCAGGCATGAGAGGGATTGTGTGATCAACAGGACGCATAGGTGGTAGGCCAGGGATATCTTTAAAGACGTCCTCATACTGCGACAGTAGGGCCTCAACCTCAGGATCCGCAGAAATCTGCGCGGTGGTGACACAACAGCTCACCCGCGGCCTTAAAAGCAGTCCGTGGGCACCCTTCCGTAACAAACGGACGGCCTCCTTACGCCCGACTAGCTCTGGTTCGATTCACGCGGCCATTGCGGTCACAGCGAAATTAACCATAGGCACCGCCTCAGTTTCGCCCTCCTTTGGTGTGACATGTTCGAACGACAGGAAAGGTACCTTAATCGACAGAGTACCCTTGCACATATGCAGGGTTGCGGTCTCCATGTCGATGCGCGCGCGGTACTGTCGTAATGTCGACGACCCCATTATGTACGGTGCAGTCTCTGCTAAGCCCTGCAGCACGTACGGCCGGGTCACAACACGCAAAGGGCCTAACGATAGGCTAAGGGTAATCCTGCCCACGATGGGATGCTTACCCCCGTCAGCAAGGGTAACCTGTGGACAATCAGACGACTCTGGGGACAACCCCAGCGCATTCACCTCTGCGACAGAGATGAAGTCGTCGCTGGCACCGGTGTCAACAAGTGCCTTCAGAGTACGGCCATTCAAACCGATCTGAACCACAGGGACACGGTTATCTACGAGCGACTGCCCAGCAGACAACGTCAGTGCACTTAAGGCGGGTCCGTAACCAACGGCACCCCCATCAGGAGCTTCGTACCAAACGTCAACCGAGTAGGATAGGTGTGGCCACGGAGCCAGCGTACCCTCCCGATCCACACCATTAAACAAAACGGTGCCCGGCTCGAACCGGTGGACATGCCGCATACCCCTTAACGATGCCTCTGCCTTGCGCCGACAGAAAGCGGGGAGTAATACACATGCGGCAGTGTCTGGATATTGACGCCTACATCTCCTGTATATGGCCAACTGTTCCGACATCTCACGCAGAGACGAGGGGATGAACAAAACCACGTGGTTAGACAGATCGATAGACGACAGGGGACGGCGAGGTGTAAACAAATTACACAACGGGTCGAAGCAGAGAAGTCCCGTGCGTCCGTCAAGCGTGATGCGTCGCGCAATGACTCGCTCGATGTGTCCAAGTACACAAGGCAACAATGCCTTAACGGCTGGCCGTAAGGATGACCACCGACCACGCGTTAGTTCAGAAATCCCAGGTGGTGCCCCCTCCGCAGGAACCCGGGCAAGCCCCTATTTCGGCTGAGGTACAAACGGCGGCATTAGAGGGCAATCCTTCGTGGAATGACTCTCCGCACACCGTAGACAAACATTGGCCAATTTCCGACGCTCGAATTCGGAACGATTGCAATTCCATTTTGGCATATACGTGTCGTCCGTGCGAGTCCGCTTCGCATTGGGGTCGGAACGCTGTGCGGCTGCCGTCGACGGCGCACCACCACGCTTCCTGTTCCTAGCTGGGTCCGAGCTCGGACCTGCTCCTCCTGTGCCACGGACACCCGAGCTAGCGCCCCCGCGCGCCTTGCGTTGCCCGTTGCTGCGTCGCGTCGCGGCAGTAGGCGTGGGGCGGGTCGCGCCGAGGTCCTGGTCGAGAGCTACAGCTTCCCCAAGCGGATCCTGCACTTGCACGGCATTTGCACGAGGGGCAGACTTGACTTCTTCCTCGCCGGCAAGGAGTCGTATCTCCGCGCCCTTAGCAAAAGCGACCAACGCGTCATACGACTTGATCTGCGCTCCAACCAAGTCAGTAGCGCACCATTTAGCCAAAATTTTCGTCAGGCCTCGCCTAAACCAAAAGACACGCTCGGATTCAGTGAGGTCAGCAATGGGAGTCACAAGTGCTTCGAAGCGTGACTGGTACGCAGGTACATTTTCATCCCGACGCATGTGGTAGCTACCGGCTGCCAAAACCTTACGAGCTTCCACATCGCGTGCTTGAACCTCAGTAGCGAATCGTGCGAGCAAAGCGGCGACCAACTCGTCAAAAGTATAGTTGCCCCGGGCGTTGGTCCAATTGCGATACCAGTCCTTCGCTGAGCCCTCGAGGGTGTTACCAACGAAGAGACACCTGATACCGTCGTTATCGCCACCATGAACAGCCTGGAGATACTTTTTAGCGTCACGCACGTACGCACGAGTTGCATCGGCTATGCTATGCCCTGGTGTCTTGTCGGTCAGCGAAATATTGAGCCTAGGAACGGGAATCGACAATCTCATCACCTCAGGGATGTCATCATGCCCTCGAGCTTGAGGTAATGGCAGAACCCTTGGTCCAGCAGTGTTGTCCATATTCGTGTTCACTGCTGAATGCGGCACAATTAAGTGAGCAGGGGTCTGAAGGAAAAGGGGCTCTTGAGTGGCTCGCACGCCCACAGTCTCAAGGCCTCTATCCGGTGCTCTAGCAGCCACAACAAAATCGGGTTGGCTAGCTAAGCTAGTGTGCGGCGTATCGTCGTGTTCCGCGGACATGAAGCACGAGACGATACCCTAGGTTTGCGTAATAGAAGCCGACTTCTATAGCAAAGGCAAGAGTACAAAGCGATTCGGTGAGCCTACCGACAGTACTCTTGAGAAGATTCAGCAAACTCAGCAAGTAATTGCCCAGCTGAGTCCTGATCTCCGTGGTTTGGGCAATGAGAGTCGCCAACTGGTCCGGACGAACGCCGGTCTCAGTCGCCGCGGCAAGCAATGCCGGTGCACTGAGATTACCTGCGACTCAGAGCGTACACTTACACAACAAGTGCAGCAATCTAAGCAAAAGCAATTAAACAATTACAAACCGGAAGCGGCGGCGTCCAAAACGGCGCGACCTAGGTCTTCGGCCAAAGTATCTAGCGGTCCTCGTGGTTCGTCGCTGGAACTTGCCATAGAAAGAACCTACTTCCGATTAGACAAAGAGAGACAGTTAGGCAACGAACCTGTCTCGATACCAAATTGTTGTACCTCTCGTTCGCGTTTGCTCATAAGTATCTGCACGTCTGGAGACTTTCGACACCGATGCGCGAGCACTTGCAAGTACAGCAAGAGCAAACAGAGACAGCGGAAGACTTCAAGACGAAGAGAGATATAACTTACAGTCTTACGGATCAGAACGATGCAATGGACGAAATCGCCGTCAGCGCCGGAAGCAAGCAATCATCACGCGGCGGTGATTAGCGAAGTTCAGGCTTAGCTCGGGCTAAGTAGAATAGTGTATAGAAATAGTAATATAGAACACACGAGTGTTCTCCGGTATCGAATGTCTTGTCTAGCTTAGCCGTCCTCGCATCTGTTATACTCGCAGCATCGCAATGCCGTACGATTCACATCAGGAGGCCGATCCTAGATGTGACAACCCTACTGCGTCTAGGCGATGTCTACGCATAACAACGTATAAGCCTTTCCGGCATTCGCATGATGCAAGGGTCCGGATAACGATATCCGGTTGCAGGGCATGTATCGCGACGAGTGCGGCGCTCTCAACGTGTGCTGTAATGAAGTAATATTATATCAGATAATATTACTTATAGTTTCCTAGCACGAGCATAATGCGCACTTCAATGATTCGAGTTGTCATGCATGCTAGGCAGATTTGCCATGGTGCAATGTCGCGATAGGTAATGACAACATGCCAGATGCATATATAAATGTACACGAATACATTTATATCATGCAGATTCATTCATATGCAATGTGTTCATCACAATAGCACTTCGCCTTGTAGGATCACATCGACCTACGCATCGGCGGGAAACTAACCGTAGCACAACAACCAGGGGGTTGGCTTCGCGCGTGACCACTACCTGGCAGTCCTTCGTTCCCGTGTGTTTCAGAGCACCCTCAACCGCTCACCCATATTCAACTTCTATTCCATACCTAAAGATATTTCCGATTTCAAGGCCCACCACAGAAGCCAGTATCTAGTATGTATGCGAGGGCAGGCACGGTATGTGGATATCAGGCATTTGTCATCGCGCTGGCACACGACCTTCGCCATCTCCTTTGCCGATTTACAATCCCGCCCGTATGACGGGGAGCAAAGGAAACATGCATGCACAGCACTGGTAAGCCAGGGCGAGACTCTCAGTTGCCTCAAGCAAGCCCGTGCAGCCGAAGGGCCCCTAACGGCATAGGAATATGGGTCTGCCCCCGCCCTACCCAGCTATGTACCATGATGTCCAGCTTAGAGGTAGAGAGAGAGAGAGAGATATAACCATTCAGAAACGGGTCATGGGTGTTGTACTAGGATAACCATCAGGTGCGCAGTCAAGAGCGTCAATTTTACAAACTAGGCAACTGTCAGGATGAACTTTTCACTTTTGCATGCTTGTTTCCTGCCTTTCACGAGCCATTTAAATACAGGTGTGGTTCATGTGTGCACATGCGAAGTCTTGCGGTGAAATTGAAGATTGCTCCGGAAAAACACACACATACCACGTACACACACATGGACATGGGTAATCCTACAGGGCAGGGCTCCTTGAAAGAGTCTCCAGGGTCTACAGGGCAGAGTCTCCTTGAAAGGTGCGTGTCCTTGGCAGACGGGTTCTGCATCTGCCTGCGCGGCTGGAGGCAGGTGTCTTCCACCGAGCGGGTTCTCCCACTAGAATATGTGTGGGGGACCAGGGGGTTGGCTTCGCGCGTGACCACTACCTGGCAGTCCTTCGTTCCCGTGTGTTTCAGAGCACCCTCAACCGCTCACCCATATTCAACTTCTATTCCATACCTAAAGATATTTCCGATTTCAAGGCCCACCACAGAAGCCAGTATCTAGTATGTATGCGAGGGCAGGCACGGTATGTGGATATCAGGCATTTGTCATCGCGCTGGCACACGACCTTCGCCATCTCCTTTGCCGATTTACAATCCCGCCCGTATGACGGGGAGCAAAGGAAACATGCATGCACAGCACTGGTAAGCCAGGGCGAGACTCTCAGTTGCCTCAAGCAAGCCCGTGCAGCCGAAGGGCCCCTAACGGCATAGGAATATGGGTCTGCCCCCGCCCTACCCAGCTATGTACCATGATGTCCAGCTTAGAGGTAGAGAGAGAGAGAGAGATATAACCATTCAGAAACGGGTCATGGGTGTTGTACTAGGATAACCATCAGGTGCGCAGTCAAGAGCGTCAATTTTACAAACTAGGCAACTGTCAGGATGAACTTTTCACTTTTGCATGCTTGTTTCCTGCCTTTCACGAGCCATTTAAATACAGGTGTGGTTCATGTGTGCACATGCGAAGTCTTGCGGTGAAATTGAAGATTGCTCCGGAAAAACACACACATACCACGTACACACACATGGACATGGGTAATCCTACAGGGCAGGGCTCCTATAGGCGCTTCACGCAGGGGCCACGCCCAAACATTTTCCAGCGGTATTCACTCGATCTTGTGGAGTGGTTTGAGCTAACGGATGCCCAACCAGAACAAATCCCAATGAAGCCAAATGTGGCTAAAGGGATTGTTAGTTAGTCAACGGCAAAAGGGATTGGCACAACGTAGCAGGAGCCATTTGAGGATTCCACAAAGTACCGTGATTAATTCAGAGGCTTGATGTATTTTGCGGGTATTACCAGCAGGCCCAACATTTCACAAGGCGCTGTCTAAAGGCTTGCACGGTACATGTCGAAGCCAGTTTCGGCACACGGAGAGGCCGCTAAGACTGTTTTACGCTACGTGAAGAGTAAAGTGGCGTACGATTTTGTGTACTGTCGCAGTGAACAGCTACATGGCTACACTGGTGCAGACGGCAGTCAGCTGGGCAAGTGACAAGGATAATCATCATTCAATCACTGTTTATATGCTCATGATGAATGGCGGGGCTGTGATCTGGAAGAATCGATTGCAGCCAACCGTGCCTGCATCGTCAGTTGAGGCGTAGTACATGTCGGTGTCATTTTCATAGCGTGAAGCTATGTGGTTACGCCAGCTTATGGCAGATATAGGTTACCCCGTCAAGGCAGTGCGCATCTGGGATGACAACCAGCAGCAGGATCCGATCAGCTGAAATTCAGAACCCCATTACGTCGGACCAAAGCAAGCACATAGATGTCATGCATCATTTTGTACGGGAAAAGGAGGAGCTTGGTCTTGTTTTTTTGTGTGGGGGAGGGGCGCCCGCACATGTGCGCACGTCTGTAAACCTCTAACCTGCTGCTACTTTATAAGCTATCACAGGGTACAGATACTGGAAGCACCGCCCTTTCTCCGGCTTTAAGGAAGTGGACATCATCGTTTGTTTACATAGATAGACAACGAGGTATGTAAGCCTACGCTCGCTGGTCTGCGCATATATGCTCTGGCTGCTGGTCAAACTACCTGAAGCACGTCTCTACTACTCCACGTGTATGCCTATCCACATAATTCGATTCCAGTGAGCCCTCCTAATCCATCAGCCTTCATGCATACACCCTACACAAACTCTAGACATACAAATACATGTATGCACTCGTTATAATCCTAATTAAATTCTAATCTAAGAATAAGCCATAGAAATCGGGATGGATGCTTTGTACGAATGTTCGAAAAAGATAAAAATAAATAAAGATAGTGTGTCTGGATTAATGATTGATATCTAGGTTAACCATAAACTTGAGGGGTTGGTTCACTCACATCGTTCCATCCTGCTGAAGTCCCCATTACCACCTTCATCGATATACATCTACGCCAACAATCACTAGTTTATGCAAATGGATGAATCATAGATAGCGCACACACCTTTCTGAAGCAACGCTATGTATCTAGCTACTTCATCCAATAGACAGGTAGCATTTATCTAAGTGTGTGCGTGTATGCTTTGCCTTTTGGGCATCCTGTCGTCGGCAGCTAGCTAGTTCTCACATGTAATCAGCAGCTCGCAGCATCATCCACGCAGTCCTGTACGGCGTCAGTCATGTACAGATGGACTGAGGGTTGATGGACTGCCATGTATGCTGACGCATATATTGAAGCCGACTCACGTATGTGATAACGACCTACGTACGGCATCATGATGCGGGTGCTCATCCACAGCACTCCTTTCTCATCACCGACAGGCGGCGCGTATTACTTAGTAGTGGGTAGATCATTGATATATGCCAAAAGCAACAACCAAGCTCATCCACTCATTCCAGGGGGACAACCGAACGAGCGAAGCTGGCGTAGATATACAGCTGCTTGTGTGCCCTTGTCGTTAGCAGCTGGGGCATTCGTTCATCGAGCGATATTTGGCGGCGATTCTCTTGCTGCTGCTGATTATAATAATGATGGTGATGGTGCGCCAGACGTCGGTTGTGGTGATGTGGATAGGAGCCGCCGGGGTGACGGAGGGCGGCTTTGGCGGGGGAAGTGTGCTGGACTGGGGCTGGGGCTGGGGCTGGGAGGTCGGGGGCTGGGAGGAAGGGGCTTGGGAGGTCGGGGGCTGGGAGGAAGGGGCTTGGGAGGCCGAGACGGGGAAGGCAGTGGGGGCGACGGCCTTACAGTCTGGCTTTGAGACGGAGGCTTGCGTGCAGACTTTAATGGAGCTGGGCTGGGAGGCGACCTTAGCGGGACGGAGGGCATGCGAGGTGGTGGCGGCGTTGGAGGGCTCTGCTGGGCAGTAGCAGGCTGGACGGCGATGGCATCCCTTGCCAAGATACCATCATCAGCGGCATCTTCGTCACCGGTAGCCACGAATGGGTCCCCCGACGGCGGAGCTGGCGCAGGTGGCCACAAAGGCATATTTGGTCGGTTCGAGAAGCAAATGACGATTGGGGCGAATGGATACCGCCACCATGAGCTAGAAGCAGCAGGGGGTGGGGGCGGAGGCGGGGGTGGGGGCGGGGGAGGGGAACGAGGGGATGGGGATGGAGGAGTAGGCGAAGCGGCTGATGGCAAGGACGATGGCGGGCTCGGTGACGACTGGCTCAGACGATTATTCACCGTGTCGTCAACAGCAGCCATGGGGTTGCTACCATCTCCAATATTGGTACTGCCAGCAGTGGCGAGTCCTACTGTCGAGGGAATAATGGGAAGGGCAGAAGCGATGGGCGGGGAGACCTACCAGAATCAGTAAAATTTTAATGAGCATACGGCGGGATACATAAGGACATTAAGGGAAACGACGGCTTGTGGATAATTGGGAATGCATCGAGAACTCAACTGGCAAGCAATAGCAATGACGACATTAGAAGCACGTACCAACGCGCATGACATCGCTCGCTCTTATCTTCCCGTAGCTGCGTACGTGCCACCTTACCTCCAGTGTGAACCAAGATCAGCGCCAGCAAAGAAGCCAACTTCATGATATTCTTGTTCATTCAAAATATATATTTGTTGATATACTACAGCCAAACTAGTTCTTAAGAATTCGCGGATAAGCTCTAGTCGCCGTTAAAGTCACGGGCAATTAAGAAAGGTTTTTGTCAATTAAGGACCACGTGATAATAGGTCGCTTACACAAGTTATGTTTCTTCAACGAAAATGAGGCAAACTACTCTGCCCTAGGTACGTGGCTTCCTCACTATCGATCAATAGCAGCCGCCTGCGACAAAATCACAATTACTTTACTGTGATCTGTCTTTGCGAGTTAAATTGCTTATGATATCTGTATTCTGGATACGTTTATAAGTGTTCGCGCATACAGTCGGTGTCAGTGTCGTGCATTGCCGTGCTTGGATGTTGCATCGCAACGGGCTCCCATGACGGGCACCAAGGAACCGCAACAGGCTCCGCATAACTGCGCTCCCCAAAACGTCTCCGCTCAAAATCCTTCCTAATGATAATATGATTTTTGCATCTTGCTATTAACAAACAACACATAGATGCATGTCCTTCCGTACGTGTAAAAAGTGCGCATTCATTTGCATAAATGCTCACACACTACCTGTTATATTATTATAGATGTTTTGGAAATTGATCTTGGGAAACTGGCCCGATTGATGGAAAATACCAACCTGTAAAACACACGACCTCCCGTTGCCAGGTACATAGAGTGGCTGGAGGACCGATCGTCGCAGTTCAGAGCTTCCAATCTAATAGAGTCTCCTTGAAAGGTGCGTGTCCTTGGCAGACGGGTTCTGCATCTGCCTGCGCGGCTGGAGGCAGGTGTCTTCCACCGAGCGGGTTCTCCCACTAGAATATGTGTGGGGGACCAGGGGGTTGGCTTCGCGCGTGACCACTACCTGGCAGTCCTTCGTTCCCGTGTGTTTCAGAGCACCCTCAATCGCTCACCCATATTCAACTTCTATTCCATACCTAAAGATATTTCCGATTTCAAGGCCCACCACAGAAGCCAGTATCTAGTATGTATGCGAGGGCAGGCACGGTATGTGGATATCAGGCATTTGTCATCGCGCTGGCACACGACCTTCGCCATCTCCTTTGCCGATTTACAATCCCGCCCGTATGACGGGGAGCAAAGGAAACATGCATGCACAGCACTGGTAAGCCAGGGCGAGACTCTCAGTTGCCTCAAGCAAGCCCGTGCAGCCGAAGGGCCCCTAACGGCATAGGAATATGGGTCTGCCCCCGCCCTACCCAGCTATGTACCATGATGTCCAGCTTAGAGGTAGAGAGAGAGAGAGAGATATAACCATTCAGAAACGGGTCATGGGCGTTATATCATGCCATTACGGCAGATGAGGAATCTTACTCCTTATCATGACACTACAATGGGCTCGCAGGGAGGAGGGCGTTTGATCTTTCAGCCACCGCGCCAATACAAATGTTTGATATGTTAGCCCACATGTCCGCACTCCATCATGGAGAGATCACTATTAACTGCAGCTTCGATCGGCAAAGGTACGCAGTGACATATCGACACACTGGCAATGGTACGCAGTGATCGGCAATGGTACGCAGTGACACATCGAGCCTCTATCAATGGCAAGGCTGCCCTCGAGCTAGTCAGGAGGAGCCCTGTGACAGCTCTGATGATTGCAGGCCTCCTCTTTCTCTCTTCTTACTCATGCATCATCATCATCATCGTCGTCATCATTTCATCGACCTGACCCGATAAGAGACACTGCTGCAAGTACACAATCAACTAACCAATACACCGGGGAGCGAGAGTGACCGGGGACCAACATCACATGCCCCTGGTTACATGATCAGCCAAACCTCCATGCATGGGTTTCATATGTTGAGGTCATTTATTTATCATTACCCCACTTCCACAGCCATGCAACCTTCATAACTTCTTACCCTCAGCTAATAATCCCCAGACTTACGTCCTACCTCTCCGCAATCACCGTCACCTCTGCCATCTCTACTGCTGACAGCGCACGTCGGGCAAGTCATCAAGGCAAAAGCAGCCTTCAGCGACCCTCACTCGCCGCTGCTTCCCTTTCGCTGATATTAAATCTCCTGTACATGTTATGACCCGAGACTCCTAGGATGGGGGCGCAGCTGTGGAAGCCGCCGCTGCCGCCGCCACTGCTGCCGTTGCTGCCGCATGTTTCGCTTGGCTCTGGCTGCTGCTGCTCATCGGCCGCTGCACGGAGGCCCCTGGCGTGATAAGAGAAGAGCCTGGGGTGAGACCCGACTTACCTCCCGGTCCCCCGCCGGACTCCAGTGCAGCGATTTTGGCCAGTAAGTCAGCTTGCTGAGCAGCAAACTGCTCCTCCATGACCCGCTGCAGCCGCGCCTGTAAGCACAGAATGATAGTAACATTGGTTAATTGGAGAACAAAGCTAGTGAACGTTTGAAAGGTCCACGGGTTTCCTATTTTCGCTCCCAATCAGGGGAGACCTCCCCTGCTCCATTTTTGTTGTATTCCTGCCCTTTTTCAATTACCTATCTTGTCTTCTAAAATCAATAATTACTTAAGTCTACATCCATTTACTTCCCTTCCCCATCCTTCCTTTCCCTCTCACCAGCTCCTGCTCCAGAGCCGCCGCAACCCGATCCTTAATTTCATCTGGAATGGCTGCTTCGTACTCCTCGCGAAGCTTTGCCTGACGTTCCGCTTCAGCGGCCTCAGCTGCCGCGGCAGCGGCAGCAGCCGCCTCCTGCAGAAGACAAGCAATCAGAGTGAGCGTTATTATTATATTTGCCGCTGACACGTGTCGATCTATGAGGAGAATACGTTATAGGAAAGATGCCCATCCAGTTACGTGAGTACGTTCCTAAGGTTGATATTGGGCTCTCTCTTTGTGCCTCTTTGGCGGCGTACAATATGTCATCTAATCATCGTCAATATCATCGCGTTCGAATCCTTCCGTATATCTGGTTATATTGCTTTGCACTAAAGTACCGCTCAACCATGCACCTGCGCCAGCCACCTCTATCTTGCACACCTGCTCTCGCTTGCGCTCCTCTGCTGTCAGCATTGCGTCATGCTCCGCCTGAGTCAGGGCCTTTACCAGTGGGGGCAGCTCAGGGGGGATCTCCACGATATCCGAAGGACTGCTATACGTGGCGCTCAAGGTAATCCTGGCAATGCGGAAAGGCCAAGGGGACATTGAAGCAGTCCCGGAGAATGAAGGGTGAATGTTGCGACGAGAGGAGGGTTGACGTTGTGCAACAGGCCTCGTCAGTATGCTTGAATGAAGAAAAGAGGTATCAAGGACAGGTATGTCTGGCGATCCTGGCTGCGGTCCAGCGCTGTCCACAAAGATGTCGCCATTCATTTGGGTATTGGCGGACGGAACCTGACCCGTCGATCTGCCCGTGTAAACACATACACATACGAGCATGCGCACCTGTTCGTGTATGAATATTGGTACAATCTGTAATGGCGGTAGTAGCTGTCCAACATCCACTCCATGATCTTCCGCATCTCAGCATAGGTGAACAAGCCCAGGCTGTACGGTGGTCGCTGTACGCTGTGCATAAGAAGCAGCTCTTTGAACAGCAGGAAGGAACGCTCCATCGTCAGCGCCTCGTCAATTGAGCGGTGGTGTACCGTCTTGACAATAGAGAAAAGCCCCGACAGCTTGTCGTCAGAAAGCTTTTGCTCTTCCCCGAATTGTAACGCGTTGATGTACACATCTAAGTGAATAGCTGTTTTTCTGTTCTGTTGATAGTCCGTCAGTCCATTGTATTTCGCAAGGAGGTCGCGCCCGGTCAGCCCTTTCTTAGGATGCGGATGACGGATGGACTCGAGCTGCTGGCTAGTAAGGTCCTTCCATAGCAAATTTCGAGCCTGCAAAGTTAATCCGATGACTCGAGAGCATGCAAGGTCTTCGCTGACATTACTTATAACAGCAAAGAAACATACCATTTCTCAATAGATCCACTTATATATCAAAACTTATTACTGAGATGCCCATTCCATTATCGATGGGAAGTGGAATTATGAAAGGAAAGAGTCCCGACCACAGCGCCAAGTTATCTTGAGATGATAAAGATGCATTATGAATTATAAATTAGGAGCGATAAATCGATTTGGGGGATTAGCACCAATTACTTCGCAAGCTCGTTACCGTTATAGGTTGTACGATATTGAGCATTAATGAATACTCTGACAGATTACCAAGCAATGTGCTTTAAGACAAAACTCTTATCATCTAATTTTGTGGGACCCACTTGCTTGTAGAGATGCGTTTTGGGGTGTGTCGTAAGCTAAGTTAGTTGTTTTGGAGCGCTTGTTGCACACATGTAACAAGCATGAAAATTTTGACAAGGTGACATCAGTTGTGCAATACCATCACCAGTTAGGCTTCCGTAATCGACGTTAACTAGCCGTCCGTAGCCGCACCCGAAATGCCGACGTCTGAGGAATCCGTTTTGCACTTTCTACCCGCGCTGCACAGCGCTTGCCAGCATGGATCAAGTCATGATGTGCTCGCAATGCTTCAGCGGCTCCGTTCTGCCGCCGTTCCCAAGGTTCCTGCCGCCACCTTAACCGTAGACCTAAGGGCTACTAGTGACTTATGCGCCGGGGCATGCAATTCCTCTTCCTTGATAGTTTCTGAAGCCCTTCAAATCGCCGATGCTATGGGCGTCACACCTCTAATGCACGCGGGTGGGTCGTTTGCCTTCGGTCGGTCCGTTCGTTACCGTGCTATTATTGCTGTACTGCGATGTTGTTCGCCGATTACGTTGGACATGAGGTTGCCATACGTGATTTATACCTGAGAACTCCGTTGCATATTGAGTGCTTGGCTTTCAGGAAACACGATAAAGCCAACACACTTGAGGACCACGTGGTGGTCTCAGTACCGGCGTGTCCAAAGCATTCAGATAAATATAAATACATTTCTTTGGTATTCAACTCATCAGACCCAAACACCTAAAATTTATTGTGCGGACTCCTGGGCGGACTTCACTGGGCATCAGCTTCACAGCTTGACAGCTGCTAGATCCCGTTCGTTGTGCGGGCCTACGCGCCTCGGTGACGTCGAATCGGACGATTTTTTTGTTTTGCGTTCCCCGTAATGATGCCGATCTTCGTCCCGACCCGGTTCAACCCACCTCATGACCGACCCATGGGTCGACAGCGCAGCGCCGCATGTCGAACGTGGTTCTGGAGCTGCTCGCTGCGGGTGCCCACCCCGATTATCCCCGCCTGGTACCCTCCCTCAACAGCGCGCTTCACGTATCAGCCCTCAAGGTACGACAACAGCTATTCAAATGGTTCTGTAAAGCAAGAACAATTTCCCGGAAAAAAGTAAAATAAAATAAAATAAAATATAGGATAATGGTCGGCTACCTTGTACGTTCAACGAGCTGTAAGATGACATTTTCAATCGGGCTACCCAACATAGCTTCTGTGTATAGACTTCGGTGCATTTCGTTTCCTCCCTTGGCGCGTCGTACGCTTTCGCCAATCTCTCGATCATTAACTCCTCCTGACTGGCATTAGGGTTTCCTAACGTCGTTCTTCTAATCGTGCCGTACCAGGGCGACCTGGCGTCCGTGCGGCATCTCGTTTCGGCCCTCATTACTTCATTGCCCCTGGCACCAGCAACACAACGACAAGAACCTGGGCCTGAGGAGCGTTTTCCAAAGCAGCAGCCTGCCCAATTACAGCAACAGCAACGGCAGCTGCAGTACCAGCAACAGTTACAGCAGCAGTTGCAGCAGCAGCTGCAAAACGCACAGCCCCATCCACGTCAAGCCAAGGATGGGATGGCAGAAGTGTCACCCTCCCTTGTGTCAGGGCGAGTGGCGCATGGGACCGGAGCGGCACCAAGGCCAGCTCCTGCAGTGGACCTTCTGAACGCCAACGGGTCAACTCCGCTCCTCTACTCTTGCGGTGCGGGGCACCTCGGGGTGGCAGCGGTACTTCTGAAGGCGGGTGATCACCTTACATCGGTAACATGTTGTATACACGTGTAATATATGTCGTTAATGTGATCTGATATTAATTTGCACTTGGTATCACTTTATTATATGGTCAATATTATGTGTGGGGACCAGGGGTTTGGCTTCACCCGTGGCCATTACCTGGCAGTCCCTTCCTTCCCATGTGTTTTAGGGCAATATTATTATGTATGTATACGGACCGAACTAAGTCTGTGATGACAAATGTGATGCATGTGTTTATTAAATAAAGTAACGTACATATGGGGTTGTGTATTTGTACTTCATGGGTTGCCGTGAGGTTATACGGGCGCACATGGTATGGACGTGGAGGAGGGCGCAACGGGCATCAGCACCAGTGCAAGTACGGCTGAATGTATGTTCTGAGGACTTAGCGGGGGCATGGTGATATGGTGACTCGCACGTCGCAATCAACGTGCTAAGGATAGTGTGTATGAACCAATGGTACGGTACGGCACAAAGTTTGCCGTATCCCGCTGCATGGGAAATGGCGGACATGGCAGGTGAGCATTATTGTTCAGGATGAGTTTGCTTCGGGCTGTTCTGGATATTTGCTTGGCAAAACCCCCACTCTTGGCACAATGGGTTGACACCATGCGTTCGTGTGTGTCAGGCGCCGCTGAGGTACTGCACTGCACTCGCCATGTAATCGTTTCATCCATAAAACACGTCTTAACACATAAGACGTAATTTATGTTGTACACATCAACGTCAACATAAAAGCGCATATGAAGCAGGAAAACATCATGTCATGTAACGTATTGAATGCAACCCTGCCATTACTGTATCCCGGTATTCACCGACGTTGCCCCTAAATGGCTGCCGAACCCTGACGGTGTTAGCTCCAACTTCCAACCACGGCCGCAGGCGGGGGCTAATCCAGGCCACCCTAACGACGATGGCGTCACGCCCTTCATGGCAGCCGCCAGTGGAGGGCACTTACACGTACTGCAGCTGCTGATTCGAACCCTGCGAGTAAGCGGATTATGGATTGGCAGCGGCGAAGGAAGACGGGGCTTGCAAGGAACGGGGAGCGGGCCGCGGGCGACGGGCCCGCTGCGGCGGAAGGGGCGAGAGAAGGAGGAAGCCTAAACCGCTAGGATGGTGATGGGGGGCGTGGCAAGGTTGGGATTTAGGGCGGGAAGCCTCGGAGGAGCTTGACGCGGCGGGTGGTTCTGGGGGAGGATGGTCATCACAGCAGAGACGGGTTCCGGGTTGGATAGGGAACGGATTGGGACAGACCAGCCGGAGCGTCTCGGTACCTACATCGGTCAGTTTGGCTCGTGTGTTTCCTGAGGCAGTGGCGATGGCCGGGGCGGGGGCGATGGCGGGGGCGGGGGATGAATTGAATTCGGCATTTGCCCTCCACTGCCACTCCAGACGGACATTCCCATCCCAAAGCTGAGGTGTGTGTGTCTGGTTGGCCGATCGCAGGAGCGGGAGCGGGAACGGGAACGGGGAGGGGAAGGGGAGGGGGAGGGGAGACGAAGAGGGCTGCAGCCATCCCACGCAGAGCCCGCTCCTGTCGTGGTCGTGGTGCCCGAAGCTGAGCGGCGGGTACAGAGGGCGGAGCGGGGCGCAGAGGAGGCGGACCCCGGCCGGTGTGGAGGCAGCATCCCGGCCGCAGCGGGCATTGCCAGCTTACCGCATCTTGTCGCTGATGTGGCGGCGGCGGCAGACGTGCACGGCAGCACAGCGCTGCATTACGCCGCGCGACGTGGCTGTAGCAAATGCCTAGCCATGCTGCTGGAGGCTGTAGCGCCTGTCGTCGTTTCTACCGCCGCAACTGCTGCCACGCTTACAGCGCCATACAGCCCTGCAGAGGGCGGTACGACGTTTACGACAGCAGTACTGTGCCGCACACTGTTGTGCGCCCGCAACCATGGCGGTCGAGATGTTCTGGCGGAGGCGCGGCTGTCGGGTGACCAAGCGACCGTGCAGGCAAGTGTCCAGGCGGCGTGTGTTTTATGACACCTGAGCGAACGTAACGCGATTCCGGGGATCGGTTGGAGTAACGTGACATAAGGTCCAGCTGGTTTGGTATTTGTACTGTAATAAGAAATGGGTTACAATGCAGGGATTGCTGGGGAAAGCTGGGGACCCCCCCCCCAAACCCAACACACACACACACACTTAGGGTTTATCGTCATCACTCATTTCGAATGTTCAGCTCTGTTCACTCCCCCCCTTTTCTGTCGGTCATTCCACATCGGCACTTGGGCCTTATCGACTTCGCGTACGGTACTTTAAATGTTGGTACTTTGGACTCTCTCTCTTTGTGCCTCTTTGGCGGTGTACGATATCACCACCACCAGCATCGCGTTCGAATCCTTTCCCCAGATCTGGTTATATTGCTTTGCACTAAAGTGCCGCTCAACCATCCACCTGCGCCAGCCCCCGCCACCTCGCTTGAACCCAAACCAAATCTGCAGAGCTCTTCCACTACGTGGGGCACTAACTTTGTGTTCTCAGGGGTTTCTGTAATCCTGTTTCTCTTCTCTTCGTTCTTTTCCGAGACGCATACGAGGTGTCACATACGAATTATGTTGTCGTTGTCGTCACAAAGAAGAATGAATGATTCGAACCGCGTGCGTACGCACTGCCAGGTGGTGTTTGCACACCAATGCCTTCCCTGTGTGGTGCCGTACAGGTCGTTGAGTCATGGCTGCGAGCTCCGCCGGTTGGGGTCCAGTCAACAGAACCACCAACGACCAACGCATTCACAAACAAGCAAAGAATATCGTCAGTTAAAGCTTGCGTGTCAACAGTGGCGGCTAATCACTCCAGGGGCTCAAGCCATCGTGCTCGTGGGAGTGACGGCGGTTGCGATAGCAGCGATGGTGGTGACAGGAAAAACGCCGTTACCCCAGCAGCTTCCGATTCGTCGTATCCTGAGTCCAGATCCAGATCCAGATCCTTTTCTGCCCTGGATTCTAAAGCCGTGGAAGTTGCAGCTAGCCATGGCGGTAGCGGAAATCGTGACAGTTTCCAAGCTGACAACGGGACAGATGTCGGTGGTGAATCCAATGGCGGTGACGGCGGCGGCGGTGATGGTGGCCAGGAACATGTTGTTCCTCCGGCAGCGGCGGCGGCGGCGACGGCGATAGAGGCGGCAGTAGCGGCAGTAGCCTGGGACACTGAGGAAGAAGACGCGGCGGCTGTAAGGGGGTTTGGCGATGGCGGCAGTGGAGGATCTCTTCGCGCGTCGACGATATCGGATATGAGCCCTCAGCAACTTGAGCCGCAGGACCGCCAGCAACCGGCGACAACGAAGCAACCGGCGATGAAAGGCGCTGCCAACCAACTTGACTGGAAAAACGTTGTTGTACGACGAGTTAAAAAGTCGTCGGCCAGCAGGCACGCTGGCCGAGCATCACCGCCATCGGCGCCCAAGTCCTTCCCGTTGACGTGTGCACATGGCAGGATGCAGCCACCCACCAGCAGCAGCAGCAGCAGCAGCAGCAGCGGCGGCGGCGGCGGCGGCGGCGGCAGCGAGGCCCCTCGACGACACCATCGTAAAGATGCTAGTACTCAGCCAGGGCTGGTTTCGGAGCTCCGGAGCTCCCGGAACTCCCTTGAGAATGTATCCCCCCAGCATTCGGGTACAGGTCGTGGAGAGCGCCTACCCGCCCTTCCCGCCAACTCGGGAGCCAGGGCTCAGCCCCCCGCCGAAAACTCCGCCACGTACCTCAGTACGGAAAATCCGAGTGTCGGCACGATGACGATGACGATCTCAACCGAGCAGCGACAAGGAGGACGCGTACGGCGTTCAGGTGGCCCTAGTCCAGGGAGGGCCCTGGGGGCGGATAGAGGGCAGCAATTGGTGCTCCAGGGAGAGGAGGAAAGGGAGAAGAAGGAGGGTCCGGCTGCATTGACGCTGACACACCTGGTCGATGGGGTTTCAGATGTTTCGGAGCCGCCCGCCACGACTGCTGCAGCGACAGCAACTACAGCCTGGGAGATGGAGGCGTTGCGTCTGATGCAGGTACGGGCCGTACTGAAGCGGCGGTAGTATAAAGCAAGCTTGGCAGGGAAGGAACGATTTCATCACCTCCTCAGAAGCACTCCCGTCGCCGTTGCTTCATTCCTGTGTACACTGCCATCCGTTGAAATCTGTCCGTCTCGCTCCTGTGCATCTGATCGTAATAATGTTTTCACTTAACCAAACATTTCTTTTAAATCACATTTCGTAAGCGTGCAAATGGTTCCGCTAGCTTATGCATCCGCTAGCTTACATCAACACCCAATGCTGTTGTTATCCAATTAGCCAACGCTGGTACTTACTCCTGGATTTTGTTGTTGATTAGCTTGAACTGCGTATTCTTACTTCGCTTTCCCTGAACAGGCTGCGCTGCCTGCTGGATCGGACTTGGAGCTTCATCCGAGTCACTTGTGTGGATTGGGGGTTTCGGAGCTCAGCGCCGCTCAGCTGGAGGGACTGGACACATTGCATCGGGCAGCACTGGCCAGGGTGAGTGGGTCAGTGGGTCGGTTACTTGGTTCAGTTATAACTTGGTTGCTGGTTCGTTGCTGCAACAGCCATCTGGTGGCACCCTGTTAACCCTGCGCGCACGGCCTATTGTAAACTCCCCAGCATATTTTGTCGTTTTCAATCATTTGATAGGGCGTTCTCCTGTCGTATTCTCCCGTACGTACGGCAGATCTCTGATGCTCGCGTTGCGCTGGCGGTACGCGTGGAATTGGAACGTGCGGAAGAGGATCGTCAAAGGTACCTGGAGATAAGGGCGATACGGGATCGGGACCATTAGTTGTGGCAAGCCAGGGGCCGGGGAAGGGGTTGGGAGTTGGGAACGACAAAAAAAGAGATAATCACAAGCCATGGAGGGCATAGGGATGGGTTATGAGTATGCCTGTTGCGAGATGCGGAGGAGATCAGGAAGCGTAGGATATTACTTTTGACGAAAGACGCCAAGATGTTAGGTGTTACACTGGTGGGGACTTGCTGTGTTGCTGCACTATCTAACGTGCTTGAGTCATTGCGGTGACATGTGTGTATGTAAATCATGGCCGGGCCGAGCAACCATAATGCCAAAGGGATCGAGGGTCTCCCCAAATGTGTACCAGTACGGAACAGCGCCCCAGGGCAGTCGTCATGAACACACGCAGCGGTGAAACAGATCTCTCTCGTTTACAGTTTTGTGCACCTCCACAATCAGGACGTCAATTAGGACATCACAAGCAATAGCTCCAGAGCAACACGCATTCTTAAGACTCAGTCGAAGCCTGCTGGTTATCAACCGTACGAAGAGTGATAACCTTTCTAAGCATTCGTGTCCAAATCCATTACTACAATTATTTTTAGCGGCGTAGGCATCACGTTGACCAGTACCATTTCCTACCTCACATCTTCAACCCTTGGGGACGGGGTTTGGCGTGGTACAGCGTACAGGTACAGATGGCGCGCTAAGGGATCAGCGCTTAGAGCTGATCTTCCGGGTTGCAACGACAATCGGTTGTGACCATAAAAATATCGATAAACTGTTATGGTTTGTTCTGGTGTTTGTTGATGGGTAACGTCCGTCATCACAAGGAAATGCCTTCGTCTAGACACGTGAACTCGCAGACTTTCCTTACGCATAAATTTCCTTCAGCAATTTAATAGGACAGCGACCCAATACCTTTCGGCTCCGCAGTACAACTGTCGAGAAGGTGCCTTTCTCTCACTAATCGACATGTCTCTTGCGTTCAGGTCTTGTCTCATGGACCATCTCATGGACTCTTCTGCCATAACATGCCGTGCTGTACCATGCCGTGCCGTAGGTGCACACTTCCATATCCTACCGCGACGGGATCTCTCTTCGACCAGCAGCACTGAAAAAGGAACCCAACCCCCTTCTCGAAACCACCCCTCAGGGGAGGCTTGCTTCCCGCTGCTCCCCCTCTCGCTCAAAACATCATCATATCCCAAAACCAGCAAGACGTAAACAAACCTATAACCTAACTCAACAAAAGAACACATACGTTCCCCCAAACCATACTCGGAGATACACACACAGATACACGTTCTCGTTTATCCGTCCCCTCAGCCTCTCGTATACATACATTCACACCCACAACATCACGACAGCCGTCCTCTAACAGCCCTTCAGTTCTTCCCGCGCCAGAAAAAGCTGGTGTTAGTTGACGTTCTCCCCTCCTGATTGGCAGCATCCGCGGCTTCAAAGGGGTGGTCCATCTGAGGTGCCCCGACATGCGGATCCTCCCTTTGCTGCGTCGTGACGTAGCTGCCCCAGCTTGGCTCATAACCGCTGTCCACGTGACTACGACTCTGCGCTCCCCCCAGACGCTTGAGGAGGTAATCGCGGGGAATCTCCTGCACAAGTTTTCCTGCGGCGGCGGCGGTGGCGGCCTTGCCGTCGGCGGTGGAGGCGGTGGCTAGGATCTGGAGCTGACGAGGCGATAGGGCCTACGGTGTATTTTTGGGAGGGAAAGGAAAGCAGGGGGAAGACTCAAGGCAGAACGAATGACAGGGAGGGCCAATCAGGTAATTCACACAAGTATTGCTACTTGTGGTGCTACTTAAGTATTCGTCAGGAACTATTCCTACGTCCTGACGTTGGAGCTCGGTATCGCTTTCTCCTGCATAACGTAAGGGCATCTCCATAAGGATATGCATGTAGTAAGGTTCGGCGTGATCTACTTACCGCTACTGTGTCCGTACGAATGTGTGGCCCCATGGATCACATGGTATGCCGTACGGCTCCTACAACTCGGCTAACCCGGCGATAACCCTACTCACCGGCACCTTATTAAGGTCCAGGTGAATCTTTTCTCCGTTGAACACCACGTAGCTCCTGCCCACACCCACAAACTCCAGGGAAGGCACATCCGTGTTGTTCAGATCCGCGGCCCAGTTATGGATCTGCACTCCGGTGAATACGGCGTAGTTGGCCTTGTGGGGGTCGACTGCCTTTGAGATCAGGTACTCGAGATCCTGAGGGAGATCGGGCAGCAGGTGGAAAGATTCCGGGATGATACTAGTACAGGTACTGGTATGCATTGGATGGGGCATGATTCAGTGGATTTAGTGGATTCAGTGGATCCGGACAAGGTCTCGTCTAGCCTTTTCCTGTAGTATAATATATCTGATTAGGGTATCTACGGCTAATATTATCCGGGATGATGATCAGGTATCTAATCTAGTGACACCTTCCGACCAGCAAGCCTCCACTGTTTGACATATATAAAAATAAATGTACACAAGGGATACAACAACTTCCCCGCCCCGTACGCCCCTCTCCCTCCCCTCCTCTCCCACCGTAGAAATGACCCTCTCAGCCGCCTTGGTAATCTCCACCAGGTCCATCTCCTGCGGCTTGACGCCCTCATAGGCCAGACGTCGGGCGATGCGCTGTTTCAGAATGGAGTACTCCGGTTCCAATGGGTCGTGAACACCAGGGGCCCTCACATGGGCCTCCAGACCGTCACGCTTCAAATCCCCCAGGCACTGCATTATGCGTGTGTAGATTTCGTATGAGGTTGCGTTGAGGTTGGAGGTCGAGGGTTGGAGACAGATGGGCATAGGGAGGAACAAAGTTGCCGGGTGGAGCGAGGATGGGGGGGGGGCCAGAAAGAAGGGGGGGGTGACAAAAATGGAAAAAGGCACGTTCCAAGAAAAGAACCGCAAACACCAGAAAGCGAAGTTAGAAATATGGAATGCACATGTGTATTAAATAAATTACAAATGATAAAACGAGAATGATATATAATGTTAATGATATATTAACAGTATAGTAGTGGTGGTTGTACGTCGTCTCGGCCGTAGCCTGGCGTGTGTAAAGGGGTGGGGAACTGAGGGGTTGCATTGCCTCCCCTGAATGCTCGCACCACCGGATGTCAATCTATCAATCTGTCAATTCTGTCTGTCTGTCTGTCTGCAGCTGGTTGGGGTGATCTGGACGAAAAATAAACTTAGCCTTGCCGTACGTGCGTGCCTCCTGCCGTACGCATCTGAGGAGATTCAGATGCCCGTGTTGCCCCTTGTGTCCCCGGTTGCAGTTAAAATAGTGCACAACCCGATAAAACCCTCACACAATCAGGAACTCCAACACGGATTCAAAACCATTGAGATGTGAAACCGAATGCATCCTTCTCCCTCACCGCAATGAGGGCCCCGCAGGCGGCGCTGGCCCCGGGGCGGTTGGGTCGGCTGACAGCGCCCACCTTGCCCTCGCTGTCGATGGCGATGTGAGGGAAGGAGAAAAATACGTAGCGCTCCTTGCCCTAAGGGGCGTTCATGAGTTGATGGGGTGAAACAGGAGGTTGGAACAAAAGGTTGAAGGGGATAAGTCCGCGTGTGATGGGGGGGTTCTGGCGCCTAGATTTGCGAGGCGGAGTTGGTGGGATGGGGTTGGAGGAGTAAATAACAGGTACGATAACATGTCCGGGTATTGCAAAGCAGGTGCCATCCCATTCACAGGGAGGAACAAATCCCATATATGTGATTTCACCAAGTGCAAACCTCTCCAACCAATTTTAAAGAAACAAAATAATAACTGTTAATCATTAATTATAATAAATGACAAGAACAATTATGATGATACGAAAATCAGTATACTAGTAACGTAGTGATTTTAGTTTAACATAGTTTGTTTATAGTCATATATCATCATCATCATTATTAATATCATTATTAGAAATAATAATAACATTATTATTATAATTAACATTATTATTATAATTAACATTATTATTATTATTACTATTTATTCGGTTGGCCGGGACTGTAGAGTTCCGATCAGGTACTACCAGTTGTTAGCTTACCCCCACTACGGGCGAATGGCTTAATCCGGCCTTCATGCCAATGACACCGCAGGTGAGGACGCCCCCAAGGCCGTGAGTGCTGAAGCAGGAGCCGAACGCCGACTCGATCTTGTCCTCAAGAATCAAGCACGACTCATCGCGGCACAAATTGCTCATAGCTGCGATGACCATTGAGATCATAACAACAACAAAGGAGGTTGATTTCTTCGGCACGGTAGGCATGTACGGTGAAGACTTTTCAAAGGCAAAGGAGTTCAGTTAACATATTGTTTCATATTTAGTCCACTTCAAAAGATGAGTTGTAGAAATTGTAGGGCTGACATACTATTGTTGGGAATAATATATCTTTTTTATGACATTCGGGGTCCCTGCATGCGGCGTCTCAGGGTGCGACCATGCAGACCGGTAAGGTAGGGCCTCACGCAGGGACATGTAGGCGACTACTTCTTCAGCGGGCAGACCGGAGGCATATCGGACGGAGTGTCGCAGTATCACCACCGCAAGGTAGTTTTCCCGCCCCTTACACCGATAATAACACGCACCGAGGCAGGGTCAGTGAGACAACAGATAGGGGTGTCAATGAGGTTTTTGGTGTGTAGGTTGCTGCATCAATTTTAAATGGGTCTGGCAGCCGTTTGTTCCAGAACGGCCATGTGAACCTCGGCTTAACAATGAGGGCCCTGCGGACGGATATGCCCTGTCCTTATTCATTTATAAATATTAATAACAAGGAGTTACCTACCAGGGACATAAGTAACAGTACCAAGCTTTCCAATTTAGAGGTCTTACCAATGGAATTGTCACCCGTGAAGCCGTATCCGGCCAGCGCAATCTCAACTCGCGAAATGAAATCATCAACCGACAACGCGGTGGGAAAGTGCTTCGTGACTTCCGCCAACCGCTCGGTCAGGCCCGGAGCACGTTCGTGGGTAGCCCACGCCGTTGCCGGTTGCGCGTGTAAAGCAGCTTGACAAGCCGTAGACATCCCCATCCGCTTCCCCATCGACATAATCATCAAACCATGGCTGGCTGAACTATCGGCATGATGGTGGACATGGCACAACACCTTTCCGCAGGTGCGGCAGGGCGTCAAAACCATAGAACCGCCGCCGCTTCCACAGCTATTGGTGTAACAGCCGCTTTCAAGGCCTCCGACGGCAATCGGGAAAGCCCCACCTCCGGTATGCGATGAGAGAACCTTGCGCTGGCTATCTGGCGAAGCACCGCTGGCAAGAGCGGAAATCGTGCGAATCAGAATATTCTGGTTGTGGGTCGGGGAGTGGGTATGGCGGACGCGCGATAGGTTTTCGAGAATTGTTGAATCTTTGAAGTTTGGTATGATGCCAATCTTAGAAGATTCCAGAGCTTCGAGGGCGTGAGCCACTAGCCTTGACGATCGAGGAAACGGCATGATGCGCCTGGGCATGGGATTGTCGTTTTTAGGGACTGCAGTAGATGTGCAGAGGGTATGTGAAACGGTACAAATTGCGGCGAGGTGATTAAGACGGTACTGAGTTTGCAGCTTTTATCGCTAATTATCTTTGGTGAACGTCGTAACTGTTGAGGATTAACGGAAAGGTTTTGCGACTTTATAATAATTGGCAACTTTTGCTGCGCACCAACGCTGAAAGCTATCTTAAGTTGTGATTGATATGTGTTGCAAAATGAAATTGGAGGGATGTAGCCTCGTAGGAGAAGTTTCGCAGCTTCCTCCCGCCGAGGAAACCCTCCGACGGTCCGGCCTCAGGGATTCGCTTCAGGTTTGGCCTTGAGGCCGAACTGTAAGTCGAATATGCTTACACAATCATTTATATAAAATAAGCTATCAATTCTCGTCTGTGGTTTTAATTAATTTTAAATAAACATTCGGGGCACCTTCGCTCACCAGCATTCAGGCAGCAACCAGTGTGTGGCGCACCACCGTTGGAATCTTCATCGCGATTAGGAACAAATTGTGTGCTATCTTTTGTTACATTTCCGTAAGTAAGTATCCTTGCAGCTAGCAACGTCACCGTGCCAACTTGGCTCTTTCAGGAGTCCGCCCACGATGTATGGGCACGTGCAACCCGTGCGACCACCAAACGCACCATCTCTCGTCGTTTTCGTGCAGGATCTTTGTATTCTCGCAGCAAAAATGGTGTCCATGACCATGAATGATACGCTTAACCAGGTGGAGCATACGCCTCCAATCCACACACGCATTCTGGACATCCTGCCTGGAGTTTCAGGCGGTGTTGCTCGCGTAATGGTAGGTCACACCCAATTGATTCCTGGAAATGAACTTCCAATTGATGTATGAACAGGGACCTGTTGCCAACCGAAACAACGCTCCATTGTTCGCGAAGGTTCAGAGTCCTACCGGCCCACGGTTACTCGACTACCCGTGGGCCTACTAACTACTAAGGAGTTGAAATTTGGGAAACCCCGAAAACAAAACAACGCAGCTGATAAACCATGCATTTCAATGTATCTTTTTTATTTTCTCGTGCACAATCGATCAATCGTTTAGTTTCTCTTTCACCGTTGCGCGTATCGAAGTGCATGTCGCGTGCGTTGATGATACCATACATCTTTATAACCACAATATAAATACTGAGTAAAAATGTTTTTGTTTTGACGAAGCTTCACAAGCAAGCATCCGAAAAAAGACACGCGAGGCCGTACAGCAGCTTCTAAGCATTAGCAGCTCATTGCAGTAAGGTGCGCATGCATGGTCCGCATCCAACACACAGCCGCAGTCCTAGGAAACTGCGCAGTTTTCTTTCCGCCTCCAATGAATTTAACGCATGCACGTTGGGCTACCTCTCGAATTGCCACATGCACCGCTTGCATCTAGCTATTCGCGCGCTCTACGTCCCGTGCGTGTTCAAGTCAGTGAAAAAGGTCCGTCATTTCAAGCACATCAAGATGCATAGATGCTGCGTAAAGACACTATCATTTGCTTTGATGAATCTGCGTTCTTCATCCCAGCCGTTCCCCGTACCTACCCGCCCCTTACGTCAGCTCCCTACATCAGCTCTCTTTTAACCGCGATGAATCGGATATACTAGGGTTTTCAACACAATCATCCCCGTCAGGATGCACTTAGTAAATATCCTATGTATGCCGCTATCCATAACGCACGCACGCTGCAGATTGGTCAACCCTTCGACACCGTCAAGACGCGGCTTCAAGTTATGGGCCAGGGTACGGCCCTAGCGGCGCAGCTGGCCCCTTCGGAGGTGTACAAAGACTCTATGGATTGCGTGCGGAAGATGATCCGCAGTGAGGGGCCTCTGTCCCTCTACAGGGGCTCGGTGGCCCCTCTGGTGGGCAACATGGTGCTGCTGGGGATCCACTTCCCCGCATTCTCATTCGTGCGCCAGCAGCTAGAGGGCGAAGACCACTACGCCAACTTCTCTGCCACCAACACCCTGCTTTCGGGTGCCGCTGCGGGGGCTATCGGCTCGCTGGTGTCCACACCCGTGGAGCTGGTGCGGACCAAGATGCAGATGCAGGTGTGCCAGTCTTGAAATAGACTGCAGGGGTAGATCACGGCCCGATACCTTGTTAGCAATATGAAGCGATGTGGGCAGGGGGCAGGGGACCGACTGAAGCTTCCAAGAGAGCTGCTCTGCGTGGCAACGCACAATATGGAAACTCTCCGTTCCCATAAAGCAAGGAGCAACAACTGGAACTATTTGGCGATCGCACCTCACGTCACAGATGGCTGCCTTATCAGTTAAGAATGATTAAACCAAGCCTTGCTTTATATTCCTTGGTTTAATGCATTACATACGCAGCAAAGGTTTGCAAGGGACAGAGTTAGAAGCAGCACAGGTAGGACCTGTTCGTTTGAAATTGTTCAGGTGACAGCAGTGCCCGTAAGGGATATTATTCACCAAAGGGGTTATTATGCGCCTTGGCGGATTTAATTTGGCAGGCGGGATACGTTTAGGGATACGTTTACGATTAAAGCACAGCCGTCATTGTGGCGTGTGGTTTATGAAAGAGAAGTACCCAACCCCAACCCGCATATGCAGCTGATGATTTATTCTCTCTTCCGAATGACAGAGTCTCTATCTGCGACTGGGAGGCAGATGCGCTGCGGGATACTGGTCTTCGTCCAGGGGCTCTTCCTGAGACCAAACCCCGATGATGACCCCATCGTCAAACGTCATTTAAAGATTTTGAACGCACGCATGAACCCAAACATGCATGGACTTGATTGCTCCCACACATAGGGGCCATATGCCCCGGGTTTCGACAGTAAGTGCATTTGCATGCACAATGTACGGCACATACATAGTACCCTACCTGCGCATGCCACGGCTTTGATTAAACTAAAAATAATTTCCGCCATTTCTGTTTAAAATCTTGCTGTTTCGGTTGGATGCAGCGCCATGCCGCATTGGGGGTATCCATTTCCAGTGCCGCCGCATCGTCCCCTTCAGCCGCCACTGCACCCCCACGCGACCATCAGCGGTTCTACCACGGATCAATGGACTGCTTCCGACAGGTGCTGGCCAATCACGGGGTCAGAGGGCTGTACCGAGGATTTACATCAACAGTCCTCAGGGACATTCAGGTTGGTTGCTACTTGATAGTGGTGTTTCATTGTGTTACATACGTACTTACGTAAGGCCGGTAGAAGGGTGGTAGGTATTCTTGAGTGATCTTACCGCGAGCGGCATTCCCATGGAATGTATGGGAGACTAGAAGGGTAAGTGGGGCCCTTCAGGGGCCCTTGTGCGCCTGCGTGTTCCTTGGTGGAATTTATGCCGGTAATGCAGATTTCATTGCCCTGTCACTGCTGCCCCGCAGCCCACCTGTAGTGTTCTCTGTGTACAAGATAAGAGACTTTTTCTCGTTGGCCCCCTCCCAGCCCCTGATGCATCATCCCCTGTTATTTTCCCCTCCAATAAAGTTCTCAAAGCGCAGCCCTTGTCGCCTCCGACGCCCCCTCCACTCCTCCCTCTTCCTTCACCCCCACTTTGCTCCCGCGTGTCAGGGTTACGCCTGGTTCTTTCTGGCCTACGAGGCAACCGTCAACTACTTCCTCCACACCACGGACCCCGGGGCCCGCATGGCGATGACAAAGGCCGACCTAACTTACACGCAGGTCATGGCAGCGGGTGTGGCGGCCGGCTTTGGGCTGTGGGGCTCCATGTTCCCGATCGACACCATCAAGTCGAAAATGCAGGTGCGGCTAGGAATGTCCACAAGTAAGGTACGGACGTAACGGTACATGTGTGGGGCGCTGAATTACACGGAACTGCTAGGGGCTACGCGGATATTATTTGGTGGATCAATCTAAAACCAGTTTCGGGCTGTTGATTATAAATGCGTTCTTCCTCGCGCGTGTGTGAATATATGTGTGTGGTGATTGCCACACATCTGACTGGGTCTGGCGCTGGTCCGGGGCATCTCTCTGTCTTACCCGGAAACCAAGTAGCAGAACGTCTATGTATGTATGTGTGTGTGAGAGAGAGAGGGGGGGAGAGTATGTGTACGTTGAAGACGCGTTACCCAGGTAGATACATAGTCGTTTAGTGTCACAACTGCTGGAAGCTGGATGACCCTAATGAGACCCAACGGGGGGTTAATTGATTGCAACACGCGTTCCAGATCATTCATTCGGCAGTGCATTACTTGAACCGAACGAGGGTCGTGCACCTGTCGTGTGGACCTCTTGCTAAGCGCTCTGCATGAAGCGGCAAGTCTTTATCCCCTACATTTAGATGCTTTATGTCGGTAGCATCGTATTGCTTTTCCTCCTCGTCCCTTTGTCCCCAGCCTTCACTCACTCCCTCTTTCTGCTTTGCGCGCGTCCATCTCCTCTGCATGTTGAGCCAGGCGGATTCCCTGTCACAGCCGCAGTACACCTCCACGTACGACTGCCTGCGCAAGGTGATCCGTTCCGAGGGACATGCGGGACTGTGGCGCGGCTTCTCCGCCGTCATGTCCCGGGCCATCCCGGTGAATGCCGGAATCTTCCTCGCAGTGGAGGTCACACGGCAGGGGATCGGAGCGTACGAGGCGAGCCTGGAGGGGAAGCAGCGCATATACGGGCTGGGGACCGTTGGCCCTGTCTCTGCAGCCGCCACGTCAGCTGCCCCTGCAACGAGCTGAACGACGGAGAAAGCGACGAACAAACGAACGGAAGGCGGTGGAAGAAAGGAGTTATGGTGGTCGTTAACAGACGGATGGGTATCTGTACTGTAATGAGATGTGCGTTAGATGTACTCGTTTTAATTTATTTAATGTTCCTCTTTGGGTCATTGGGTCATTTGGTGGTTGAAAAATATTGCTTGAACGTATACGTTGTCTTATCATATTTTTTACCGGTAGCTAAACAATTTCGTTCCAGAGGTCGAAGGATGAGGTGATGTTCCCGTGCGTGCATGTACGGTTACAAAGCGAGCGTGTCCGTCGAGCGTGGCCGCGTGTCAATTGTTCTGGTGCATCGCTTGAAATTGCTTTGGGCTGCTGTCGAAGACGTTATTGTATGTTCGCGATGTGGCGGTGTCAATTGATGGTACTGTTAGGTCTTGTTGGTTTTCTTGGAATATGGCTTTTTGTCTGCATACATCATTTAGCTTTATATATCGGTGTCGGTGCAGTTCGTAGAGTTCGTTGGATGATATGCGGGTGAAATCTTTAGTGATGCCATCATATCGGTGGCCGCAGAGCTTAGATATTAACGCCGTACAGATTGTGTTTGGACAAGAATATTCATACAGCTTTGGCGTAATTGCTATTATGTTATGCCTAATAGAACTGAAGCAGGAAACCCCGTCATCCAAAAAGAGAGGAGAGCTTTGTCGCTAGCTGCGTGGATTTTGTTAAAAACTGAATTTCGTCAGTATATAATTTACTTTGTAGAATTGGCTTACGATGAGAAGTGGCGGAATCTTGTCCCAGCTTGTTCTCCGGTTTGCTTTTTATGGTTTGCCGGATCAATCGAAGCCATCTAGAGGAGAGCGTTGTCGCTAGCTGCGTGGATACTGTTAAAAATTGAATTTCGTCGGGATAATTTACTTTGTAGAATTGGCTTACGATGAGAAGTGGACGAATCTTGTCCCAGCTCATTCTCCGGTTTGCTTTTTATGGTTTGCCGGATCAATCGAAGCCATCTAGAGAAGAGCTTTGTCGCTAGCTGCGTGGATACTGTTAAGAACTGAATTTCGTTCGGTATAATTTACTTTGTAAAATTGGCTTACGTTGAGAAGTGGACGAATCGTCTCCCAGCACATTCTCCGGTTTGCTTTTGTGGTTTGCCGGATCAATCGAAGCCATCGCGGTCAGCTGATGACACCATGTATATGACACAGCTTCCATCCAGTCGCAAACTAAACTGCACACAAATCTAAAGATTTCCTAATTAGTTAAAGAACATGAGCCGTTCCGTCGTTTCACAATCCATCTTAGAGGGCGCGAAATCACGTACAAAGACAAGGCAGCGTAAATTCTGGGACAGTCAGCTAGATGTAAAATACATCATGTGCACCAATCCCACATAACTACACGAGAAGCAAAACAGAGAAAAAAGAGTAACGTTCGATTTATCCAAAACGAACGAGTCGCGTTGGAAACGTCCTGCAGCTAAGCATCAAGTCGCGGAAGCATTCACGTCGTAGTCTGCCGAATTTGCCATCACCGAGCGATGGGGAGGGCGCTAGGGCGTCAGTCCGTTGCCCGAAGATCAACCATGCCTGTGAATATTTATACTGAACCATATTTATTACATGGTTCAGGACGGTACTCTTACACTTGCTACTACCGAGCAATCCGCCAGCACACAACGTGTATGTTCTCCACCATCCCATCCCCATATCCAGCAGGCTCATCGCCAGCCCCTTCGACAGGCCCCGGACCGTGTTCAAGAGTGTAAGTTCTCATATGCACTACACATTATGGGGTACGCAAGGGGAAACCGGCGGCGGCTCTACCCCTTATAAGCAGCGAAGTACGTGTGCCCGAGTGCTTCTCAGCCTCAATCAATTTTGTGTGCATGTGCGCTTTCAAAAACCCATGCCACTGCTGATAACGAAAGGAAAGAAATCCATATATTTCTGGTTTGTTATATTAATAAAAATGCAGCATCATAACCCAAGCCCATGATCATCACGTATGCCGCCGGGAGACCTAAGTGCACAACCAACTAGCCACCCACCCATGTCTACCCTCTCCCCAACCCTCAACAAACGTCTGTTCATTCTTCACCTTCTTCACCCCACTCACCCAACAGCACGCATTAACTCTCTTCTCCCGCAACCACCAACCCACAACCTGCATTGTCTAAACGCAGTCGAAAATGCTGTCATGACATGTCATGTCATGTCAGGCAAGCTGAGCAATCTCACGATGCCGTTGGGACGCCCAAAATGATATTCAGTCTTGTGCTGGCATGTATTAAAAAAGAGGTGTGCGCAGCATACCGACGGAGGCCGTACTTCCAAATTACGGCTTCGGCGGTGACATGGTTAGCAGCGCTGCTTGGCTGCCTTCCCCTCCTCGCTTGCGCGCTGTCGCCTCCTCCCCGGCGTCGTCGGGATGCGGCTCTAGCGGCTGCGGGATCTGATCCAGCTTCAGCCAGGAGGAGTTCATGCTGCCCTGCCCGATGATGTCTAGACAGCCCCGGGGAGTGAGCTGCAACAGCGGGTCGTCTGCAGGGGGGAAGAGGGGGAGTAAAGGAGGGGGGTGGAGGGGAGTGGAGGGAAGGGAATGGGAAGAAGAGCGGAGGAGAGGGGAACAAGGGTCAGCCTCCACCTCCAGCCCCGAAATCCGACCCACGGGTCACCCACTCGCTGTCTTGAGTAGCTGTGACGTCTGGTCCGAAACGTGGATCGCCATGGCTCGTGATGTGGCCTCCATGTAGTATGCCACATCCACCACATCGCCTTTAGGGATTTCGGTGTATTTGAGGACATAGTGAGAAGGGAGGAGGGAGGGAGAGTAAATGATTGTGGATGCGACAAAACCTCTCCAGGAGACAGGGAGCCATACACTGGTAAATATCTTCGAGAGAGGATGTGAGGATGGGAGCTGCTGGCGAGCGAGGGAGCTTCGCACGGTATTTGCCAATCGTGCATTACACGGCTCAAGCGTCAAGGGCGGTAACGATGCCTGTAGACAGGCAAACAGAGACAGTGCCTGATGAACCGGTCAAGACGTGTGCCTAGGCGGTTGTGTATGTGTGTGTATGGGATGGTGGGTGATGGGGAAGGGTGATGGGAAGGATGATGGGGAAATGGTCAAACGTTGAAACGGGGGACGGGGGACGTACAAAGGCCTAAAGTTTGAGGCATATGGGTAGTGGGCAGTGCCGTACTGTACCCGTGCGTCCATCCACCTTAAGCTGCGCGTAGCCATCTACGGATGGATGCTTTGCCGCAGCGGCTTATAAAAATGGCTGCTCTGAAGTTAAGTTAACCGAAATGAGATCCAAGCAGTACGTCATCATTGCTTGCTTGCTTGTTTAGGCACTCACCGAATAATGAGAAGCGAGGCATCTTCGAACCAACAACCGCCGCCACGGCGGGTCCTGTCAGAGCGTGAGCGAGGAGCGTGGGAGGGGAGGATGAACAAGCATTTGCGATTGCAACATGATGAAACACATAAGCATCACATTTGACACGGGTGAAGATATGGCTCAACGGGTGGTCAGGAGAGGTAAACGGGTATGGAGGGGCGAATTCGTGTCTGTCTCTCTGTCTGTCTCTCCCCCGGAATGCGGGCGGTTGTCTTCTCATGTCTCCGCTTCCACCCACCCAGGCTATCTCCCCTCTCCATCCCCCCTGGCCTTCCTAATTAATCCCCTACAGCAACGTTTACGCGGTACCTTTTCGCCGCCGCCAGTTGTAAGGCCAATAGTAAACTTTATCACGTTTAAATTACATTCTCTTGCCTTATTTCCGGCTTCTACTTGCGGCCTTGGCGGCTACCTAGTTTACGCACCAACGTTTTCACCTTTCCTAGCGTTTTGGATGGAGCTACATGTCACCTCCACGATTGCGGTTAGCCATGCTTCACAGCAGCGTCTACAACGGTACCATGTCTCGTTTATTCGCCTTCCCTCCATCCGTCCGCCCCCATTCTCCCTCCCCACTCTCTCGCGCACTCACCCGAATGAAGCCCCAATCGGATCTGCACGCGGAATCCGCCGGCGCCCCGAAACCGCGACGTAGCAAGTACGAGATCTCGGGCACAAGCAGCAACCTTCACCGCAACTGATACGGGATCATCCGGGGTGGGACATCCGCCCACGCAGATGAATGACTCCCCTGTAGGCGGGTGAAGTCGGTGATGGCGTTGATGGCGGGGAAGTTACGGTTATTACGTTATTACGTTATTACGTTAAGGCACACATCACCGTGTGCACGTGTGTAGATGCGTGTGCATGTCGTAAAAGATCTTACAATTATTGTCAGGAAAAGCCCTCCCAGGAAAAGCTTTCATAATCTTAATAAGCTACTGATGAAAGCCAAAGTGGGCAAGTACCAAAACTCCTGCATGAGGTGAGAAGGGAAGACCCTTGAACAAAGCCCTGAAACTGTACTGCACAGTGTACGGAAAGAAGTACAGAGGAGCTAGCTAATCCGGACAAAGATACCAAAAGGTTAATATCTATACATGCAGGGCTTTAGGAAGGGGAGAGCCCGTGGATGGCGTACGATTGTACGCCATGGCACGAATACTCATCTAAATAAGTTGGACATAATCTGTACCAAGGTCCGTGTACGACATAACAAAACATTCTATAACAGCGGAAATGCTTCATCTCTCTCTCTTCTCAAGTTGACAAATAAAGCGCAATCAGACATCTGATTCCTCAAGGATTTCATCCCTATGGCGATGTGCCCTCCCATGGACTTGATCCCCTCACAACTTGACTCCCCGCGTCGTACCACTGCGGCTAATCCGGACAAGACTGTACTTGTCAATAATGGACTCGTACATCGCATGTACGTCGTTGAGGAGCTTAACCACCTGCAAACCAACCGTACGGGCATACGGCAGAATGTAAGAGGGCGATGTGTATAGGTTGATACCAGCGCCGTGCGCTATCTCCGCCTATTACCACCTGGATGTGTAAGGAACCCCATTGACCCTCGCACCGTCACATCCACTCATTCACCCATCCTCTCCTGATACGCAGTAATCAAAACCCTATATAGATAGATAGATAGATAGATAGATAGATAGATAGATAGATAGATAGATAGATAGATAGATAGATAGATAGATAGATAGATACATACATACATACATACATAAAGGGAACCCTACCTCTAAGGTAGGCACCGCATCGCCCTGCTGCTTGACCGTCGTATATCGTACGACATCAGCGTACAACACCGTTACACAGTCGAAGTGCTGATAGTAGTTGGATCCGGTACCGAGAACCCGAATCACCTACAACCAAGTCGAGGAGGAAGGTTTGTGAAGCACACCACCGTACACACACACACACATGAAACCCACACGACTGGCCGCACCTTTTCCGGCAACATGGACATCAACATGCTCCAATGCCGCCAGTAGTTGAACAACACGGCGAAAAAGAAGCCCGACAGCGCTAAAGACACGCCGATGGTGACCGCTATCATGGGACCTTCCCAAGAGGTCTTCCAGCCTGGAGGGGGCAGCGGGGAGAAGAACACATTAACAAAACGCATATGTGTGGTGCCCATACAGGTAGCATAATGGAGGGTGCGAAACCGCCTAAAAAAGGAAAGGAAATGGGCACCTACAGGCAAAGCGGGATAAGGCCTCTATCTGTTGCACTGGCAGCTTCTGTTGGTATGGAAGACCGAATAGGGAATGGGCAGAACAGAGAAAATCCAACGGACCCGCGGGTCCTCTGGGCCCCCAGCCGGCAGCGCACTTTGGTTTCGTACGGCAGCCCGCTACCTTTCACAGACGGAGCTTTCGCCTGTCCGCCCCACCCTCCCTTTTTAAATGCTTTAACTTAGCATTTCGCTTTAACTTTCAACTCGTGTGCCGTATGGAGCCGTGTGCATAGCAGCACGATTCCTCATAGGCACATCGCGATTGCTACAATCCCACAAAGTCTCGTACACATAACTATTCTACTATGCATTGTCGTACCGTCATCATGGTCCAAGATCAGGTCCGCCTCGGTCGAAGCCGACACTACCAGCGACGGCGACCGCGGCCCTGCCAGCCGTACTCGTACGGCTGCTGTACCGTGGCGAGCCTGCGGCGGCCGCAAACTTGCCGCCAGGTTGACCCAGTCAGCGGCACCACTGGGAATGACGGTCAACCTGTCATGTGTACGACATGAAGCATACACAGAGACAGTCATAGATGATAGGGTTTGGGCGTCTCTGTGGATTTGCGGTAAACAATAAACATTATAACATCATGCAACGTTCCAGCAACTTTGCGGTGCTGACTAACATCTCTCGCTCTCTACTAACACATACACAAACACACCAAACGTCGATAGGATGTTGAATCTACAATAATATGCCGTACTTCATCATGCAGGTCGTACCTGCATTGATACTCGCCCTCAAGTAGGCTCTGAAGTCCGGCTTCAGGACTGCTCACCAGCGCTGACAGCGACACAATAGCGACAGTGAAGCCCCATAGCTTGGTTTGGGAGCTGCCACCGCATGTACGGATTTATTACGGATGTACGGACGTTGGGGCCACGGGATTTGCAAATGGATGAAATTGAGCGGGAATATAGATGTTGATAGTTTACGGTGGGTTTCCACCCGCGCACCGGCCCGCCAAAATATTACAGGGGGCCTAACCAGGCTACAGCTGTGATTTCTGACTAATCAGATGCGTACTCTCGTCGACAAAAACGTCCAATACTTCCAATCATTTATGCGAACCTACACTCAAGGATGACCGGTGATTCAGGACCTTGTAAACTTTTATTAGTTGCGGTTCAAAGGTCGAACTCTTTGTTGGTTGTTTCCAGCCTTGCTTGTGACATATGGTTGTTGTGTGTGCCGTACTCACCTAGCCTGATAACAGCCGCCATCGGCACATATCTTCTTCAGGAAATCATCTGAAATGCTGTTGCCCCAGGTCTCTTCCTCCCCTACCCCGGCCACGTAGACGGGATGATACACCACGAGCAGGATCTCGGAAAAGCCGTTAACAATTACAGAGCCGTTGGCAGCTGCGGTAGTTACAACGGTTGCAGCAACTGGCAACTGCGCAGCAAGTTTCGCCGCGGGTATTCTTAAAAAAATTAATTGGTTTGGGGGTACTCTGGAGTCGTGTGTTTGGCCATCTACGCTGGCATGTTCTGACGGTCAGGATATAACATCACACATTCAGACACATAATAATCATATATAGATCATAATATACACATATATACGCCTAAACATGCACGTACATATACACACGCCATCGCTCTACCCACCTGCTTTCGAACCGCTAACGCCACCGCGCCAACCGAGTCTTTAGCTAGAATGCTGGTGCCCCGGATGAACATGTCGCTCCCGATGGGGCCCCGGGCAGTCGCTGAAGCCAAAGGGGAGTAGGTTGCGTTCACGGTACCGAATGGCGCCAAAACAAGCTGTCGTACAGGCGTTGTTATTGATGTTGGTGTTCCCGTACTCGTCTGTGGACAAAAAGAGATCAGAGATAAGATCTCAATGTAAGGCCCATTCGGTGGCGGTGATGGCAGCCGGAAAAGGGGTGCATTGGAGGGTTTAATTGGTTGGCACTCCAGGGTAGCCAGTGTACGAAGACACGCTGCTGCAATAACACCAGCAATAGCTGCCATTGAAAAATTCCAAGTCCATCTCATCCGTTTGATATATTGTTCGTACGTGATAACTAGTTGTACGAATACAAGCTATGAATAAGACAGCATAATTCGTACGCCAGAAATAATATAAATATTTTTCACCGCGTAGACGTTTGCATTTATACCGGCGTACGCCCTTGGCTTAGTGATAAAACAAATAATTACATGGGAACTCCGAACAACTTCAAATCCAGCCCGAGTCGGGAACAGGGTCTCACCGGCTGTTGCAATAACCGGGACATCAACGATGCTAGCTCCCCTCCCAGCACCGCCGCGCTCGGCTGCTCCCGCACCAACGACGCCAGCGCCGCGGCTGGCTGTAGCGCCTGCGTGTCCAGGGTCAGCTCCAGGGTGGCAGCCGCCTGCCGCGCCAATATGGCCGTGTCGTCCTGAACAAAATGGAATGAGAACAGACAAATGAAAATTACTTAACTGGTTGTGGTCATTGTGGTCGCACATCGACGGACAAAAAGTCAAACCACAGCGCTGACGGTATGGACACAGCAAAACAAAGACCAGGTAGATTATGTGACAACTTCTCTTCACGCATCCCTTCAGCCCCACACTTAGTCCAGCGAGCTTCCATTTGCCGCCGATGGACCTGTGCTTCTGATGACCTGGGTCAGGTCCGCTGTTTCGATGCTTCCCTGTTCTTTCTGCCCCGACCCGAAGCAGACGTCCTCTTTCCCCCAATGCCCTTACCCTCACGAGCTGTTGAGAATTCTTGGCGGCCACGACGACTCCGGCGATGCCCCCCGCGATTAAGGCACAGAGCAGCAACAGCGGGGCCACAAGTACTGACGGATGGCGCCGTGAAACCGCACAAACAGTCTGAGGGCGATGGGGATGAGAGTTAGGAGGAGGGCTGTGGAAGGGTTATAAAAGCAGTTAGTAGAAGTGGGATTTCGTATGTAGTAGCTTTGTTATCGCATGGTGGAAAAGCATGTAGGAGGAAGGGAGGATGGGGAGGAGGAGGAAAGAGAAAGAGAGGGAGGAAGAGGAGGTGGTGGTGGTGGATTCAGGGTGACAGTGTGAAATCGTACGGATGAAGAGGGCAATGTGAGGCCTGTTGCAGGCTTCGATATTGTACAGTGGATTGACTGCCGTTCAGCACTGCAATGGTCGGCGAGTAAATAGATGCAGGAATGTATCCACATCTTAAATGCATACATGTGCCCAGAGCGGATGGAGGGTTTACCGAAAGATAAGGAAGAGGAAGAGAGAAACGGGATGGGTGGAGAATGTGGACCGCCATGGAGTGGGGGTTAGTAAGCCCCAGGCCCTGCCCCCAAGGGTAATGTGCTCCCACAACTGACGGGCGCATCTTCTCACCTTGAACCAGAATGCCATAGACGAACGAGTGTTGCCACAGGCGACGCCTACTCCTTGAGGTTGCACGCCGGACGCATCGACAGCGGACCAGAAAGCCCGACGGCTCTGCCATCGCATAAGCCCACTGGTAGCCTGCTTGAAATAGCTGCTGCTTTGGTGCAGAAGGCTCATTTGTTTGCCGAGGCTGTTTTCTCGAACTAGTTGCGAGCCATCGACCTTAGTTCCTTGCTGAGAGTTGCGTGCAAAATCACTTGTACTAATGTATACAGTCTGCTGAGACGGGCGATCCGTCGGTGTAAACAGAGGCTCATACGAGGCTTCCTCTTGCTCACCCATTTTCACCGAGCGTGTGGAAGTAGGGAAATCCGTCACCTATCCCTGAAATTAAAAATTTAAGTAATGTATTTAATTTAAATGAAGTAAATTGTAAAGCGTAAGGCAGTCAAGCTTAATCGTTGGAGGGTCGGCAAGCGTAGGAGGTTGTGACCAGCTGCAAACGCAGCGTATCAGCTCTTACTTTATGGAGATTAGGTCTGGCACACTTCATTCGATGTGTGTGACCATCAAATGTTTGCGCATGTGATTATCTGCCGAACCCATGAAGGATAGTGGATAGTACTGGTACGACGTCGCAAACTTTATTACTCATGCCCGAGCTAATCAAATGTTTATAATTGGTTTACGTGAATAAATTGCCACGTATAAATATTAACTTTTATAAATATATAACGCTTGATGTCTTTGAGCACTGTTCCTGACCGGCAAAGTGGCGGTTGGAATTGCCCGCCTTTGCCCATGCATCTTTCTCGCAGTCTTACTCTTTAAGATGGATAAAGCTTTATACAGCATATTATGACATTTGGTAACATGTTCTTTACTTCTCCTAAACTAAGAAATGGGGAAACGGGCTATGATGCCAGTACTCGCCTCTCTAACTCTGGGCCTATTTCATTTTCTCCGCTGCGTCTTGAGCTAGTCTCAGCGGTTTGCAATCTGCTTCCATGTGGCAGACAACGGAATGCACACCATGCTATGGTTCGTCGTGATTTCGTCATCAGCAAATATGGCGTCTGCATGTCCGATATACAGCTGCCTCAGGCGATCTTTGCCATGAGGACACTTCCTTGTCGCACCGCGCCCAGTACGGCAGTTTGAAAGATTTGGAACATTATCCAACGACTACCGTTCCTTGCAGAAGTTTTGTAATAATTACGCATTCTTCGTTTGGCTTCGTTTTACACATCATACAGGATCATACAAATTCATGGCGAAACGGACTCTCCTTGGGGGCTGGGACCTAACTTGGTACGGGACGCAACCATGCCTGTTACGCCAGGGTGCTGTAAGGCAGAGCTCCCATGTCCAGTGTCCTCATGTCTCATCGTAGCAACTTGTAGAAATCGACATACTCCCGGACGTTCCCGGCAGAAGCTTCTTGCATTATAAACAGGTACATTCTCTTTGCAAGGGGTTCAAAACCTCCGAAGCCTTTGATAGTTGCGATAGCGGTAAAACGTGCAATCGATCCAAGGGTGTCTGTGGGAGGGGAAAGGAGGATAGGGCATCGCGGTTGGCGACCTTCAGGTATACGCAAATAGCCTAAGTAAGCACCAACTGGCACTTGAGCTCCAGCGACCTCGACCTCCGACCTAACACCATTACTATGCCGTACCATCCGGTGTGCCGGACACGACCGAACGCGTAGGATTGTCGCTACCCTACAGTACGGATACACGTCAGGCTACCTTTATACTTCTATTTACGTAATCTTTGCCCGCGACATCGACCATCCCCGTCGCTCGGAGGATTTTGAAAAGGACGAACCCCCCTGAAGTATGAAATGCGGTTTGAATCGAGGGGGTACGAATCGCGTGCTCGTCCCTATGTCGCCCACCTGGGCCTGAGCCTGGCCTAGGACAACATATATAAATATGTATACATATATATGTATATATATTACCCATGGGAATACTGAGCCCGGTCGACTTGAACATTACCATACATGCATCCTTCCGATTAAATGTCACTAGATGTCACCATCATAGACCAAAGATGCACGATCGCTTTCGTAATTAGACAGCCTAACAATTATCACCTTGGAAAGGGTTGTTCATATAAGGTAGGGGGTGGTCGGATCGGTGGTCGCGCGATGGGTGATGCATGCATGCAAAAGCGCACGCAGCGTTATCCTTGTTGCCCCTCGCAGCGCCCACATACCATCCCCAAAGCAAACCAAACAGCTGATTACAGATTTCCAACGGTCTGTACTTGCTCGTACTGTACAGGAAAAACCGCTCCATTTTTCATTCACCGCACAGTACAATAATCATGCCGAAGAAGGCCTTGAGGGTTTTAGGGAGAAAATAGCAAATAATATACATAGATAATACCAATCCGTACGCCGGATCCAAACCGCACACGACAATACAACGATTATGGAATATTGATACGAAGGACAAGGGCAAGACGAGGCCCCCGAGCCTTCTGTCCGTATCCCAAACATCCGCGTCATCACACGGACGTGCACATGGACCCAACCAGTCGGGAGGCAATCCCGACTCAGTAGAATACGCTTTGTTCAAAACTCCCCGCCGAGCTTTAGAGGACAGGAAATCATAGTGCGGTGGCCTACTACTGCCTTCATCCAGTCTCTGTTGAAACAGACCATCGTTAACTAAAAATAGACAGCCCAATGAATAGACACCGAATATGCAAAATACAAACGCGTGCGCTTATGACACGACTCGCTGGAAAGCGTGCTCGCTTCCCTTCACACTGCCTGAGGCCCTGTTTCCGTCAGGGCCGCCATCCCTCAATGCACATCACTCTGAGGGCGGGGTGGGATGAAGTGGAGTGGAGGGGAGATGGAAATAAGTGAGGGGCAAATCGATGCGGAAACGACCAACGACTGACGAACATCCCCAAGGACTTGAAAGCAAACATTCATGACAGCTGAGAAAATAAAGTTACAGTGCAATACAGATACATAACCGCCCGTCCAGACAACATTGGAGGTACGGTGACAGCACATGCACACACGAGCGCGAGTGTCAGCAATGGTGATGGGTGGGTGTATGCAAGGTACCGGTGCTATGATGCCGCACCTTTTTAAGGTGGCGGAGGTGCGGCCAAATCGAGCACAAGGAAAACACGCGTATTGCTTGCGCTCAATAAGGCCACAGATGCGTTGTGCTACGTTACTGTTCTGTGTTGTGCCTTGTGTGGATGTAAGGAAGCCAACACAAAACACACCTCTACCATATGACCACTTTCCGTCTGTCGACCTCCCAAGTCAAAACGGGAGCGCGGACCACGCACGCACATGCATGGAAGATGCATGGCATCACCGTCGCATGCAGGACAGGAGGGCTCAATGTACAACATATCACGACACTACCAATAACAGTAACCGTCAACCAACAATTCTCCAGCAGCTTTTTCGTGTGTTGGGATGTGATGCGTGTCCTCTCCGTCCCACCAGGCGCACATGCGAATTATCCACGGGTGAAGAGAAACCAGTCAATATGAGGTGTGAATGAATAAGTCACATTGGTGACTTATGATGACCGTACAACCTAATCTCGCGGTGCTGCATAGCACATACATTCAACAGCCAGCTTGGCATTTGCTCCATTTGCCGCAGTCAAAAACCTACGCCTCATCCACGAATGGCGCCAATATGAATAGCACCTGCGCTGGAGGTGTGTGCTAACCAAAAACCATATAAGATTGATTGATAATCAGCATCATGCGACTAAATTACACCGCCGTGCTTTATTCATGGGACCTTCCTAAAGTTAAGGGCAGGGTGCCCCCATGTCGATGGACGGTGTTGACCCCAATTAAAGTGACCTGCGAGCTGACCAGTAGCGGAGTTGACGCCTTAGTTGATTCGGCAGATTCCGCTGGATGCTGGTGGTGGGTGCTGAACCTGGGAAAACCACTGATTTCGGAGAAGTCGGCATGGGAGACTGGATGAGGGTGCCCCGAAACACCGGGGAAGGTAGGGACTGCCAGGTTAGTGGCCACGGGTGATGTACCCCCCTATCCTACACATAACAATCATGTGTGATCTGATAGAACGCTCGCGATTCCTGCCACTGCCCAATATGAAGCTTTCTGAGCAGAAGAATTCACAGGTCCTTAACAACCAGCATGATATGCAACGTCCAACCGAATGACCGACCAACCAACCAATTAACTACATGATGACTCTCAGAAATAACTGAGGCTAGTTGACCAACGTGACTATCGTGGCTGGGTACTCGTATTCTTGCTGGGGTTGGCATGGATCTTCCCGAACTACAGCTTGACTCATCCGCCAACCAACTCAACCAACCGTGTGACATTCACAGTGTCTACTGGTACAATCCCACACATCCGAAAGAAATGACCCCGGGGGTTCTTCAGCTCCCAACCAGTGGACCAGCTGACCGGCGACGGAGAGCCGCCAGTCTGGCAGCCCAACCAGACCCTTGGTAAGAGGTCAGGGCTCAGAACCCACAGACCAGACCCTGAGCTACAGGGAGGGGACCTCGGACACCGAAATAATCACCTCCGCGCAACAATGGCGCCTGGCGGTCCCTCCGCTATCAGTACTTGGTTTTTAAAAGCCCTACTGAAGGTTGAGCGAGTGGCCGACGTGGAGAGCCAAAAGAACTAATATTCATTTTGTGAAGGTTGGTGAAGAACCACGTGAATACCAAAGCGTTATTATGTCTTTTTTCAAACAGAGCTACAAACCGCCGAATCATCCTAGCAACGAACCGCCCAGTGCATCCAACTACAATATCGGATAAGAAAAGCGGAAGACTAAAGACGCGTGTTTGTGTACTGCGCGATATAGCGGGGTGACGAACCCACCCTCGGCTCAATATAGGTTATTCGGGCCTAATACATCGTACGCCTTCAATCCGTACGCCGAACTACGCATGTAATAGACCCGGGGGGTTGCCCGCCATCATAACGCTACAGGCGCCACACGCACGATGCGGCTCTGAAGACATTTACAAAGCAAAGGCAAATGAAATCTCCTAGCTCCGACTTAATGACACCAAACGGCGTGTGATTATGGAGACGTGCTCGTCCCTTTGCCAGAAGTGCCGCTGGTAAATCTTTCACCGCGTTTTTTCCACCTGCTTGCACTAAAATAAAATAAGTAAATGACATCAGCGCGCTCAAGCTATGGCCCCTCCATACCAGGCCCGGTCGCTTCTGGGGTTAAAGAACACGACCTTCCTTCCCTTAAAGTTCCGCAAACACATTGCCATATTCTTGGACGCACTTAAACACACAGACACACGTCCTTCGCGGCTTCTCCTCTCCACTCAACCGTATATTGATTAATCAACGAAGCGGGGAATTGCCGTATTCATGAGTTTCCCACGGAGTGTACTTTGTACGTCAAATCCCGAAAATGTTAGTTCTTGCTAATGCTAGACTTGCGCTTTACTTTTCGTGTCTCCATATCGGAAAAACATGCGTCCTTGCGGAGTATAGCCAAACGGTACCATTATATCGCCATACGAAACCAAACATGATAAAATGTATAGTGTAAAGGCTACTGCCACCCGCGTACCCCAATTCCAACGTTCTCCCCCAAAGTTACTTTAAGCTGCCAATCGAAGCTCGGAGTGCCGAACCAGGACGTATAGGTTCTGAGCGGACGGTGGGACACTCAAAACAACATACCTGCAAAAACCCCTGCAACAATCCATGCTGTGCAAGCACACACGAACTCCTGTAGCACCCGCAGAAATGCGAAGAAGCGCAGCTACGCACTTTGCGGGATGATCAAATGCGTATTCGCCTTAACCTTTCATTTCCCAAGTAACAGAAGCCTTCTTGAACATCAGTTTCCGTCTCTTGCATCGTCTTTCGCCGTTCTAAAATTGCCACAAATCCCATCCGTAAACTACTCTTGGGAAATTTCCAGCCGCTCACAACTGAATCAGTAACTATCACAAAGCACAGCTACGGAGACACCTGCACGTTTACACCCATGTAGAATTAGGCGCGCTACAATACACTTCAATGCAACACATTACAGCATAGGTCACGGCAGTATACAGACCGGAACACATGGACACAGCCCCACATGAAAGGGCTTTAAGGTTGATCAGGAGATCTCGGAACGTTCGCAATCGTGAGCCGACGTACTGCAACAGACTTTACTAGGCGCGACGCCACGACGCGAAGCATAGTCCATCCAACAACCTTTCCATCACCAACCCACCGTTATGTTGTACCGGTTCGGCTTCACCACCATTACACCGACATCTGGACCGGCCCGACAGAGAGACAGGTAGACACGCATTTGCAAACCCTAGAATGATGAGGCGAACCCAACGAAGGGCAAAGCAGGAGTGTGACCGCCTCGCGAACTGAAAAAAACTGAGTGTGACCACCTCCGACACCAAATGGCGCGACGATTCTGGGCCGGCCTGGGTTTCCAAAAACACCGAGAAACATCTTTTCTTTTCTTGTTTTCAGATGATATTGAAAAAACACCATTTAACACCTGTTGTATCAAAACTCGTACACTTAATGTCGCATGACAAAATTTTATACCTGCCCTAGTGTTTTTCTTCACCCTCCTGCCACTAAACGTTATGCCGTATTCGTAGCCCGATGCTTTAGCTAGATAGCTGCACATTGTTCGTTGCCATTAACTGTAATCGCAACCACCACGAGCTCTCACCTCTGCGCCCCAGAGCAAAAACGCAACATGCGCAATTCCGTCTTCCTTTTCTCCAGCCAACCAACCAACAGTTCATAATTACCACAGAGCTCCTTCACATCTCGTCACTCCGCATCACGCCACATGCGGCAGTAATGATTGGAGACGGGAGCGCTCCCAGGCGCCACCGGGGAGAATCAATGCATGAAAGGCATATTTCTTGAAAGATGATATATATGAAAATATGAAAGTACAACAAGGTCTCGGCCGTCCGTACGGGGGTACTGTCTGTTCATAACGCGGCGCACAATGCGACATGGCGCAGTATAGGAATGATCAAAGCATCACGACTCGCCACTCAGCATGAGACATAAGCTACATCCTGCTAGACACACATGTCACATGAGGATGCGGCTGAGGATGAGCCACCCCTCCGCGCCGTCAACGAGTGCGTCCGTCTCAGTGGACGCGGCTCCCGAACGATTCAAAAGCAGTGGAAGCAGCGGGCGGAGAGGGAGGAGACAGTCAACCTTAAATCTAGCCAAAGACCCGATTAATTAGGGAACACTCGGGAAACACCTTCATACAACCCTCTCAGACCACATCGCCTAGCAGAGTAAAAATGAGGTACAAGATAAGGTCCTTATGGGTCGTTCCCAAATGCAGCAGCGGCATGAAAGAATTTAGGGAAGCAGCGGAAATTTGTTCGCCGCTGTTGCCTGCTACTCCTCTTGCATTAGCAAGCGCAACCATCCATGCAAGGCAAGAGGATAAGAACTCACGATATAATCACGGTATACCATATCCTGCTCCGGTTCCCTACCTACCGTGCTGGCCCCGCGAGACCCCACCTCGCGCGCGAACGTGAATGCCAATGCTGTATGTTAGTCCGGAACAAAATCAGCATCTCTGGTTGTTTCCCTCGAATCCTTCACCTAACCCACGTCCTTACTCAGTCAGCGTCCCTTTAGTTCAATCCCTCTGCCAGTTGTAATTGTGTGTTCGCCCCCGATTTCCCGATTTTGCACGTCCCCACTCTCCAGTCCATGGGGCCCACATCATATGGGGTTGGCGAATACACTGGGCGAAAATGTGATTGGGGATGTGGAAACCATTTTTAGCTCTCACAAACACACCTGCAGGCGAGCCTCCTGTGGTCCAAAGCGGCTCATCTTGAGTCGCATCATTTATTTGCTGCGCACACGCCGCCGGTGCCAGTGGCCGGCCGGCCTTCGGGCGCTTGCCACTTGCCATTTACCTCACACGTCCGTCTCTCACGGCTCACCTAGCTCCAATAGCATTGCTGTCTCACAGCCACCTGCCCTTTCACCTTTACGGTTACTACGACTCTAATACAGCCTCTCCCAACCTCTCGTACACGACACACCGATACGTGAGGCGACAAGTTGTTGCCTTGTAGAATAGTGCAACCTGCAAATTGATTGGCTAAACCTTCACGCCTCTTGAGAATCAGCCGAGCTGTATTGACCGAGTTGGCGTTTGCTGCGGCCGACGCCTAGGCATGATAGCAGCGTCGCAAAACCCTTCAGACTCTGCCGTCGGCGCGGTGGAGGGATGCTGCCGGCGCCTGCTCTGAAAGCACCCTCAAATCCTTCATCGAAGTGGCAGGCAAGCTGCGGTGATGTCAGCTGTATGCCTCGTGCCGGCGCACCTTGCGTCGCGGTACACAAGCCCCTCGCCGCCGCCACAGCCTTGCTACTGCCACACTCGTGCCACGTCGCCACCTTTCCTAGCCATCCATCCTCCGAGTCGCACAGTGACTTGCCTGTGCCGTACGAGCGGCCGCCCTGGATTTGGGCATCATCACCGCCGGTGCCGCCGACTGTTGCTACCCTTTGCGGCCACGCTCCAAAACCGCAGTCTTCTTCGATACCGACCATGCCACTGGCGGTAATCATCAATGCACAACTGCTGGCGGTTGGACCTAATGGCCTGCGCTCGAGCGTTGAAACTGAACTTGCTAAGTTCGCTCCAGCTGCCGCAATCGGTAGCACCGCTGTTGCCGCCGCCGTCGCCATCGTTGCCATCATCGCTGTTGGCAAGCTCTTCAGAATCGGAACAGGAATAGCGATATTAACCTTGTTAGTCTTCCTTTCCTCTTCAGCATAGCCCAAGCAAGTTGGTCGCCAGCGATTAGGTAACGCCACCGTCGGGTCCAATCCGCCGCTGAGGTGCCGAGAGTGGTGTCCGCTGCCACCATTATCGCCGCCGCCGAAAAGAGAAGAGCCTGGCGAGGACGGTACGACCATGACGTTCGCACCTTCGCTACCACCGGCGTTACTGGCGGCAATGGAGGGGGCGTCGGCGGCTTCTAGGACAGCATTCCAGGCGGAGCGACGGCTTAGCGCGATCCTCTCCGTATCTGTCACAGCCACTGCCGTCGCCGTCTGTGGCCTATCTTGCAGGCTGGCGCCCGGTACCGACGTCACGCAAGATTGCTGTGGCCTGACGTATACTGGGAGGCACTGAGATGATGGCCCGTCCAAATCTGCATCTGGGCCGACCTCGGGATTCACATCGGGGTCGGCTGCATCCACGAGAATGGAGTATAAACCCGCGTTGGTAGTCTTGTACACCGCCATACGTGAGGAAGATGAGGATAATTCGGTTTCGGAGCGTGATGCTGCAGTTTTCGTACCACGGGCGCCGTCGTCAAGGCCATTGACGGGCGCAGCAGCGTGCTGGGTGGTCTGTGTGGAAGATTGAAACCAGTGAAGAGCGAGTGCTCACATTCTCATGGTTGAGGGTCAGTGAGGATGCTTGGGATATAGGATGAGCATATGGTCCCGCGTTGTCCATGTGCACGCCCTTCCTATCTACCGTATGCATGATGACTGACTGAGCCACAGAACAGTGTCAAATGAGATTGGCATCCGGCCAATCTAAACGACACAGTTACCAATAATTTGGTAGGCTAGTAATGCCAATCTGAATATGTTTAAATGCAAATTGTTTTCAGAACCGTAGCAGGGAACAGGGGTTAGGTCTTACCTGCTGTCTGTCCGCCCCCGGCCCTGGGGCGCGCTCTCCGTGCAGTCCGGCCCCTGCCTCCGTATCAATATGGCAAACCGATTGGGACCATGCATGGCGCTCCGACGCCCCCGTCTGCATATTTCCAGCGGGGTAGCAGCTAAGCGCCATGACCTGAGCATCGCCGTTTGGTACGGATATATCGTCCTGGCCGTACTGCAGCAGATCCGGGGCTGAAGTATTGCGGTTGAATTTTATTTTCCATCCAAGTGCAGGTGCCCCGCCCGAGCCTTCGGTCACGCCCGTAGCGGTGGGAGGCTGCTGCGCCCTGGCCGGCGACGGCAACTTCTTCACACGGCCCGGACGGAATCTAGGCCGCCGGAGAAGGCCAAGGCCAATCGACTGCTTGGACCCACGGGTCGCTGTCGCGGCAGAAAGTTGCCGTCCCCAGCAGTCTGGACCCAGGGTGGAATCCAGAGACGAGGCCATCGTAGCCCCGCTTTCCCCAATAACGTGCTGCTGCTGCTGCCTCTGCTTCCGCAAGCCCCGCGGCTGCGACACTTTGGAGGAGGGCTCTGAGCAACGCGGCATGGACACAGCACGGCTGGGTGCCATTGCCATCACGGCAGAATTTAACGGTGGCGGTGCCTGCTGTTGCCGTTGTTGTTGATGTTGTTGAAGTGTTCTCTGAGGTGGTGCTGACGGAATCTCGTCCATTGTCCTCATCGTATCCATCGCCGGCTCCATCACCGCTCTGTTGCTACTAGTCACCAATAGATGCTTCCACAACTCCGTTGTTCGGGCATCAGCGGGATGAAACGGACACCGTTGAGGCGCCCCTGCAGCGCCCTTTGGTGCCCTTACAGATTCCAGAGCATCCGCACGACTGCCCGCAGATAGGCTTCGGCGGTGTTTCGGAGCGGCTTCCCCTGCTCGCAGCAGCACTTTGGAACCTATAGGATCTATCTGTGACCCGAGGTTAGGCGGGTTTGGGAGCAGTGTTGTTGCCCCCGTCACCGCCGCCACCATCGACTGTGGAGGGGAGTCAGTTGCGAAGCCGTTGTTGATAGGCTGCTTTTGCGGTTGGTAACAACCGGGAATACCACTCTTGCAACTCCGCAGCCGGCCGTTGGCGGCAACGCTGCCACCACCGGCAGCGGCGGCAGCCTCCTCCTTGCCAACACCGGCAGCAACAGGAATCGTAGCAGAAGCTGTAGCAGATGCCACCTCCACCAGCAGATCCGTGTGCAGACGCTCCAGCATGTGATGACCAGCGAACAAGTGGCCCGCACCGGCTAGGTATGGCAACTGCAGCAGCTCCTCCGCAGTGGGACGGTCGGCGGGGTCCAGCTGCAAACACGCCATGAGGAAGTCCACCAGTGTAGGCTCCAGGGGTGTGGCGCCGCCCATGGTGCTATGGCCGTGGGCCTGCGCGAGGGCGCGTCCATGGTGGCTGCCACTGTGGTCTTGGCCGTGCCTGCTCAGCCGCTCGAACAGTGATGGTCCCGGGAGCTGCTTCGGGCACATCTCCGGAGGTAACTGGGGACTAAGAGCCGCCGGGTCTAGCTTGTGGAGTGTATCCACGGCGCGCTGCAGCGCCACCGGCCGGGGCCCCGGCAAAGCACCCAGGATGCGCCAGAGCTGATCCAGAGAGCTGGTGCCGGGCAGGAGCACGCTGCCTGTGGCCATTTCTGCCAGTGTTGCGCCCAGGGACCAGATATCTGATAACAAAAGGCAAAGAAAGCGAAAACGTGAAAAAGGCGAGGACAGGGGCAGTGTAAAAATAGGGGATCAAGTTTGCCCCAAAAGGATAAAGAACGAAAGTAAAAAGCTCGTTAATGGTTGCTGTTTACGGTTGATGGTAGCTACAAGGAACGGATAATTTGGTCCGGTGCGGGTTGGGCATGGTCATCTCCGTGAGAGCACCGCTCTCCAGGATACTGCGCCTTTCTTAATTGATAGTTCGCACCTGCGGCTGTGCTGTACGGCTGACCCAGCAGTACCTCCGGTGCACGGTAGGGCCGTGTTTGGACGTACGGCGTCAGCTCGTCCACGCCGGTACCTGACTGTTGTGGCGCTACAGCGCCCAGCGTCCCAAAACGACGCGCTAAACCGAAGTCACAGAGCCGTATCGTTCCGTCACTTGAAAGCAGCACGTTTGCGGGCTTTATATCTCGATGCAGAACCTATTCGATGGATTGATCAAAACCCGGGGTGATTACAGGCATGAACATATTTCTTGTTCCGTAATCCATAGGTTTGAGCGACCATCCTATACGACTGGAGCAACCGTGATGAATTCGATACTAAATCCGGAAATTACAATAGATAGCACTCGGGGAAAGGAGAGGGGGGCAAGATTCCATATTATCTATACACAAGTGCTTGTGATTAGCGCCCCTAACAGCTATCCTATGTGCCGCACCCATTAAGGCATCGAAAGGTAAAGTGCCTGTTTGTGGCGTCGGACCCCTGAACATATGGCTTGTCGAAGCAAGAAGCTCTGCCTCCCCCCCACACCTTTTGTTTATGCAGGTAACGGACAGCGAGACACAGTTGCCAGGCAAAGGCCTTGAGCCGAGCGGGCGGCATACCATGGGGGAACCTCGACTTCAGGACGCTTTGAGAGCACCCTCCATCAATGAAGGGAAAAACTGCGTACACTTTGCATTCGCGACTGTCGCGAGGGTATAGGGAACAGCTGCTGGTTAGGCAAAAACTGGTTAACTGGCTGCAGCAATAGGTCTTCTATTCTACATCGTTACTTGAATTAAATATATGCCTTGAAATTATCCCAAGCTCTGTTATGGCGTACCTGAAGAAAGCTCGGCGCAACGGGATAATCAGCGGATGGCTCAGACTCTTCAGCAACCGGATCTCGCGGAGCGCAAGCGTCAGACCCTATAATGATCGAAGGTAAAGCCTGTGTTATTTGGTGGTTGCTATGAGACTTGGAGTGTCCTACACGTCCGACCTACATCGCCCTAAAAGCTTAATACATACAAGGACGTCGGCTGCGAAGACGCATTGTGGTCATGATTGCAAGCCATCAATAAGGACCCTACCATGTCATCATTGTGAGCCCACTTAAACTTCTTCACCGCGACCAATGTGCTTGTGCACTGGCCAGTGCGCTGACCACCTGCGCTGGACTCATCTTCATGAGACAGCTCGTGGCATAGCAAGACTGTGCCATATGAGCCCTCGCCCAGGCGGGATATATAGGCATACCGATTACCAAAGTCCTGTATGCAAGTTATCGTCAGGTCTTCAACACAAAGGTATGCAATAAAATTGCCCTTATATTGGAAATTTGTTTCTACCTGCATGGCTTTTTTTGCCTGCCTCTCCTGGTCCATGCCAGCAGGGCAAAGCCCGGCTCCAAGGGGCTCCCGATTGTCGTTGAGGGCAAGGAAACCTCGCTAATCATGCAACTTGTCTCACAGGGATAAGCTGTCTTTTTGCGTGCGGACGTACTTGGCTGTCGTCCATGTCAGAAGGAAAAAATCTGGCCGTACTGACGAGCACGTTATACGTCGCGTTCCTTTAAGTATTGAATAGTGCATGTATTATCGAAGATTGCTTTAACATTACATCATGAAGTCGTAATTTATGATCAATTGTTACGGCAGCGGAAGACGCTGCACAAGGAAAAAGGCATCTTACCCAACACTCCCTGTCTCGGAGACCCGCGAAAATATCTGGCAATTGAAGACCTGCGAAAAATGGTATTATTAAATGCACTTAAGTATTTATTAAAACAGTCATGAGCACCAAGAAACTCACTATATAAAAAGAAGGCTGCAGCAAGAATATAAACATTTCGATAATAATGATTGTATTATTGTTATATTGCTGATTGTTGAGTAAGATCGTCTTGTGTAAACGAAAAGATGAAAGTTCCCTAATAGCAATAATGGAATCCATCAAACACAGGGTTGGTTTTGAATATGGTTTGTCTTTACCATGGAGGGACAACTGAAGCATCAGCACTTATTACTCAGAGCATGAGTGATAGCCAGGAGCTTTTTAGCGGACAGACAACAGTTGTTGCGCAGAAAGAGCAAACAAGAGCATGCACCTACCATTAATGCTCTCTGTGAATGCATGTTCATCCTGCCTGCTGGAGGGGTGTCAATGCATGGTAAAGACAGACCATAAGAAGCCCTTGAAATATCTTCAGGGCATTTCCCTCTGTCAGGTGTACATTCATTGGAAACCTGTGGCAAGTTTTGACTTAACCGGGAAGCAACTCTCGCATGGCATGATCCTCTCGCTCTGTGGTCACAGGACAACTGTAGTAGATGAGTGCCGCCAAAAAGGCCTCTCAAATGCTGAGTGGGTGATTTTATTTACCTTTTCTTGTGTGTGCCGTACATTGTACGACCACTACGACAGTCAGCTTGCTGCCTCTGAAGTGGAGGTATTGTTTGTATCTCTGCTGTCGGTTACATCCGCCTAATAAGCAAAGGCCCGATCGGAAGATGTCCGTTCATACATGGTCCATCCTGGATACTTCATACCCGCGTAGACACCCAGCACAGCAGGATACGACAGTATTACACTTCACACCGTGCATAGTGCAGGGCTATGACTTTTACCTTGCTTGGATAAGGATGCCTCGACATTGAGCACCTTAAACAGGAGCACACTCTCTGGATCATCGTTTAATTGTCGTGCCATGATGTTGTCTCGCACTTGCATGAGCGAGGACTGTAGTTGAGAGCTGCAAAGGCCTCTCGAGATGCTGACAGGGTGGTTCTGCACCTTGATATTGTGCTGGTGTGTGGACCGTACATGTACGACTACTACAAGGACCCACTGGCAGGACATACACATGCATGGGTGTTGTGTTCCATGATTAGATTGAGGGGCTACGTAGCACGTCACAACTTAACTTGTGTTGGTCCTCCTTGGCCCAGGATGCTATCCGCTGTTGTGCCACGGTTCGTTTCCCGCCGATGCGTAGGTCGATGCGACGCTACGAGGCGAAGTGCTATTTTGATGAACGCATGAACGATCAATGCATATGAATGAACTTGCATGATATAAATGTATTCGTATATATTTATATATGCATTTGGCATGTCACCATTATCCATCACGACATCGCATCATGGCAAATCCGCCTAGCATGCATGAAATCCCGAATCATTGAAGTGCGCATTATGCTCGTGCTACGAAACGATAAGTAATATTATTTGATATAATATTACTTCATTACAGCACACGTTGAGAGCGCCGCACTCGTCGCGATACATGCCTTGCAACCGAATATCGATATTCGGACCCTTGCATCATGCGAATGCCGGAAAGGCTTATACGTTGTTATACGTAGACATCGCCTATACGCAGTAGGGTTGTCACACTTAGGATCGGCCTCCTAGTGTGAATCGTACGGCGTTGCGATGCTGCGAGTATAACAGATGCGAGGACGGCTAAGTAAGACAAGACATTCGATACCGGAGAACACTCATTTGTTCTACACTATTATTGCTAATCACTATTCTACTTAGCCCGAGCTAAGCCTGAACTTCGCTTATCACCGCCGTGTGATGATTGCTTGCTTCCGGCGCTGACGGTGATTTCATCCATTGCATCGCTTCAATCTGTAAGACTGTAAGTTATATCTCTTCTTGTCTTGAAGTCTTCCGCTGTCTCTGTTTGCTCGCGCTTGCCTTGCTGTACTTGCAAGTGCTCGCGCATCTGTGTCGAAAGCCTTCAGACGTGCAGATATTTATGAGCAACCACGAAGGAGAGGTACAACAAATTGGTATCGAGACAGGTTCGTTGCCTAACTGTCTCTTTGTGTCAAATCGGAAGTAGGTTCTCTCTATGGCGAGTTCCAGCGACTAACCACGAGGACCGCTAGATACCTTCGCCGAAGACCTAGGCCGCGCCGTATTGGACGCCGCTGCTTCCGGTTTGTAATTGTTTAATTGCTTTTGTCTAGATTGCTGCACTTGTTGTGTATACACTCTGAGTCGCAGGTAATCTCAGCACTCCGGCATTGCTTGCCGCGACGACTGAGACCGGCTTTCGTCCGGACCAGTTGGCGACTCTTATCGCCCAAACTACGGAGATCAGGACTCAGCTGGGCAAGTACTTGCTGAGTTTACTGAATCTTCTCAAGAGTACTGTCGGTAGGAGCACCGAATCGTTTTGTACTCTTGCCTTTGTGATAGAAGTCAGCTTCCATTACGCAAACCTAGGGTATCGCTTCGTGTCCCATGTCTACAGAACGCGACGATACACCGCACACTAGCTTAGCTAGCCAACCCGATTTTGTTGTGGCTGCTAGAGCTCCGGATAGAGGTCTTGAGACTGTTGGCACGCGAGCCACTCAAGAGCCCCTTGTCCTACAGACCCTGGCCCACTTAATTGTGCCACATTCAGCAGTTAATATGAATATGGACAACACTGCTGGACCACCAGTTCTGCCGTTACCTCAAGCGCAAGGGCACGATGCCATCCCTGAGGTGATGAGATTGTCAATTCCCGTTCCTAGGCTTAATATTTCGCCGACTGAAAAGACACCAGGTCCTAGCATAGCCGATGCAACTCGTGCGTACGTGCGTGACGCTAAAAAGTATCTCCAGGCTGTTCATGGTGGTGATAATGATGGTATCAGGTGTCTCTTCGTTGGTAACACCCTCGAGGGCTCAGCGAAGGACTGGTATCGTGAATGGACCACCGCCCGGGGTGAATATACTTTTGACAAGATGATCGCTGCTCTGCTCGCACGGTTCGCTACTGAGGTGCAAGGACGTGATGTGGAGGCTCGTAAGGTCTTGGCGGCCGGCCGGTAGCTACCACATGCGTCAGGGCGAAAATGTACCTGCATACCAGTCACGCTTCGAAGCACTAGTGACCCCCATTGCTGACCTCACTGAGAACGAGCGTGTCTTTTGGTTTAAGCGAGGCCTGACGAAACTTTTGGCTAAATGGTGCGCTACTGACTTGTCTGGGGTGCCGTTCAAGTCGTACGATGCCATGGTCGCATTTGCTAAGGGTACGGAGATACGACTCCTTGCCGGTGAGGAAGAAGTCAAGTCTGCCCCTCGTGCAAATGCCGTGCAAGTGCAGGATCCGCTTGGGGAAGCTGTAGCTCTGGACCAGGAACCTGGAGCGACCCGCCCCGCGCCTACTGCCGCGACGCGACGCAGCAACCGGCAACGCAAGGCGCACGGGGGCGCTAGCTCAGGTGTCCACGGGTCAGGAGGAGCATGTCCGAGCTCGGACCCAGCTAAGAGCAGGAAGCGTGGTGGTGCGCCGTCGTCGGCAGCCGCACAGCACTCTGACCCCAATGAGAAGCGGACTCGCACGGATGACTCGTTTATGCCAAAATCGAATTGCAATGGTTCCGAGTTCGACCATCGGAAAGCGGCCAATGTTTGTCTACGGTGCGCGGAGAGCCATCCTACCAAGGATTGCCTGTTGCTGCCGCCGTTTGTATCTCAGCCGAAATAGGGGCTTGCCCGGGTTCCTGCGGAGGGGGCACTGCCCGGGATTTCTGAACTAACACGTGGTCGGTGGTCATCCTTACGGCCAGCCATGAAGGCATTGTTGCCTTGCGTACTTGGACACATCGAGCGAGTCATTGTGCGACGCATCACGCTTGACGGACGCACGGGACTTCTCTGCTTCGATCCGCTGTGTAATTTGTTTACACCACGCCGTCCCCTGTCGTCTATTGATCTGTCAAACCACGTGGTTTTGTTCATCCCCTCGTCTCTGTGTGAGATGTCGGAACAGTTGGCCGTATACAGGAGATGTAGGCGTCAATATCCAGGCACCGCCGCATGTGTATTACTCCCTGCTTTCTGTCGATGCAAGGCAGAGGCATCGTTAAGGGGTATGCGGTGTGTTCACCGGTTCGAGCTGGGCACCGTTTTGTTTAATGGTGTGGATCGGGAAGGTATGCTGGCTCCGTGGCCAGGGACATCCTACTTGGTTGACGTTTGGTACGAATCTCCTGATGAGGGTGCCGTAAGTTACGGACCCGCCCTAAGTGCACTGACGTTGTCTGCTGGGCAGTCGCTCGTAGATAACCGTGTCCCGGTGGTTCAGATCAGTTTGAATGGCTGTACTCTGAAGGCACTTGTTGACACCGGTGCCAGCGACGACTTCATCTCTGTCGCAGAGGTGAATGCGCTGGGGTTGACCCCAGAGTCGTCTGATTGTCCACAGGTTACCCTTGCTGACGGGGGTAAGCATCCCATCGTGGGCAGGATCACCCTTAGCCTATCGATAGGCCCTTTGCGTGTTGTGACCCGGCCGTACGTGCTGCAGGGCTTAGCAGAGACTGCACCGTACATAATGGGGTCTGCGACATTACGACAGTACCGCGCGTGCATTGACATGGAGACCGCAACCCTGCATATGTGCAAGGGTACTCTGTCGATTAAGGTACCTTTCCTGTCGTTTGAACATGTCACACCAAAGGAGGGCAAAGGTGAGGTGGTGCCTATGGTTAATTTCGCCATGACCGCAATGGCTGCACGAATCGAACCAGAGCTAGTCGGGCGTAAGGAAGCCGTCCGTTTGTTACGGAAGGGTGCCCACGGACTGCTTTTGAGGCCGCGGGTGGGCTGTGTTGTACGCGGGTTCAATCACCGTTCTCATTTATGAAGGCCGCAATGCATTCAGATATCATGAAGCATAATACAATCATATTAGCATGATATACTCGAGTATATCTAGCTAATCAGGCATGTCGCATCATCATTCACGACATCGTGCTGTCGGTCAACATGTTTGACTCGAGGCTGATAATTAATGCGTGATCTATCCATTGGCATATTATATCACGTAATAATACTTTGAATAGTATTACCTCATCTGTGTCATAAACCATACGCGTATGCAAGAATGCAATGATCGCGATGGTTGGGTCGGCAACCAAATATCGATATTCGGACCTTTGCACATGGCATGCGTTGCATTCAATAATATCACGGATGACACGATATTTAGAACAGTACTACGAAGGTACTCACACTTGAGATCATAATCCAGTGAGACCTGTACTGCACATCGGTATCGCGACGTGATAGGTGCAAGGACGGCCGCCTAGAGACCGAAGTCGGCGCGATGCTAACTTTGGACCAAGTATTCGAGTACTTAACTCTATCCGATTACGCATACATACGATATAATCATTTATATTCGGCCTGAGCTATTCTAGCATTCCATCTGCAGCCGAGTGATGAACATTGCCCACGGGGTCTGACGGCAGACTGTAATTCTGTAACTGAAGAACATTGTAAGTTGAATCTTTCCTTGCTATTGAGTCTTCCGCTGTCTACTATTTGCATTGGCTTGCCTTGCTGTTCGTAAGCTTGGTACGCACGCAGCTAACACCTAGACGTGCAGAGCTAATACATGATTGAAGAAGGAAGGATACAACAAATTTGGTAGCGAGACCTGGTTGAATCATGATGGTTGCATTGTCCCTCATCGGAAGTAGGTTCTCGCGATGGCAAGCGACGACGACACTCGCCGCAGCCCTTTAGACACCTTCGCAGAGGATCTTGGCCGCGCTGTTCTGGACGCTGCCGCTTCCGGTTTGTGAATTTAGGCACCTGCTGATAAATAGTTGCTGCATTCTCGATGCGAATCTGGCACTGTGAGTTGCAGGTGAACGTACGCCAACACTGAATGGGGTATTGGCTGGACAATATTTGAACGAGGAACAAATCAAGGCTTTGATCCAGAAAACTACTGAAATAAAGGACAACCTAACGGACTATATCGTTTATCTCCTTGGTCTACTCGGGAGCTCTGTCGGTACGTGAATAGTCACAAATTCCTCTTACGTTACGTTGCTCTCAGGTTTATAGTAAATTCCTGTCTGCCCGAATAAGCTCGTGCTTCATGTCGGGACGCGAAGATAGTTCCTATCTGGGCACCGCCAGCCAGCCCGATGGCGGCCTCGCTACTAGAACTGCTTTTGCTGATCCCGATACCATTGGGATTCGTCTTATGTCTGATCCTACCGTCCTTCAGACCCCTTCACATTTGATTGTACCACTGTCGGCAGCGGCTACAACAAGTGAGGGAGTCGGAGTACAACAGGCCCCGGTAACACCCGCAGTTCAAGAACCCGTCGGAATACCGGAGGTAATGAAGTTGACTATCCCCGTGCCTAAGCTCAATATTTCCGCTGACGAAAAGGCAAAGAATTCAGGACATAGCGTCGCGGATAGGACACGGGCTTACGTTCGTGATGCTAGGCAGTATTTGCCAGCGGTGCACGGCAGGGGATGCGACTCCATTAAATGCCTGTTTGTCGGGAATACCCTCGAGGGTGTTGCCAAGGACTGGTATGATGAATGGACAAACGCTAGGGGCAAGTATATGTTTGATAACTTGATCGATGCTCTTCTCGCTCGCTTTGCTACGGAAGTTCGCTCGCGTGGCAATGAGGCTCGTAAGACGCTGGCACAAGGCACGTACCACATGCGTCCACACGAAACTGTTCCTGCTTATCAGTCCCGCTTCAAGGCGCTGATAACACCGATCGTTAACTTTCCTGAAGAGGATCGTATCTTTTGGTTCCATCGCGGTCTTACTGAATCCCTTGCACGATGGTGCGCCACTGACCTTAGCGGAATTCCTTTCAAACCTTATGATGCCTTGGTAGCTTTTGCTAGAGGTGCAGAAGTTAGACATTTGGCGGGCAAGGACGTTAAACAATTTAACCCTCGCATTCACGTGATGCGAGCACAGGAACTGCCTTCGGAGTTGACGCCGAAGGACCAGGGTCCTGACCGCCAACGCCCCGCGGCAACCGTGCATACCGTTCGTAAGGAAAGGCGGTATGACAATCACGGACGCCACAACCCAAGTAATCGTGGGTCTGCGGGAGCTGGGCCGAGCTCTGGCCATGCTAAAGGCAAACGAAGAGGGAGCACGCCATCTGTAGCTGCAATGCAGAACGTGGCTCCTAGTGTTAAGAAACCCCGGACAGATGATCCGTACATGCAAAAGTGGGAGTGCCGACGCTCGGAGTTTGACCGTCGGAAGTTTGCTAATCTTTGTTTGCGGTGTGTGGGAGAACACCCTACCCGCGAGTGTCCCCTTTTGCCACCTTTCGTACCGAAGACGACCTAGGAAGTTGCCCGGGATGTGGAGCAAGGGACTTCTCCCGGGATAGAAGAAGGTGAATGTGGCCGCTGGCTGTCGTTACACCCTACAGTGAGGGCCCTTTTACCTGCTGTTTTCGGACAAATTGAGCGGGCTATCGAGCGACGATTTTCGCTCGACGGACGCACGGGACTAAACCACTTCGACCCGTTGTGTAATTTATTTGCGCCGCATTGCCCCCTTTCTTCCCTCGATTTATCGGGCCACACTTCTCTACTAATCCCTTCATCTTTCCGTGAGCTGTGCGAACAGCTCGCCAGGTACAAGAAGTACCACCGTTGAAATCCGGACACTGCAGCTTGCATATTAATTCCCTCTTTTTGCCAACGTAAAGTGGCGTCTTTGTTGGAAGGTATGCAATGTGTCCTCCGATTCGAGTCGGGCACCGCTCTGTTTAACGGTGTGGATGTGACGGGCAAACCGACGATGTTGCCTAAACTACCTTACGCTGCTGAAGTGTGGTTTGAGGCTCCTCTTTTGAGTCCTACCAGGTTCGAGCCTGCTATAGGATCCCTTTTATTGTCTGCGGAGTCGACTCCGACAGGGAATCGCGTCCCTATTATCGAGATCGGCCTCCGAGGTCGACTGGTGAAGGCGCTTGTGGATACTGGCGCCAGTGACGACTTCATCTCGGCAAAGGAGGTGAATGATTTGGGGTTGACCCCTCAGTCGTCTGATTGTGCACAGGTTACCCTCGCTAATGGAGGAAAGCATCCCATCGTGGGCAGGATCACCCTGAGCCTATCGATAGGCCCTCTGCGTGTTAGGGCCCAACCGTATGTGCTACAAGGTCTCTCGGAGACAGCACAGTACATTCTGGGTGCCGCGACATTACGACAGTACCGTGCGCGCATCGATATGGAGTCCACCACACTTAGTTTGTGCAAAGGGAACCTATCGACTAAGGTACCTTTCCTGTCGTACCAAGATGTCACACCAGAGGAGGGCGGAATTGTTGCGGAGCCTGAGGTTAACTTCGCTTTGACAGCGATCGTCAGCGGAAAACAAGAACCCAAGCTAATTGGGCGCAAGGAAACAGATCGGATGATACGGAAAGGCGCCCATGTGTTGCTTGTGAGGCCACGGGTGCAATCGAATGCTACCACCGCGCAGTCCACCGTGAAGGATCTTGAGGTCGAAGCCCTCCTGCATAAATATGCTGATGTTTTTCATGACATCCCAGGGCTCCCACCTATGCGGCCTGTTGACCATACGATCCCTCTTGTGCCCGGAGCACAACCCATTTCACGACCTATGTACAGGTTAAGCCCGTTGGAGCTGGATGAAGTGAAACGGCAAGTGAGGGATCTGCTCGCAAAGGGTATGATTCGGCCCAGCACATCGCCATATTCTGCACTGATACTGTTTGTCGGTAAGAAGGATGGGACGTTGCGTATGTGCATTGATTATAGGGGCTTGAATGCAATTCGATTAAAAATCGCTACCCTTTGCCGCGCGTCGATGACCTGCTCGATAAGCTGAAAGGCTCAGCTTATTTTTCCTCGATTGACCTTCAACAAGGGTATAATCAGATACGCATCGCTGCCTCTGATATTCCAAAAACCGCTTTCCGGACTCCCTTTGGTCACTTCGAGTACACGGTCTTGTCGTTTGGACTTACTAATGCACCCGCCACATTTCAAGCAGTGATGGATCGCATGTTCAGACCGTATTTCGACAGGTTCGTCGTTTGCTATTTGGATGATATTTTAATATATTCCAAAACGTGCGAGGAGCACCTGAAGCATCTGGAGCTCGTGCTTGAGGTAATGAAGCGGGAGCAATTGTTTGCTAAACGCGCCAAGTGTTTTTGGGTGCAGCCGCAAGTGGAGTATTTGGGCCACATCGTGTCGGCCACTGGGGTCAGGATGGATCCACGGAAGGTAGCTGTGGTTCGCGAATGGCCCGCGCCTCAGAACCTCACCGAACTACGCCAGTTCTTGGGTTTGACTAACTACTTCCGTAAGTTTATGAAAAATTACTCCATAATTGCGGCCCCGCTTACGAATTTGACGAAGAAAGGAGGTTTCGTTTCTCTCGAAGCCTGGACATCCGCGTGTCAGCGGGCATTCAAAGAGCTCAAACGAATCGTCACCAACGACGTTACCCTCTCTTTTCCTGATTACTTGTTGCCGTTCCGTGTTGAAGTTGTATCGGATGCTTCCTTGCATGGACGCGGCGCTGTGTTGTTGCAGGAAGGACGACCGATCGCCTTCACGAGTAAGAAGTTTTTGGGTGTGGAGACCCGATATACAACCGGAGAGCAGGAGCTGTTGGCAGCTCTACATGCTTTGAAGGAATGGCGTTGTTACCTCGAGGGCTGCCCTTTTACGCTGAAGACCGATCATAAGCCGCTGACATTCTTGCAGAGTGTCCCTACGCTTAACCGACGACAAGCCCGGTGGATGGAGTATCTGTCTCGTTTCGACTGTACATGGGAGTATATCACCGGCAGGATTAATATTGCTGACGCTCTCAGTTGACATCCATCATTACATGCTGCAATTTTGGCAGCACCGGTTACTCGTTCGCGCAGTCAGGAGGTGCCGATAGCAGTGGACCTTGTGCAGCGAATCAAGGTGGCATATGAAGTGGATCCATGGTTCGCGTCGCCCAACAATGTGGAACATTTGCACAAGCGCAACGATTTGTGGATACGGCAGGATGGCTCGACCACACAAATCGTCGTGCCAAACGACGACACTTTGTGCTACGATATTCTTGCGCGGTTCCACGAGGACCCGTTGGCAGGACATCCTGGAAGCATGCGATTGGCAGAGCTGGTACGACGCTCGTTCTGGTGGCCGCGCGTGGTGAAGGATGCGGAAAACTTTGTGCAAAGGTGCAGTTTATGCCAGCGCAATAAAACACTATCCGGTAAGGGCCAGGGTTTATTACAACCTTTACCTATACCAGATGTCCCTTGGGAAAGTGTTTCTATGGACTTCGTAGTCGCGCTGCCCCAAACTGAGGGGGGATACGACTCGGTGTTCGTAATGGTCGATCGCTTGACCAAGATGGTTCACTTATCCCCCTGCACCTCGTCTTGCACCGCTGAGCAAACAGCACGATTATTTTTCAATAACGTGGTTCGATTACACGGCGTTCCTAAAAATGTGATATCCGATCGCGGCGGTCAATTCACGTCTAAGTTTTGGGAAGCGCTATGTCAACTCGTCGGTATGCGCGTTCATTTGAGCACAGCATATCATCCACAATCCAATGGGCAAACCGAACGCATAAATCGCACACTGGGCGACATGTTGAGGAATTTTGCGGGACGCACACCCTCTGTTTGGGATACGTTTCTGACTTCAGCAGAATTCGTGCTTAACAACGCTGTTAACCGCTCTACAGGTCAAAGCCCTTTCTTTCTGAATTATGGATTTCATCCTGCACTACCCGTGTGGCGAGAATTGGAGATAAATATCCCTGCGGCTAAAACCTTTGCCAAGTCGTTCCTATCCCGCATGACAGACGCGAAGGCATGCCTGGACGCGGCACAACAACGGACGACGGACTATTATAATAAATCTAAACGGGACGTAACATTTTCGGTGGGACAAATGGTATTACTGAGCACTAAGAACTTGCATTCGCTCGCCGACGGTTCCCGTAAATTGTTACCTCGATGGATCGGTCCATATCCCGTTGTTCGCATGGTAGGGAATGTAGCCGTGGAGCTATCCCTACCTTCTGACATGAATATCCATCCCACATTTCATATTTCTTTAATTCGCCCTTATCGCGGCACAGCACCCATTAAGAACGACACCGATGCCCCTGCAGTAATGGACCCCGGTCCCGAGACCTGGATCGCAGGCAAGCAAAAGGTGTATGATGTGGAACGCATACTGGATTATCAGGTTCGTCGCATTGGTCGACAACGACGAAAGCGGAAGGTGCATGAATATCTGGTCAAGTGGACTGGCTATTCTAGCGAGCATAATTCATGGGAGCCGATGTGTAACTTCTCGCCGGAAATGAAGCCCCTGTTGGAGGAAGCTCGTCTACGCGCCACGCAAACCCAATGATCCTTGCAGTCGATGCTGTTTGATGCAGCGAGGACGCTGCATACGGGAGGGGGGATAGTTGTTTACGTGGGTTCAATCACCGTTTACATTTATGAAGGCCGCAATGCATTCAGATATCATGAAGCATAATACAATCATATTAGCATGATATACTCGAGTATATCTAGCTAATCAGGCATGTCGCATCATCATTCACGACATTGTGCTGTCGGTCAACATGTTTGACTCGAGGCTGATAATTAATGCGCGATCTATCCATTGGCATATTATATCACGTAATAATACTTTGAATAGTATTACCTCATCTGTGTCATAAACCATACGTGTATGCAAGAATGCGATGATCGCGATGGTTGGGTCGGCAACTGAATATCGATATTCGGACCTTTGCATATTGCATGCGTTGCATCCAATAATATCAATAATGACACGATATTTAGAGCAGTATTACCAAGGTACTCACACTTGAGATCGTAATCCACTGAGACCTGTACTGCACATCGGTATCACGACGTGATAGGTGCGAGGACGGCCGCCTAGAGACCGAAGTCGGCACGACGCTAACTTTGGACCAAGTATTCGAGTACTTAACTCTATCCGATACGCATACATACGATATAATCATTTATATTCGGCCTGAGCTATTCTAGCATTCCATCTGCAGCCGAGTGATGAACATTGCCCACGGGGTCTGACGGCAGACTGTAATTCTGTAACTGAAGAACATTGTAAGTTGAATCTTTCCTTGCTATTGAGTCTTCCGCTGTCTACTATTCGCATTGGCTTGCCTTGCTGTTCGTAAGCTTGGTACGCACGCAGCTAACACCTAGACGTGCAGAGCTAATACATGATTGAAGAAGGAAGGATACAACACGCATTGATTACCGGGGGTTGAATGCAATTACGGTGAAAAATCGCTACCCTTTGCCTCGCGTTGACGACCTGTTGGATAAGCTGAAGGGCTCGGCTTATTTTTCCTTGATTGACTTGCAACAGGGCTATAATCAGATTCACATCGCTTCCTCTGATATCCCAAAAACCGCTTTTCGGACGCCCTTTGGTCACTTCGAGTATACGGTCCTATCGTTTGGGTTGACTAATGCCCCTGCGACGTTTCAGGCGGTCATGGACCGAATGTTTAGGCCGTTTATCGACAGGTTCGTTGTTTGCTACCTGGATGACATCTTGGTTTACTCTAAGATGTGCGAGGAGCACTTGGAGCATCTTTGGCTCGTGCTCGACGTTATGAGGCGGGAGCAATTGTTTGCTAAACACGCCAAATGCTTTTGGGCGCAGCCTCAGGTGGAATATTTGGGCCACATTGTGTCGGCCACCGGTGTGAAGATGGACCCGCGGAAGGTCGCCGTGGTTCACGATTGGCCCGCGCCTCAGAACCTCACGGAGCTGCGTAAGTTCCTTGGCTTGACCAATTATTTCCGAAAGTTCATTGAAAAATATTCCATCATTGCGGCCCCGCTTACTAACTTAACTCGCAAAGGCGTTTTGTTTCGCACGAGTCATGGACGTCGCAATGCCAGCGGGCATTCGAAGAGCTCAAGCGAACTGTTGCCCAAGATGTCACCCTTGCATTCCCTGATTACTCGTTGCTGTTTCGTGTTGAGGTGGTGTCTGATGCCTCAGTATTTGGAAGCGGCGCTGTATTGTTACAGGAAGGGCGACCGATTGCCTTCACGAGTAAGAAGTTTTCTGGTGCAGTAATTCGCTACACCACCGGGGAACAGGAGCTTCTGGCAGTGCTGCATGCTTTAAAGGAATGGCGCTGTTACCTCGAGGGACGCCCATTTACTTTAAAGACTGACCACAAGCCCCTAACGTTTTTGCAAAGCGTTCCGACGTTGAACCGCCGTCAGGCTAGATGGATGGAATATCTAGCTAAGTTCGACTGCACCTGGGAGTACATTTCTGGTAAACTGAATATTGCCGATGCTCTCAGTCGACATCCGTCGCTACACGCTGCAATTTTGGCAGCGCCCGTCTTGCGACCGCGTAACGAGGAGGTGCCGATCACGACGGACCTCAAGGAGCGGTTGAAGGTTGCCTACAATGCAGACGCCTGGTTCTCGGAGCCAGCTAATGTAGAAAACCTTCGCAAGCAGAATGGCCTTTGGCTACGGACGGAGGGTGCAGCTACACAAATCGTCGTTCCGAACGACAACGCGCTACACTACGATATCCTTGCACGGTTCCACGAGGACCCGTTAGCAGGACACCCTGGTAGCAAGCGGTTGGTCGAGTTGGTGCAATGTTCCTTTTGGTGGTCTCCCTTGGCTAAAGATGCGGTGAACTTCGTACAGACATGCAGTCTGTGCCAGCGCAATAAGGCTTTGTCCGGTAAGGGCCATGGGTTGTTGCAACCGTTGCCTGTCCCGGATGCGCCTTGGGAAAGTGTTTCCATGGACTTCGTAGTCGCGCTGCCCAAAACTGAGGGGGGATATGATGCGGTGTTTGTTATGGTCGATTGCCTGACTAAGATGGTCCACCTAGCACCATGCACATCATCCTGCACGGCTGAGCAAACCGCACGCTTGTTTTTCGATAATGTGGTTCGGTTACACGGGGTTCCCAAAAACGTGATCTCGGACCACGGCGGGCAGTTCACATCTAAGTTTTGGGAAGCGCTCTGCAAGCTAGTTGGCATGCGCGTCAACCTGAGCACAGCGTATCACCCCCAGACTGATGGTCAAACCGAACGCACGAATCGCACGTTGGGTGATATGTTGCGCAATTATGCTGGTTGCACACCTCTCGTTTGGGATACGTATTTGACTGCGGCAGAATTCGCGCTTAACAACGCTGTTAACCGCTCTACAGGCAAAAGTCCGTTCTTTCTCAACTACGGATTTCATCCCGCGCTACCCGTGTGGCGTGAGTTGGAGGTGAACGTGCCTGCTGCTAAGATCTTTGCCAAGTCTTTTATGTCCCGTATCACAGACACGAAGGCGTGTTTGGACGCGGCGCAGCAACGAACGACGGAATACTACAATAAATCCAAGCAGGATGTGACGTTTTCGGAAGGGCAACTCGTGTTGCTAAGCACCAAGAACTTGCGTTCCTTGGCCGACGGATCCCGAAAACTCTTACCCCGCTGGATTGGTCCGTATCCTGTCGTGCGCATGGTCGGGAATGTGGCTGTGGAGCTTGCATTGCCCGCTGATATGACCATTCACCCCACGTTTCACGTATTGCTTGTCCGTCCTTATTGTTGTATCCTTCCTTCTTCAATCATGCACTGAATCTGCACGTCTGAGTATTAGCTACACGACCATGGTGCTTACCAACAGCAAGACACTTCAGTGCGAGCAACATGACAGCGGAAGATTTAAAAGAAGGAAAGATTCAACTTACAATGATCTTCAGTTGCAAATAAGAAGTCAGACCCCGCGGGCAATATTCATCATCCGGCTGGGAATGCTATGCTGGAATAGCTCAGGCCGAATATAAATGAGTAAAACGTATATATCAGATTTAGACCGAGTTAAGTACACGAGTACTTGATCCAAATTAGCGTCAAGCCGACTTCGGTCTCTAGGCGGCCATCCTCCCACCTATCACGTCGTGATACCGATGTGCAGTACAGGTCTCACTGGATTTTGATCTCAAGTGTGAGTACCTTCGTAGTACTGTTCTAAATATCGTGTCATCCGTGATATTATTGAATGCAACGCATGCCATGTGCAAAGGTCCGAATATCGATATTCGGTTGCCGACCCAACCATCGCGATCATCGCCTTCTCGCATACACTCATGGTTTATGACGTAAATGAGGTAATAATATTTGAAGTATTATTACGTGATATAAAATGCCAATGGATAGATCGCGCATTAATTATCAGCCTCGAGTCAAACATGTTGACCGACAGCGCAATGTCATAGATGATAATGCGACATGCCTGATTAGCTAGATATACTCGAATAAATCATGCTAATATGATTATATCATGTTTCATAGTGTTCAGATGCATTGCGGCCTACTTCGGTGCAACCGGTGATCGAACCGGCGTACAACACTTATCGTGGTACGGAACCTGTCCCTGAGCCTGCTAACGCCCCCGCAGCGATCGAACCAGTTCCCGAGACCTGGATCGCTGGTAAACAGAAGTTTTACGATGTGGAGCGGGTGTTAGATTATCGCGCGCATCGTGTGGGCCGACACCGACGTAAGCGGACAGTACACAAGTACTTGGTCAAGTGGACAGGGTATACCAGCGAGCACAACTCGTGGGAACCGGCACGCAACTTCTCGCAGGACATGAAGCCTCTGCTCATAGAAGCCCGCAAGTCCGCTTACGTCGGTGTCGGCCCACACGACGCGCGCGATAATCTAACACCCGCTCCACATCGTAAAACTTCTGTTTACCAGCGATCCAGGTCTCGGGAACTGGTTCAATCGCTGCGGGGGCGTTAGCAGGCTCAGGGACAGGTTCCGTACCACGATAAGTGTTGTACGCCAGTTCGATCACCGGTTGCACCGAAGTAGGCCGCAATGCATCTGAACACTATGAAACATGATATAATCATATTAGCATGATTTATTCGAGTATATCTAGCTAATCAGGCATGTCGCATTATCATCTACGACATCGTGCTGTCGGTCAACATGTTTGACTCGAGGCTGATAATTAATGCGCGATCTATCCATTGGCATATTATATCACGTAATAATACTTCAAATATTATTACCTCATTTACGTCATAAACCATGAGCGTATGTGAGAAGGTTGGGTCGGCAACCGAATATCGATATTCGGACCTTTGCACATGGCATGCGTTGCATACAATAATATCACGGATGACACGATATTTAGAACAGTACTACGAAGGTACTCACACTTGAGATCAAAATCCAGTGAGACCTGTACTGCACATCGGTATCACGACGTGATAGGTGCGAGGACGGCCGCCTAGAGACCGAAGTCGGCTTGACGCTAATTTGGATCAAGTACTCGTGTACTTAACTCGGTCTAAATCTGATATATACGTTTTACTCATTTATATTCGGCCTGAGCTATTCCAGCATAGCATTCCCAGCCGGATGATGAATATTGCCCGTGGGGTCTGACTTCTTATTTGCAACTGAAGATCATTGTAAGTTGAATCTTTCCTTATCTTTAAGTCTTCCGCTGTCATGTTGCTCGCACTGAAGTGTCTTGCTGTTGGTAAGCACCATGGTCGTGTAGCTAATACTCAGACGTGCAGATTCAGTGCATGATTGAAGAAGGAAGGATACAACAATAAGGACGGACAAGCGATATGTGAAACGTGGGGTGAATGGTCATATCAGCGGGCAATGCAAGCTCCACAGCCACATTCCCGACCATGCGTGCGACAGGATACGGACCAATCCAGCGGGGTAAGAGTTTTCGGGATCCGTCGGCCAAGGAACGCAAGTTCTTGGTGCTTAGCAACACGAGTTGCCCTTCCGAAAACGTCACATCCTGCTTGGATTTATTGTAGTATTCCGTCGTTCGTTGCTGCGCCGCGTCCAAACACGCCTTCGTGTCTGTGATACGGGACATAAAAGACTTGGCAAAGATCTTAGCAGCAGGCACGTTCACCTCCAACTCACGCCACACGGGTAGCGCGGGATGAAATCCGTAGTTGAGAAAGAACGGACTTTTGCCTGTAGAGCGGTTAACAGCGTTGTTAAGCGCGAATTCTGCCGCAGTCAAATACGTATCCCAAACGAGAGGTGTGCAACCAGCATAATTGCGCAACATATCACCCAACGTGCGATTCGTGCGTTCGGTTTGACCATCAGTCTGGGGGTGATACGCTGTGCTCAGGTTGACGCGCATGCCAACTAGCTTGCAGAGCGCTTCCCAAAACTTAGATGTGAACTGCCCGCCGTGGTCCGAGATCACGTTTTTGGGAACCCCGTGTAACCGAACCACATTATCAAAAAACAAGCGTGCGGTTTGCTCAGCCGTGCAGGATGATGTGCATGGTGCTAGGTGAACCATCTTAGTCAGACGATCGACCATTACGAACACCGCATCATATCCCCCCTCAGTTTTGGGCAGCGTGACTACGAAGTCCATGGAAACACTTTCCCAAGGCGCATCCGGGACAGGCAACGGTTGCAACAACCCATGGCCCTTACCGGACAAAGCCTTATTGTGCTGGCACAGACTGCATGTCTGTACGAAGTTCACCGCATCTTTAGCCAAGGGAGACCACCAAAAGGAACATTGCACCAACTCGACCAACCGCTTGCTACCAGGGTGTCCTGCTAACGGGTCCTCGTGGAACCGTGCAAGGATATCGTAGTGTAGCGCGTTGTCGTTCGGAACGACGATTTGTGTAGCTGCACCCTCCGTCCGTAGCCAAAGGCCATTCTGCTTGCGAAGGTTTTCTACATTAGCTGGCTCCGAGAACCAGGCGTCTGCATTGTAGGCAACCTTCAACCGCTCCTTGAGGTCCGTCGTGATCGGCACCTCCTCGTTACGCGGTCGCACGACGGGCGCTGCCAAAATTGCAGCGTGTAGCGACGGATGTCGACTGAGAGCATCGGCAATATTCAGTTTACCAGAAATGTACTCCCAGGTGCAGTCGAACCTAGCTAGATATTCCATCCATCTAGCCTGACGGCGGTTCAACGTCGGAACGCTTTGCAAAAACGTTAGGGGCTTGTGGTCAGTCTTTAAAGTAAATGGGCGTCCCTCGAGGTAACAGCGCCATTCCTTTAAAGCATGCAGCACTGCCAGAAGCTCCTGTTCCCCGGTGGTGTAGCGAATTACCGCACCAGAAAACTTCTTACTCGTGAAGGCAATCGGTCGTCCTTCCTGTAACAATACAGCGCCGCTTCCAAATACTGAGGCATCAGACACCACCTCAACACGAAACAGCAACGAGTAATCAGGGAATGCAAGGGTGACATCTTGGGCAACAGTTCGCTTGAGCTCTTCGAATGCCCGCTGGCATTGCGACGTCCACGACTCGTGCGAAACAAAACGCCTTTGCGAGTTAAGTTAGTAAGCGGGGCCGCAATGATGGAATATTTTTCAATGAACTTTCGGAAATAATTGGTCAAGCCAAGGAACTTACACAGCTCCGTGAGGTTCTGAGGCGTGGGCCAATCGTGAACCACGGCGACCTTCCGCGGGTCCATCTTCACACTGGTGGCCGACACAATGTGGCCCAAATATTCCACCTGAGGCTGCGCCCAAAAGCATTTGGCGCGTTTAGCAAACAATTGCTCCCGCCTCATAACGTCGAGCACGAGCCGAAGATGCTCCAAGTGCTCCTCGTGCGTTTTAGAGTAAACCAAGATGTCATCCAGGTAGCAAGCAACGAACCTGTCAATAAACGGCCTAAACATTCGGTCCATGACCGCCTGAAACGTCGCAGGGGCATTAGTCAACCCAAACGATAGGACCATATACTCGAAGTGACCGAAAGCCGTCCGAAAAGCGGTTTTCGGGATATCAGAGGCAGCGATGCGAATCTGATTATAGCCCTGTTGCAAGTCAATCGAGGAGAAATAAGCCGAGCCCTTCAGCTTATCCAACAGGTCGTCAACGCGTGGCAAAGGGTAGCGATTTTTCACCGTACTCGCATTCAACCCCCGGTAATCAATGCACATGCACAAGGTCCCATCCTTCTTACCGACGAACAAAATCGGTGCAGAATACGGGGATGTGCTGGGGCGTATCATACCCTTTGCAAGCAAATCCGTCACCTGGCACTTCACCTCGTCCAGCTCCAATGGACTCAACCTGTACATGGGCCGGGCTGTAGGTTGCGCTCCAGGCATGAGAGGGATTGTGTGATCAACAGGACGCATAGGTGGTAGGCCAGGGATGTTGTACGCGGGTTCAATCACCGTTTACATTTATGAAGGCCGCAATGCATTCAGATATCATGAAGCATAATACAATCATATTAGCATGATATACTCGAGTATATCTAGCTAATCAGGCATGTCGCATCATCATTCACGACATCACGCTGTCGGTCAACATGTTTGACTCGAGGCTGATAATTAATGCGCGATCTATCCATTGGCATATTATATCACGTAATAATACTTTGAATAGTATTACCTCATCTGTGTCATAAACCATACGCGTATGCAAGAATGTGACGATCGTGATGGTTGGGTCGGCAACCGAATATCGATATTCGGACCTTTGCATATTGCATGCGTTGCATCCAATAATATCACGAATGACACGATATTTAGAGCAGTATTACCAAGGTACTCACACTTGAGATCGTAATCCAGTGAGACCTGTACTGCACATCGGTATCGCGACGTGATAGGTGCGAGGACGGCCACCTAGAGACCGAAGTCGGCACGACGCTAACTTTGGACCAAGTATTCGAGTACTTAACTCTATCCGATACGCATACATACGATATAATCATTTATATTCGGCCTGAGCTATTCTAGCATTCCATCTGCAGCCGAGTGATGAACATTGCCCACGGGGTCTGACGGCAGACTGTAATTCTGCAACTGAAGAACATTGTAAGTTGAATCTTTCCTTGCTATTGAGTCTTCCGCTGTCTACTATTCGCATTGGCTTGCCTTGCTGTTCGTAAGCTTGGTACGCACGCAGCTAACACCTAGACGTGCAGAGCTAATACATGATTGAAGAAGGAAGGATACAACAAGGGATATCTTTGAAGACGTCCTCATACTGCGACAGTAGGGCCTCAACCTCAGGATCCACAGAAATCTGCGCGGTGGTGGCACTGCAGCCCACCCGCCTCAAAAGCAGTCCGTGGGCACCCTTCCGTAACAAACGGACGGCTTCCTTACGCCCGACTAGCTCTGGTTTGATTCGCGCAGCCATTGCGGTCACAGCGAAATTAACCATAGGCACCGCCTCAGCTTCGCCCTCCTTTGGTGTGACATGTTCGAACGACAGGAAAGGTACCTTAATCGACAGAGTACCCTTGCACATATGCAGGGTTGCGGTCTCCATGTCGATGCGTGCGCGGTACTGTCGTAATGTCGAAGACCCCATTATGTACGGTGCAGTCTCTGCTAAGCCCTGCAGCACGTACGGCCAGGTCACAACACGCAAAGGGCCTATCGATAGGCTAAGGGTAATCCTGCCCACGATGGGATGCTTACCCCCGTCAGCAAGGGTAACCTGTGGACAATCAGACGACTCTGGGGTCAACCCCAGCGCATTCACCTCTGCGACAGAGATGAAGTCGTCGCTGGCACCGGTGTCAACAAGTGCCTTCAGAGTACGGCCATTCAAACCGATCTGAACCACCGGGACACGGTTATCTACGAGCGACTGCCCAGCAGACAACGTCAGTGCACTTAGGGCGGGTCCGTAACTTACGGCACCCTCATCAGGAGATTCGTACCAAACGTCAACCGAGTAGGATGTCCCTGGCCACGGAGCCAGCATACCCTCCCGATCCACACCATTAAACAAAACGGTGCCCAGCTCGAACCGGTGAACGATGCCTCTGCCTTGCGCCGACAGAAAGCGGGGAGTAATACACATGCGGCGGTGCCTGGATATTGACGCCTACATCTCCTGTATACGGCCAACTGTTCCGACATCTCACGCAGAGACGAGGGGATGAACAAAACCACGTGGTTAGACAGATCGATAGACGACAGGGGACGGCGTGGTGTAAACAAATTACACAGCGGATCGAAGCAGAGAAGTCCCGTGCGTCCGTCAAGCGTGATGCGTCGCACAATGACTCGCTCGATGTGTCCAAGTACGCAAGGCAACAATGCCTTCATGGCTGGCCGTAAGGATGACCACCGACCACGTGTTAGTTCAGAAATCCCGGGCAGTGCCCCCTCCGCAGGAACCCGGGCAAGCCCCTATTTCGGCTGAGATACAAACGGCGGCAGCAACAGGCAATCCTTGGTAGGATGGCTCTCCGCGCACCGTAGACAAACATTGGCCGCTTTCCGATGGTCGAACTCGGAACCATTGCAATTCGATTTTGGCATAAACGAGTCATCCGTGCGAGTCCGCTTCTCATTGGGGTCAGAGTGCTGTGCGGCTGCCGACGACGGCGCACCACCACGCTTCCTGCTCTTAGCTGGGTCCGAGCTCGGACATGCTCCTCCTGACCCGTGGACACCTGAGCTAGCGCCCCCGTGCGCCTTGCGTTGCCGGTTGCTGCGTCGCGTCGCGGCAGTAGGCGCGGGGCGGGTCGCTCCAGGTTCCTGGTCCAGAGCTACAGCTTCCCCAAGCGGATCCTGCACTTGCACGGCATTTGCACGAGGGGCAGACTTGACTTCTTCCTCACCGGCAAGGAGTCGTATCTCCGTACCCTTAGCAAATGCGACCACGGCATCGTACGACTTGAACGGCACCCCAGGCAAGTCAGTAGCGCACCATTTAGCCAAAAGTTTCGTCAGGCCTCGCTTAAACCAAAAGACACGCTCGTTCTCAGTGAGGTCAGCAATGGGGGTCACTAGTGCTTCGAAGCGTGACTGGTATGCAGGTACATTTTCACCCCGACGCATGTGGTAGCTACCGGCCGCCAAGACCTTACGAGCCTCCACATCACGTGCTTGCACCTCAGTAGCGAACCGTGCGAGCAGAGCAGCGATCATCTTGTCAAAAGTATATTCGCCCCGGGCGGTGGTCCATTCACGATACCAGTCCTTCGCTGAGCCCTCGAGGGTGTTACCAATGAAGAGACACCTGATACCATCATTATCGCCACCATGAACAGCCTGGAGATACTTTTGAGCGTCACGCACGTACGCACGAGTTGCATCGGCTATGCTAGGACCTGGTGTCTTTTCAGTCAGCGAAATATTAAGCCTAGGAACAGGAATTGACAATCTCATCACCTCAGGGATGGCATCGTGCCCTTGCGCTTGAGGTAACGGCAGAACCCGTGGTCCAGCAGTGTTGTCCATATTCGTATTAACTGCTGAATGCGGCACAATTAAGTGGGCCAGGGTCTGTAGGACAAGGGGCTCTTGAGTGGCTCGTGTGCCAGCAGTCTCAAGACCTCTATCTGGAGCTCTAGCAGCCACAACAAAATCGGGTTGGCTAGCTAAGCTAGTGTGCGGCGTATCGTCGTGTTCTGTAGACATGGGACACAAAGCGATACCCTAGATTTGCGTAATGGAAGCCGACTTCTATCGCAAAGGCAAGAGTACAAAATGATTCGGTGCTCCTACCGACAGTACTCTTGAGAAGATTCAGTAAACTCAGCAAGTACTTGCCCAGCTGAGTCCTGATCTCCGTAGTTTGGGCGATGAGAGTCGCCAACTGGTCCGGACGAAAGCCGGTCTCAGTCGTCACGGCAAGCAATGCCGGAGCGCTGAGATTACCTGCGACTCAGAGTGTATACTTACACAACAAGTGCAGCAATCTAGACAAAAGCAATTAAACAATTACAAACCGGAAGCAGCGGCGTCCAATACAGCACGGCCTAGGTCTTTGGCGAAAGTATCTAGCGGTCCTCGTGGTTCGTCGCTGGAACTTGCCATTGAAAGAACCTACTTCCGATTTGACACAAAGAGACAGTTAGGCAACGAACCTGTCTCGATACCAATTTGTTGTACCTCTCCTTCGTGTTTGCTCATAAATATCTGCGCATCTGAAGGCTTTCGACACCGATGCGCGAGCACTTGCAAGTACAGCAAGGCAAGCGCGAGCAAACAAAGACAGCGGAAGACTTCAAGATAAGAAGAGATATAACTTACAGTCTTACAGATCGAAGCGGTGCAATGGATGTAATCACCGTCAGCGCCGGAAGCAAGCAATCATCACGCGGCGGTGAAAAGCGAAGTTTAGGCTTAGCTCGGGCTGAGTAGAATAGCGATTAGTAATAATAGTGTAGAACACACGAGTTTTCTCCGGTATCGAATGTCTTATCTCACTTAGCCGTCCTCTCATCTGTTATACTCGCAGCATCGCAACGCCGTACGATTCACACTAGGAGGCCGATCCTAAGTGTGACAACCCTACTGTGTATAGGCAATGTCCAAGCATAACAACCGATAAGCCTTTCCGGCATTCGCATGATGCAAGGGTCCGAATAACGATATTCGGTTGCAAGGCATGTATCGTGACGAGTGCGGTGCTCTCAACGTGTGCTGTAGTGAAGTAATATTATATCAAATAATATTACTTATCGTTTCGTAGCACGAGCATAATGCGCACTTCAATGATTCGGGATTTCATGCATGCTAGGCGGATTTGCCATGATGCGATGTCGTGATGGATAATGGTGACATGCCAAATGCATATATAAATGTATATGAATACATTTGTATTATGCAAGTTCATTCATATGCATTGATCGTTCATGCATTCATCAAAATAGCACTTCGCCTTGTAGCGTCGCATCGACGTACGCATCGGCGGGAAACAAACCGTAGCACAACACGAACTTCATACAGACATGCAGTCTGTGCCAGCGCAATAAGGCTTTGTCCGGTAAGGGCCATGGGTTGTTGCAACCGTTGCCTGTCCCGGATGCGCCTTGGGAAAGTGTTTCCATGGACTTCGTAGTCGCGCTGCCCAAAACTGAGGGGGGATATGATGCGGTGTTCGTAATGGTCGATCGTCTGACTAAGATGGTTCACCTAGCACCATGCACATCATCCTGCACGGCTGAGCAAACCACACGCTTGTTTTTCGATAATGTGGTTCGGTTACACGGGGTTCCCAAAAACGTGATCTCGGACTGTGGTGGGCAGTTCACGTCTAAGTTTTGGGAAGCGCTCTGCAAGCTAGTTGGCATGCGCGTCAACCTGAGCACAGCGTATCACCCCCAGACTGATGGTCAAACCGAACGCACAAACCGCACGTTGGGTGATATGTTGCGCAATTATGCTGGTCGCACACCTCTCTTTTGGGATACATATTTGACTGCAGCAGAATTCGCGCTTAACAACGCTGTTAACCGCTCTACAGGCAAAAGTCCGTTCTTTCTCAACTACGGATTTCATCCCGCTCTACCCGTGTGGTGTGAGTTGGAGGTGAACTTGCCTGCTGCTAAGATCTTTGCCAAGTCTTTTATGTCCCGTATCACAGACGCGAAGGCGTGTTTGGACGCGGCGCAGCAACGAACGACGGAATACTACAACAAATCCAAGCAGGATGTGACGTTTTCGGAAGGGCAACTCGTGTTGCTAAGCACCAAGAACTTGTGTTCCTTGGCCGACAGATCCCGAAAACTCTTACCCCGCTGGATTGGTCTGTATCCTGTCGCACGCATGGTCGGGAATGTGGCTGTGGAGCTTGCATTGCCCGCTGATATGACCATTCACCCCACGTTTCACGTATTGCTTGTCCGTCCTTATCGTGGTACGGAACCCGTCCCTGAGCCTGCTAACGCCCCCGCAGCGATCGAACCAGTTCCCGAGACCTGGATCGCTGGTAAACAGAAGTTTTACGATGTGGAGCAGGTGTTAGATTATCGCGCGCGTCATGTGGGCCGACACCGACGTAAGCGGACAGTACACGAGTACTTGGTCAAGTGGACAGGGTATACCAGCGAGCACAACTCGTGGGAACCGGCACGCAACTTCTCGCAGGACATGAAGCCTCTGCTCGAAGAAGCCCGCAAACGTGCCACGCAAGCCCAATGACCCCTGCAGTCGATGCTGTATGAAGCAGCGAGGACGCTGCATACGGGAGGGGGGATGATTGTTGTGCCACGGTTCGTTTCCCGCCGATGCGTAGGTCGATGCGACGCTACGAGGCGAAGTGCTATTTTGATGAACGCATGAACGATCAATGCATATGAATGAACTTGCATGATATAAATGTATTCGTATATTTTTATATATGCATTTGGCATGTCACCATTATCCATCACGACATCGCATCATGGCAAATCCCCCTAGCATGCATGAAATCCCGAATCATTGAAGTGCGCATTATGCTCGTGCTACGAAACGATAAGTAATATTATTTGATATAATATTACTTCATTACAGCACACGTTGAGAGCGCCGCACTCGTTGCGATGCATGCCTTGCAACCGAATATCGATATTCGGACCCTTGCATCATGCGAATGCCGGAAAGGCTTATACGTTGTTATATGTAGACATCGCCTATACGCAGTAGGGTTGTCACACTTAGGATCGGCCTCCTAGTGTGAACCGTACGACATCGCGATGCTGCGAGCATAACAGATGCGAGGACGGCTAAGTGAGACAAGACATTCGATACCGGAGAACACTAGTGTGTTCTACACTATTATTGCTAATCACTATTCTACTTAGCCCGAGCTAAGCCTGAACTTCGCTTATCACCGCCGCGTGATGATTGTTTGCTTCCGGCGCTGACGGCGATTACATCCATTGCATCGCTTCAATCTGTAAGACTGTAAGTTATATCTCTTCTTGTCTTGAAGTCTTCCGCTGTCTTTGTTTGCTCGCGCTTGCCTTGCTGTACTTGCAAGTGCTCGCGCATCGGTGTCGAAAGCCTTCAGACGCGCAGATACTTATGAGCAAACACGAAGGAGAGGTACAACCTCCGCTACATGCAGCAGCGCTATGTCTATGCGTGCACCCTGTCAGCATCTCGAGAGGCCTTTGCGGTCTCAAGTACTACAATGGTATCAAGACGTGACCGTCAGATTCGTACGTGTATGGCTGCTACACCTTATTTCGTTATGGTTAAGGGTTTCATGCGACCTTTACCTGCCAGCACTAGTACGTAGACTGTCCTGACTTTTTAACCTTATCTGTTGGTATTATATATTTATTATACCTACATGAACGTTTTCCCTTCCTTAGTGATTTTGCATGCTAGACCACATTATTTCTCCACATAACCTAGGAAAAGTGGGCCCGTAAATTTATGTAGCCGACTTTATACCATGTTTTATGTTATACCGTCCGCTGACAGCGGTAAGCACAGACTTCTCTTCTGAGAGAACGGTAGTTTTCATACTTTACGATAATAAAGCCGTACGTACGTTAAAGTTTAAGGTTTTGATCTGTCTGCCCTATGGTGGATATCCGGGCTGGTGCTGCGTCAGGCTTACGACCCGCCGGAAAGTGAAAAAGTGGACGGTGGTGCCGGGAAAACAAAAGAACCCCATCCATCGGGTGCAAGGTGCAAGCTGCCCTACGGGGTACCAGGGACGGCCGAGGACGTTCACTGCAGGGTGGGGAGGATTGTAATGGGGAATTTGAACCCCGGCATCATGCGCTATTGCACCCTGTGTTACAAAGCGAACCTCCTAAGAGCTGAGGCAATGTGGTATTTATTGGTTTTGATGCTCGTAGGGGGTGCAAAAGGCCCCCTGGCCTTTTTCGGCGTTGTAAGTTTGTAACGGATTCACTGAGCTTAAATTATTTGGCTATTGCTTTAGCTTCTCCTTCAGCTTTCCCTTTGGCCATTCCTTCTGTAAATGCGTCTTGTTTTAACTTGTAGGAATATAAGTGTGGAACAGCGTGAATGGCGCAGAAGCGGCAGAACGAGCGAAACTGAGTTGTCGGACTATGGCATTTAGTCACAAATAATATAATTACAAAATAGTAGATTATTTACAATATATTTAATGCGTAGAACTCGAACAAGTCGCACGGAACTACTTGCATGCGAGCGCTCGTACAACGCTGTCGGTTGAGAGTGCGCGCCATTTTGAATAGATGTAAGGCCCATACGAGCCCGGCAGCGCTATTTATGCTGCCCGAATAGCTTAGACAGTCACTTCCTCTTCCATTGTAAATAACCTACTATAATGTATACTAACGAGGAGTCACCCTAGAACCACGTGCCCTACGGCACAGTTACTCGGAGCTCGCCCATGTAGCTCCGCCAACCAGCGAGGCGAAGCCCACTGTCACACTGGTATCGAGACTTTCTGTCTTCGTCTGGGTTGATGAGCTTGCCTGGTTTAGAGAATACAGACAGGTGTATTACCTATAGAACAGATCCTGTTCAAGCATGGTCAAGCCCACTGTCAAAAAGTTGGTGGACCGATTAAATCAATAATTTCATTTTGAGGTGTCTAAAGAGCCATTTTCCTGGAGAGATTTTCATACCAGCAATTTTCGGAAATTTCGCTGTTACATTTTATAACCACAAATTACTAGATGATCCTCTGCTCGGGTCATCCCGGCATATAACAACCTAAAATATTCTTGATAAGCTTTCTGCTGTTCTTTTGCTTTAATTGCTTCATAAAATGCTGGAAAGATGAGGGTTTGCCGATAGTAACTGATCATTTTTGTTGTGAGCTTGTCGTCGCAACAGTTGCGAAAGGTCCAGTTCAGCACAACGCTGGACAAGCGAGCTACCACTATGCCTCAAGCCACAAAGACACTCCAAAGTCCAGGCGAGCAATAGTTGTTACAAACAGCTGATGAGGTATGAGAACCTCGCTAAATATATAGTCAAAGACTTAAGTGTCGTACCCTCAGCTTAGATCATCGTGCGCACTGATTAGGCAAGAGATTGCTAGCTCAGCGTCAGAAGACCAAACGCCAGTCTTACGCCATGACAGAAACAGCCTAAACAGGCAGGACTTAGATCCCACCAAGAATACTTATCGTTAGGAAGGTAGAGGAAGTCTGACCGAATATCACCAAAATTTTCATCCCAGATGAATCTATCGCTCAGGGTTGAAAGTTTGGTAGTATCGCATAACATAACAATCGGAGCTTGCAGACCTTTTGAGCCGTGGACAGTCATGATGCGAAGCTTATTCAATGATTCTTATCTCTTTTTAGTAATATTAATATAAGATGTTAAGGAAACAACTACCATTTAAGAGAGAGATATTATGGAGCATTCCAAAGACTAATCTCGCTACGCTGTATTTCTTCTGGGCCTATAACTTCTATTGGACTATAGCTAAAATTGCAGATAATTCTTTATAGAAATTCTTAAGGAGCTGTTGTCCAGGAACTAGTTTGCCAACATCTTAGAAATTCGAGGTCAGTTATCTTTCGGCAGATTAACAGTACTACAGTAACCGAAAAAACCTTCTCGTTACTTGACCTCTACCCAAAGTCAGACTCCCAAAATCGAAAACAACACTGGTCACGTGCTATGTAACGGGTCGCGTTACCTCACGTTTCCCAAAGAACATCGCTTACGAAAGCCTGACGTGTTATATAATATTACTATTAGAGATTGCAGCTCGTTTTGCTTGCCGTACTGAGCACATGTAGGGTATCTATGTCCTGACCTTCATTCCTATCAACTGGTAGCGACCATTCCCCACTAGTCGGTGGTGGTGGCTAGGGAAAGGAAGGAACTTAAATAAGTTTCTGCCGAAATTCCGTACACGCTTAGAGCGCAACCAGGGCGATAATTCAACAATGATGGGACGCGTCGGCAAGGACAGCCACAATGAACAGTCCTCAGAAGGGGGTATCAAGCAACCTGTGTGAGCCATCCACGCTGATGAGCCATCGCGCTTGCTTGTCATGGACGCAGCACTTCGGGCTGACTTGGTTAGCAGTTGATAGACACGCCGTTTCACATCTAATATGTTAATCATCTTTAGCCGTTGGCCAAAACTCCTGCCGGTCCTGTGCGTTGTACAATCTACGGACGGGCTGCTACAAAACGTACCGACCGGTCCATCTGAGATGCGCCTCAGATGATTTAATAAATATTGGATTGAACAGAAATATTGAATATAATAATGAAACCAACTTGTTATTTGCGCTTAACCGTCCGATTCCTGCGATTTGATTTTGGTAGGATAGAATAATTTACTAAATGTGTTCCCTCGTACCTTGATTGAACTGATGCAACTTATTGCCTGGCAATTGTAAGTCACAAGTAGTTGCATGTAAGTTGCATGTATGTTGCATGTAAGTATTATTACGTAATTAAGGTGATATAAGACATCCGAGTTTCCAAGACGTATGTATTTCATTATTCTTCAGTTCATTTCTTGTGTAATACGTTGCGGTCATCGCAAGGATTCTCGTGTGTCATTTCCTAAAACACTGCATTCACGAATTCAGTAGGAATGAGAAGCACAGTAATATTAGGAATTAGATTTATTGGCTAAACCCACATGCGCTGAGCATCATTGCATATTTGGGTCATATCGTAAAGTGCAACTGTTCCATTACATTAAACGTACCTGTATGTCAGACTGGCTGTCCTCTATCGTCAGGGCAAGTACCTTCTCGTCTCAATTTTGTCATATAATAAATTAAGAATGTTTTCACCTGAAGCGCCTGTGCAACTACTTGGGCCTTTCGGGTGCAAGGCCCACATGATATATTCACGGCATACCCTGCCTAAGGTTCATATATCTGCGAATAGTTCATTCCTCTGTATACATGCTTTTCGTTTGTATATATTATATAGGGACGGAGCTCGAAACAGCTACTTGAGCCGTGTTCATAGAAGGACAACTGCCGCCGCAATGACGCTGACCCAGAGGCTCACTTTGCTATTCTGGGGGTTATTGCACATTTTTGGTCTGGTCTCGGCTTGTATTTATAAGTATGGGACTTCCCCGGATTCACTGGTACGTATTTCCTGGGGGTCCTAGTACGCCATTACTAGGAAAAGAGGCAAAATCTCGATTCTTAAGCCGTTTCATTCAAGGCCCACATGTTGTGCATCCCGAACACCTTATGCTGCACAGAAGACATAATGGTCCGGCGTTGGCACGTTTGTTCTGACTACTGGCGCTTGTGTTGTTGGCATCGATTGAAGGTAGGCTGAAAATGTGTCACATAGTCTCTCTTCTTCTATCCTTTCCAGGCTCCTCCACACGGCGGGACTCACTGGGACCATGGCTTGAACGGGGATGATTGGTAAGTATCACTGTCCTTGTGGAACAGCGTTCACCATAACGTGCGGCACAATTCGCCATTCCATATATGACATCTGTGATGTTTTCGCGTTTTCAGGATCGGTGTGGATGCCGTCGGCAATCCGTGGACTTGCTCGAGCGGAATCCGGCAAAGCCCAATCAATTTACCGGCAACACAATCGCTAGGTGAGGATAACTTTTGCTCATGAATGGAACCTGTTTTGATGATACAACTCATGATTCCAAGCGTCAATTTTCAGTGTGACCAGGTGTGACGCACCCCCTTTGTTGCGCTTTCGCTATGGCCTCCGCTTTCTTTTTGAGGCTCAAATCTTAACTTTTGAAAATTTTTATCGGCTTTGGCTGCAGAACTCAATGGCGATACACTATCGAGAAACCTCCGCACAAGCTGGAATTACCCAACGATACACTCTAACGGCAGCAACGTGGAGGTTATCAACAACGGCCACGCAATTCAGATCGAATGGCTATCACCGTATGCCGCTGATGTTCAAATCGTCGTCCCAGGTCTGTGTGTGGATCTGTCTGTTTGCCAAGCAACAGCTGTGCTGTTATGTCCTGGTACACACTTACTCATCCAGCTAGGATTTCTTCGCAACGAAAGATTAACGGATTGATGACGATGACACCTTATGCGACCTTAACAGGCTCCGTACACTCCCCCTGGAGTGCCTTTTTGAAGCTCAAACCTCTCAACGCTTGGCCGTAACCCCTTACAACTTTCACTGTCCTCTCCGTCCGCTCTCCACTGGCAGCGCGTCAGAGCAACAGCACCTCAGTCACCGCCGTCCTGGGCATGCAGCAAGGCGAGCAGTCCACCACTGTCCGTGCGACCCCCACGCAGTTCCACTTCCACACCATATCTGAGCACCTGATCATGGGTGAGTGAGAAAGGGGAGGAGCGAGAAAAGGGGGGGTATTAACGAATAAAACCCTAATCGATGAATTAAGTACCAGGGAAAGGAAGTGGGACTCGCCGGGTGCCGTTTTCTTTCTCCACAAGGCGTCCTAGATGCCGCCGATCGACTGCTGCCGTTTCCTAGCTGTTCCAAAGCAGGCAACCCGCATGCAGCGCCGGTTGACGCGCTGTTCATGTCTGCATGCCAACCAGGGTTTAGTAAGTCACGCAAAGTCACCTATGAGTCAGGGGATGCGTGTGCTGGGTCAAAATGAAAATAGTCGCTTTCCCCTCCCTGCCACGCGCCTACCGTCACCCATCTGCCTCCTACTGGCTCCTCGCCTCTTCCACCCTGCCGCGAGGCAGGCAAGCACTATCCGCTGGAGCTCCACATCGTGCATAAGATCACGGACTTGCCCGCCTGCACCAGCGGCTGCTACTCCGTTACGAGTGTTCTCTTTGAGCTGACAGATGTCGGAGACAACTCGCTGCTGGACTCCATTTGGGCCGCCATGCCGATGCGCGAGGGGGTGAGCAGTGGGACAGTATCGCACCTGAAAATACTGTAAATTCAATATCAAATCATTATTTGGTGTAATATTATTAGTATGAAATAGCATTATCGTTTAAACTGCGAGCGCGGTTTTGTCGTTTTAGTGCTGTGAGCATTCAGGGGCAACCTCATATAAGATCAGGAACGATTATGAGTGTCCGATCGGATAATGTTTTTCGTTTCTTTTGCTTGGTCGGTGCCATGAACAGCAGCAGATTCTAGCAGCTGAAAATGAGCAGTCTATGATAGCATTCTCGTATGCACGTCATAAGAGCTCACAGAAATGAAATATATTTCAAATGTGCTTAGATGGGATTTCGGTTTCTTCAGCTATCTACTTACGAAGGTCTGATGTTTGAATAAATATAATAATTCACTTCGGCCGCACGTTATCTAACCTTTTCTCTTGTCCTCGCTCAGCAAATAAATTTCATGCCAGCGGGTACGGAAATCCGTTTGGGCGAACTTCTGCCCCATATTAACGTCCGCGACTACATGGCCTACGAGGGCAGCCTGACCACACCGCCGTGCACGGAGGGGCTACTGTGGCACGTCATGGTGCATCCCCAGAAAATCAGCCGCGCACAGGTCGGTAGGGGCGGGCGTTGGTCGCGGCGGATCGCGGACCATGTGTGGAGTGAATGAGTGAGTGAGGTTACCTCCTACAATAGAGGCGTGGGTGTATTTGTTGAAGGCCATGGGAGGAGGCGACCCGGGGCTAGCACATGCTTCCGCAGGAGGTTACAGAGTGGCTTTGAAATCGCCTACTTGGGCAAACCCTACTTGCGGCTAGGAATGAAACACGCCCACGGACTCGGCATACCCTGCCTGCCTAGGGCTTGTTTAACTGACTTGGCGATGGGACCAGCCAAGGCACCAGCCAAAGAGTGCATGGGGGCACGGCCCTTTTCAACGGAAACCCGCCTGTCCCCCGAGAAGAGCAGAGCAGAGCAGAGCGGAGAAGTGAACGGTCCTCTGTCTCGCGAACGCATAACATAACTATTACGTCTCGTGGCCTCATGCTCTAATGGCCATTTTAGATGTTCTAATCCCCAAGTTTTACATCCCGCTGCTTCCGCCCGACGGATGCTCGAGTACTGACGATCCGAATCCCACCAGACTGCTTCAGCGATCCGTCTTGGTGCGGCGTTGTTTGAAAATGTCTCCTGCCTGCTTCCAGCCCTGTCCTCGCTTTTTGGTTCGCTGTTGCAGTGGACAAAGTACAAGACGGCTGTCAGTTTCAAAGACTGCGCCTTCAAGAACGCGACCAGCACTGCGGGACATCGGCACCACAGACATCATCATCACCGCCGGATGCTGCTTGCGGATGAGGGGCCCGTCGGCAACCCCCAAGACTGTGAGTTATTATTACCTGTTAGGGCTAGGGAGGAGGGGAGGCTCTGGGGGTTGGTTCAGGCAGAAATAGAGATATTAAGGTATATTTATTTAATCTGAATGAATGTGCGTCAGCACTTGTCAGCTATAAGACTCGTTATTGGTGAAATTTCCATGTGTCGTGCTGGCGGACGTTAAGCAGGACGGGTCATGCAAAAATGGTTTTGACGCCGAAGAAACAGCTTAGATCGCTAAGCTGTAGATATTTAATTTACTCCCCGTATTCCCCTGCGAGCAGTGGCGCAGAAAGTGAATAGAATAACAGTAGCGACGAACTGACGGGCAGCCGGGGTGGATGCAAAATTGAAGGCAAAAATGCAGGAAACGAACCATACACGAATCATGCATGCCACTTGGTAATTATTGAAGCAGGGCAGTGTCTGAAACAAAGTCAGCCGGGAGAGGCTACAGGGATATGCATGACGAGGACATAGACAGCTAGGCACGCATTCATCAGACGAAACTGGTTATCGTGAAGAATAGCGTGGATGGGCCTATTGGTTCCTTTGTTTGGGCAATATTTGGTTCGCACATTTGGTGGTTAAGGACTGGTGGTCCTTGGGTGCGTTGGTTATTTCCAGCATCTTTTCCTATCACAGGTTTTGTGCGTGGCCCCTGCGTTATATTTCCTGCAGATACATGCACGGTCGCTGCGTATGGCTTCAATTACCGCTCCTCGCAGCAGGCGTACGGTAGGGCCGTTAAGTTGGCTCGCGCCTAGATAAAACATCAAGTTGCGTTCAGCCTGGGCCCTTTTCTTTCGGAAAAGGGAAAGATCTTTTTCCGCTGCCATGGCTTATGCAGCAGCACGGATTGGTTGGCTGAGACTCGATCGTGACCTTCAAAGCCGGGATGCAGGTTGGGGAAATACGGCTGACATTCGTGTTGACCATTTCGTTCGCACTCAACCCTCGTAAAATCGGCTCAGTATTGCTTAGTCCTTATTCCAAGTAAGAGGTTTGTCGGAAGATAATGTAAGTTGGTCCGTGCGCCGCGTCGGTGCGTGCAGCCTCGTCGTCGGTGCTAGCATCTGCGCAGGTGCGTGCATGTGTGTGTGTTCGCCCATCCAGCGATTTGCAGTCTCGTGGGAGATGGTACTACTTCTCGTGGGAGATGGTAATCCTTTTCGCAGCGTTGTGTGACTTCAGAGTCGAAGACGTTTGTGATGAAAGGGGATTATTACTCGTGTATGTGTCGAAATACGTTTATAGGTTTGTTGGGGGCCTGCCTCTCCGCTCCACCTGGGAATGGGGGAGGGATCCCTATCCACTCTCTGGATGCCCTCATCATCCTGGGTGGTGTTACCCCCTTTCCTGGTTCCTGAAGCTAGCCAGGAGCGCCACCACCGGGCCCGTCTCAGAGACCTATGCATGCCACTCAACCAACCAACAACACATGGCCAGCACCTTTGTCCTGGCGCTTGGAGAGAATCTGCATACAGGGGACTCTATTGCTTGCTCCATCCAGATCAACATGATCTCGACGCTGATGAATGAATGGCTGGGTGGCGTTTCTGGAGTTTGGAGTTGGGTCGGACAGAATTGACACGTGTAAAGCTTGAAATATAATAAAAAAATAAATATATAAACCCTAAAAAATCCTAATAAACCCTAAAATAAAAAATATATGTGTATATCTTTAGTAATGATGGAAGCAATTTGTATGTGCGATTTGGAAAAATGATTTGGTAAAAGTTGAATCACGCCTTAAACGACTTGTTTGCGCGTGTGTTTAAGCAAATGGCCTCTTTGAGCCGGTTGTATAATTGGAAACAATTAAAAAAATGGGTATAGTGGTTGCGTGCCCGCTACCAGGTGAATACTTTCAGTGTGATTGGTATTAGGAGGTGCTTGGTCTAATGACATGCCATCTGTTAAGAGATGGGGATGCCCTGCTGGCTGCTGTCGAATGGATCACAGAACGTACTAAATTTGACATGCCTGCATGTTGTTTGATCCACACCCGCCGTTGACATAACTTTGTCCGCTGCCTTCCACAAAAGATGTGGTAAGTTAAGGTTGCGACATGCGTTGAACGAAGGGTTAGTGCTACATCATGCGCTCCCATTGATGTTGAAGCCGTGCCCATCAAGGTTATGATTGTGATGTTGCCAGCGTACCAGATCACATTTATTTCCTTGGTCTGACGTTCGATGGGTAGTTGATTCATATATGTGGCAAGTCGTCAGTGTCAGTCTTACTTCAATACCTGATTGTGCCTTCTTAGCAGTTGACTATTTGACTCCTTTGCTCTGTGCGTGATTATTAAGTGTATGGTAATTGGTGAAGAACTTGCTGTGCCACACGGATTACCACGCTGTCTGTGCCGTCGACAGTTATTTTTAGGTTTGCAGCTCGATTTGCGGAGAGTATTATGAAGTGTTTGTCGTCCTTGCGTTCCCCTTGCTTACGTACCAATTATGTAGCACAGCTTCCCTTCACCCTGCTGATGTAACATGATGGTATGTACAGAGTATGGGGCTATTGCAAACAGGACACGCTTGAGTGACGGTGACGGGGTGCCATAGCGCTTGATGCTAGGCGCGAATTCCCCGGTCACACAGGTCTGCATATGCATGTTTTATGACAACTGGGTGTCAGCTGAGTCAATCAAGGATGGAGCCACGGCCCTGCTGATACTATTGAGATGAGCGACGCATGGATAAGAGAAGGAAGGAAGAAGTAATACCGCGAGGGCGGGGCGCTTTCCTTTCTGACAAGTACCAAAGCACAAAGGCCTGTCCATTTTGTAGCAGAGGTTAATGGGCAACAGGCTCACGCCCTCCAGGTCCAGTTCGTCGGGGTCCGTCCGTTCAAACATTCGTTTGGATCAACCGTGTCTGTTCCGCCATCAGCGTCGAGGAATGGCAACAGCAGCGCGGCAGCAGCCCCTTCCAAAACTCTTACCATCCCTACCGATCGTGTTCATGCACTTAATTCTTATCCATGCCTTTAAACCTACGCTCATTTTCTTGATGACGAACAAGGGCCAAGGAAGCGTATTTCCCACCCCGGCCCGCGTCAGCAGACCAGGAGAAAGAGGTATGTAGCACCCAAAATTACTGACGGAATGCATAACCCCTTTCACGCCCAGGCCCCAAGCACCCAACCAAAAAAGGGTTTAATATAGTCGGCATGGAAAAGCTGGGTCGTGCCGCTTGTACTTGGGCTTGCGAACATTCAGCGGCGGCCCTCAAACGATCCCGACATGATCATCCTAATCGCAACAGCAATACATAGTGCACTAGCCCACGTGCACAGCTAACGGCACTCGCCACTCCGTTCCCGTCCCCATCCCCGCCTTCAGCTCCGTCTGGAAGCCCTCCTGCTGGTACACCGTTAAGCAGTCGCTGCTGTAACTGGGCCGCTCATACCCTGTGAAATAGTGGTCTGGAGCCCGCCACAGTCGCCACCGTGGCCAACACAGCCATCGCGGCCACGGCCATCACCGCCGAAAATGGACACCGATCTAATATTGTCGAAGGCGGTGCATTTATGCGTGCATGCGGAGCGTAAAGCATAGTAAGAAAGAGTATGTGTTACCGAAAGAGCGAACGGAAGGTGTGAGCGCATCACCACTACCACCACCACATCCGGATATTCCACCCGCATGCCATTAGCCGAGCAAAATGTGTTGTTGATAGCTAGTGGTTAAGGTCCCCGTTAGTTCCGCTGCGGATGTTTCTGCCGCCCCATTGAAAATGCTGACATTGCTGGGACGCATCTTCGGATGACAAGGTGTCAGGGTTCGCAGACAAGCGGACAGATAGGCAGCCCGCCATCTCATCCTCACCAGTTCCCACCCCCCCCCGTACCTGGCCCCATCCAGCCACCAAAACCCCTTCATCCCTGTACCCCCACCCATGCTTCCTTCGGGTCTAACCCCCCCTTCGCCCTAACACATTTTCACAAACCCTCCCTGCTCGCGTCCAGCTTCTTCTGCAGCTCATCCAGCCTTCCCCTCGCCTCCTCAGCCTCCCTCTTCGCCGCAGCCAGCTGCCGTCCTGCGTCCGCCAGCTGCAACTCCAGCCGCGCTGCCAGCCGCTGCTGCGCTGCCCCCTGTTGACCGAGCGCCGCCACCAACTCCGCCGCTGCGGCATCGTGATGCTGCTTGGAATCTGTATACCTCTGCAGCAACTCCATCGCCTCAGACCACCCTGGATCGCCCAAGTCCCAATACACATCATCGTCTGTGCACGAATTATTGCCTGGGTCGCTGGTGACGCCATTTCCGTTTACACCTCCTGCTGCTAATGACGGTGATACTGCTGCTCCTATTGCCGCTTCTGTTGTATCGACTTCAGAAACCCTACTTTGTATGTCTGTGCCCCCGTCATTCAGTTGTCGTTTCGTGGGATGACACGTGTCAGTCTGCATCAGCCCTGGCTGCGGCGGCTGGGGCACCGCCGGGGACAACTGTGGCTGCGGGAGCATGTCAGTGGCGGCGGCACCGCCACCCCGTCGCAACAAAACTGTCTGCGCCGCCGCCGCCTTTGCTCGCCCCGCGAGGGACTGCCACTGCTGCTTTTGCAGGAGCGGCTTGAAGTCCCCATCCTTCTTTCCAAATTTCCGCCCGTCAAACCCATCTTCTGACTGATGCAAACATTGTTGTGGAATTTCCTGTTCAGACTTCTGTTGCTGCTGTTGCTGGTGTTGGTGAGGGTGCTGCTGTTCTTGTGGATGTTGATGCGAACCCCGTTCTTGTAACAGAAGAGCTCGTTGCCGTTGCAACTGCTCCAACTGTGCCGTCAAAGAATCCCGTTCTGCCAGCAACTCCGCAACCCGCACGTCTAGACGAGTAACCCGTGGGCCGACGGCGGTCGTCACTGCCGCAGACGCAGCCCGCTGACCTTTCAGGTCCTCAAAGGCCTCTTCCTTCTGCCGCATCGCCTCTTCATGCTGCCGCAGAGCCTCACCTAAGCTCTTCTCCGCCTCTTCCTTTTGGTTTATGGCTTCATCGCGCTGCCGAATCGCGGCCTCTCGTGCGGCTTGGCACTCCCGGTGGGCCTTACGAAGGAGCGTCAGTTGCCGGCGGTGCTCCGAGGCCTTGGCCTCAGCTGAGTCACGTTCTGCGGCTAGGCCCCGAATGTACAGGTACTGCGCGGGCGGGCGGGGGGTAGTGTGAAGGGGAAGACGAATAAACGAGATATAATACCGCTGGAAGGGGCTTTCAGGCAGGACATATACTACCGCATACCTCGGTCGGCCACATTTTACCATTCACAGCTAGTAAAAGGTGCATTTTCCGCTATCAGCTGATAAGTGTACAGCCCAGCAACCTGAAATGGCTTCGATGCTTTCCCCAACCATACATAACATATAGTTTCTTTTCACTCCCATATCTACGCTATACTGTATATACTAATGTAGTAGAAATACGTAATTAAACCATTAAGCACGTAACTTTTTTATTGAAAAAACTTAGCACTAAAAACGGCTTGTTGAAGGCAACCCCAATCAAATAGCAGGACTGGCTTTCCTGGAGGGCTGGCTCGCCTCTTCGTTGTCCTTCAGCCAGGATGCATGACTTGTTACGTCATTTCTCGGCTTTCTAAGCCCCGTCTTTCCGTTCTCAAAAGAGACACGGGGCGCTACTACGCCCTACTCCCCATGGCTCCAGCCCACCCACCGTCCGAAGTCCGCAACCTGCTACCCGAGCGCGGCCCGGTCAACCCATGACGGTCCCGACCTCCTACCTGTCTCAGATTTTGGTCCGCAACCGCAAAGAATGAATCATCACTGTCCCATCGAAGGAGGACTTCCTCACCCTCCTGCATGAAAGGGTGAGATCAGCCACAAAAAGCGGGACCGGGCCGGCGCACAAATGCAACGTAGGGAGGTAAGCGGACCTGAGAGCGGGTATGATGAACAAAGGATCCATGGGTCACGCACAGAAACCTTTCGGGTCTTAGGGATTTAGGGCTTCAGGGGTAGGAGGGGAAAGACGTCAAGTGAAGTGACCCTAACTGATCCAACTACCCATAATCCATAATCATGGAGGGGGGCTGGGAAACCAGGTGCAAATCGGCAAACAACAGCGACAATGGAATTACGAAGAACCGACCTCAAGCCCTGTAGGACACAACAGAGCTCACAACATTCACAGTCGCCCTTAGCTTGTCCTCATCTCTTGGTTTCTTCTTTTCGCTCACTTCAGTCCTTTCGCTCACATATCATCACAGGCTATCGCCGCACCAGCTTGGGAACATCCATCCAATCTTGCAGCTAAAAAGAAAGAAAGTAAAAGATGCTGCAATGTGTTATTTAACCATTTGTCTTGAGGACGTCTGATTACTTTTCGGGTAATCTCTCGCAAGTTTCTGAGCCCTACCTTGACAAGACTCGACGTCACTACCACTGTGACAATGCCGTACACAAACGTCGACTTGTCTGCATCATCCGACACCGCACTCCCCGCTGCTGCCGCCGTCGCTCCCGGAGTACCACCAGCGCGGCCTCCGCCTGGGACCGACGCTGCTAGAGCCGCGCCTGCCGCCGTCGTGGCAACTGCCGGGCCCACTGACGGCGTTTGCGCCCCGGATAATGTACCACCAGTACCAGCTGCAGCAGCCGATGCAGCCCGCAGAACCTCCAGTCCCTTTATAACGCCCTCGGTTGCACATGTGCCGCCGCCGGCCGCTTCCACACGCACCTTTAGACGAGACAGAGGGACCTACAAGTGACAGATCATGACTATTGATGCTCCATTACAAATATACAAGATACATATAACGGCGGGAAAGGGTATTTAATTACAACTAAAAACAATAAGGACGAATTGGTCAAACTGTACTAATTTCGATCATTTAGAATAATAAATTGGATAACACCTTGAGCGCTACAATACTGGGCAGGTTTGGATGGATTCGTTACTGGGCACATTACCTTGAGGACACATGGAATGACTGCGGCGTTGTTTGTTCGCCACTTGTAGGCCCGGCAGTTGCAGGTGCTCCGTTCGCCTCCCCCGTTGCGGCCCCGCAACAGGCTGGCACAGGAGGCCCTGAGTGAGGGTAAGGGAGAGACGGGAGACGATGTTTGCCGTATTCGATGCGCGGGGACGAAAGCAAAGGGGATGCTGATTGAATAAAGTGATGGTCCACGGATGAGGTTGATCCTGATCCTGAAGATCCTGAAGAAATTAAAAAGAATGGGGGAGCCCGTGCATGTCCATTGCAACTGATGCTGGAAAGTAATTGCGGTAAGGAAAGATTGTAAAAGAATCCGGGTTGGGTGGTGCTTTGAGAAACAACAAAACCGATCGTCGTAGGGGTCGTTTGATGATCCTCCGCCATCCCAATGAGGAAAAGCAGCAGCGCACCGTTCTCTGCTTTGGTGTCACACACACGACCTCCACATGATAGACGCCCACATTATTACGTGCAAGCATTCCACTCGTTCACTCATATGGGACTTTTGCTTAAACATTTTTTCTTTGGCCTTTACTTAACATTGTATCGTATCACATATACACCTACATTACATACGCAAGATTAATGAGGCCCTTCTTTAGCTTCAATGCTCGGCTGCAGTACCCGAAACGTACCAGAAGCGCGGCGCATTAGCCTCCGCAAGCGGACAGGTCACCGGGTCGCCCACAACCACGAGGCTATCGCGAATAGGGGGGGAGTTCTGAACCACCACGTCCTGACGCGGCGAAGGAGCCAACATCAGCCATCGGCCGTCAATGACCAGGGTTATAGGTCATGGACATCGGGCATCAGGCAATGGTGAAGGAGTTGAGAGCAGCCGGCGTCGGGATAAGAAAAATTCGTGATCATTATAAAATGAGGAGGGGCTTGACAACACGACGATCGTTTCGGCATGAGGCGATGGGGATTCTGTCCGACCCCACGAAGAAGACAAACACCCAGGATGCATGGCCGCGCGCCACCGGCCAGCCAACATAAAAGGTGGTGTGAGCTCCCACACAAACATGCCGATGCACAAAGAAATGTTTTACCTTGTTGGTACATATACAGCTCTAACAGCTCTAACATCTATAGCTCCCGTACATTTGTCTTTCCTCCCCTACCGTGCCCTGCCCTATCTCCTGCCTCACATGCTCCGAGGCTCTGGTCTCCAGGTCATCTAGCAGTGTCAGAGTGAAGGCCGCCTTGAGGCCCTCCGCACCGCTCAGGTCACCGCCCACCTGCGGCACAGGGGGAAGAGAAAGGGGAAGGAGGGGGGGGGCAAGGGTGTAAGGGGGCGGGCAAAGAGGGATTTGGAGATAAGATACCTGAATTGTTGAGGTTAAATGTGCATAAACTAGAACGACTGAGTAACATAAAGTCGATATCTGGTCTTGCGGATACACACTCATATATACACACAAACACGCGTGCATGAACATCAGGACCACCTGCAGTGTCACGCCAAGCCTTCCGTTGGCATGGTGCGCTTTAACGGGTTAAATTAACCATCGCACACGGTCCTTCAGAAGAATACCTCATTAAGGGCTTCAGTTTGGATGTCCAACCTTCAGTTTTGTTGGCAGCAATACATATCTGTGCCGTGATGTGTTTCAACGGTGACATCACTTTTTGCCAACGATAACATACGAGGTGACTATGGTAGGTGGCACCAGATTGGACCCTCGGCCCGACATACCGCCGGAACGCCACCACCACTGCCCATATACGACATAATCCCGCCAACCCTCCCCTTCCCCATCCTACTCTGCCCCTCGTGCCCGCCCTCTTCTCCTCCTGACCTCCCCCTGTCCTGCTCCCTTCCCTCTGGAAAACTCACAATCCGCTCGTCCATTTTTCCGCTCCGCAACTCCCCTGTGTACATCCCCAAAAGCGAGCCCTCCGGGAGGGGTCCTGGAATTCCCCCATCGGGTTCCGGAGCCGGTGCGGTGGTGGTGTTGATAAAATTACAACGGACAGGAAAGACAACGAATGCAAGAGGAGTGAAGCCATAACTCCATGGCGTGTTATTGTTGGGTTGGTGCGGAACGGGTTTATGCCGACTATCGACGGTATGTGTGTGTATACATAAACCTCGCCGCCTTCACCTTCTTTCAATCTTGGTCAAAGCACAGGCCCGGCCAGACATATAACAGACACACAGAGACACACAGATGACAACCAATCTGACAGGCACAATACACAGGCACACACCTGTGGCCACCAGCTTTCTCCGCTCCTTCACGGAGGCGAGTCCCTCGAAAGGATTGCGGAAGCAGGGATGGCAGCGGTCCGTGATGGGCTCCACACGGACACGGCGCTGAAGCGGCCGCTTGCTGTAGAGCGCCGCAATCAGCTCCTGCTGGCACAGAGTCCGCGAGAGGGGACCCGTTACATATGCCGGGGCCAATCCAGGCTAACAAACGAGCCAAAGTGACGTAAATTACTGTGCAACATCATGACATTACAAACAAGTAACAAGTACCACGCCCTCAACTATTCCTCTCTCTCTGTTTCTCTCTCTCCCATTCGCTTACTCACTAACGCACACAAGAAGCGCGCGCAGGCACAAAAGCGCACGTGCTACCCACCGCCTCCGCTTCCGGATAGTATTTTGCGAACGGAAGCGCCGTAGGCGTTGGTAAGGTTGAACCAGCCGCGACCCCTTGCCTATCTTTGCCACCGCGCTTAGAGCCCCTAGCCGAGGCAGCAGCTGCGGCTGCGACAGTGCGAATTGGGTCTCCCTGCTCCGGCTCTGAAAAGTACAGTCCCGGCGGCACCGCCGGGGACGTCACCAATGCGCGCTGCGCAGCCGCTGCCGCCAGTGCCGCAACTTCCGGCCGCATGGCGCCGTTGAAAACCCGCAGCAGAAGACTACCGTCGGCTGCGGCGCTGCTGCCGGCGCAGGTGGTCGCGGTTGCGGCTGCGACCGTTGCCGTAGCGCTGGCAACACGCTGGACCGGCGAACCCAGAATTCGCCGGTCGGCAGTCCTAATGTGGAGCACGTGGATGCCAGGGCGGTGGGGTGGGCGCAAGGTGCACAGGATGGTGAGGGAAACACACACCTAGCCACCCCCGCCCACTCACACATGCCGAGTATTACTATCCATAGTTCATTATTCGTTTTGTTATCATTCCGTTGTCGTCGTCGTTCTCATCACTTTACTAGTACTAACAGATGATTGTTAATTTCATGCCCACGCGACGATACAGAAACAGGAAAGGGGGTGAACCGGGAGCCACTGGCTAAACCCTACATCCCTCATGTCTAACTCAAAGCTAGCAACAACTTTTGTGAGCGCAAGCAAGCCATCACCTTCTCAACCAAGGTGGCTTCCTCATGCCCCCCGTCCAGCAACCTTTAGGTGGCGAGGGGCCAAGGTGACGTGCGAAACAAAAAAAATCGTCCAGGCGCCAGGCGACCTCCCTTCAACCCTGGCCGACAACCTGACCTGGACTGGGCGCCATCCACTGCAGACCTTCTCAAGGATCCTCCCTGCTCCCTCATTATCCATCTCCCTCCCGAAAGGAATTTGCTTTGCATTGACGTTCCTGACATTGGCGTCCGGCCCCTCAAGATCGAGTGCTTGGTCGAGTGCTTGCTCGTTAGTTATCCCAAGCCTCCTTAGCAATTTCATTTAAGAGAAGTGCAGTATCTGCTATCGCGCTATAACATTCAGCTCGGCTTGCTCACCCTTCTTCGTTCTCTTCTTCGCCGTCCAGTCCGCTGTGGCTCCAGCCACCAAGGCCCCCGGCTGCTGCTGCTGCTGGTACACTGCCGTTGCGCCCACCACCCCGAGCTGCAATTGCCGCTGGCCCTGCAACTGCGTTTTTCTCCCTGGCGGCTGCTCCGTAGCTGCCGCCGCCAAACGGATGTGACATGCCGGCACCAGCAGTTCCTGGCACCTCCGACCCGCACCCAGATCTCCCTCCAGATCCATGTCCGGATCCTGACCCAAATCCTGATCTGGAAGATCCGGGCCCAGCGCCAGCACGGCAGCTCACAGTGGGGGTGCAATTTCCATTTCCAGATCCATGGAACGGCCGGGTAGGTCTACTGCCTGATTTGGGACCCCGTACGAGACATGCTGGCCCAGTTGTTCGTGGAACAGGCACTGCTGTAGTTGCGGACACCGGGGTGGGTATGAAGGCGCCAGATGCCGGGATTTGCGTTGGATGGCGATGACCACTTGCTGCGACAGGCCGATGCATTCGTCCCGAGGTGGTGACCGGTGCCGTTATGCGGTGGCCGGTGCCGCCAGCACTGGTCCTTGGGGACGGCGCGGGCGGAGATGTAGAGCCCCCAGGTGGCATGGACAACGGCGGGCAAGACCGAAGTGAAGAACGCGGTCGTAAGGCGCCATGAATTTGTGCTTCTGTTGGGGTGATGTTAAGCTTGCTGATACTGTCGGGTGACCTGTGAATGACAATCGGAGAGTTTCGCCTTTGCGAGGGCATATTTCGCTTGATACATATAGCAGTGCGTGCATTTCGCCGCACCCGTCGAAGAGAGTAGGTAGTACGCAGTCTGCGAAGTCATCGTCCTCTAGGACGCTGACCAGTCCATCCGACAGGCCTTCCAAAGTATTTTCGAAATCAATTCCATTGAAAAACGCAGCCTGCAAGTATCAATGGGTGCAATCCTACCGCTTGAGGGTCTGCCCTTGTGTCCAGGAATAACAAGCTTGCGAACGGACCTCAGAGTCATCCTCGCCTTGGATATTTGCACGCGACCTTTTAAATGGACGTAATTCATCTTCTGGGGAAAACATGAACATGGCTGCACTAGGGTCTTCGACTGAGGTCATTTAGTGAGGCCTAGGATAAAGGTCACGAGCTTTGGCTCTGAACACCTATTGTTCGCCGGAATCGATCGAAGAGCACAAAATCACATCGTCACGGCATTCTTACCCCGGGGTTCTGGAGTAAGCGTTCAAATTAAACTTGACAGCAGCCAGGCTTCGTGAAAGAATAGGGAGGGAATGAAACAACCGGTCAGGGAAAAACAACAACAGTGAGAAAATGTTATGTGTTGATTTTTGGCAGCATTGGTGATAAAGTTACGGATAGTTTATGTGGCCTCGTGTGGCACAATCGACCCTGCAGGAAATTTTACAGTTATATCAAGAGATTTGGAAGCATTAGCGAACATACGATACCTCCTGTCATGGATTCAGGTCGGAATGAACGGATATCTGAAAATTGCGGAGTGTCCATTTGGAAGGTACCACCTGAACCGTACGTCAAACCGCATAAGGAGCCTTCACGTCAAAATTAGACTGTGCTTGCTATGACTTAAGCTGGATGGGCTTCGATTTCCCAAAAGCTGCTTGTGTGTATGTATGATAGCTGGAGTGCCGTACCCTTCATTTCTGCGCAGCGCTCACATTGAGATATTAACCCTCAGTAGCGTGGCTCACCCACGTCCTCAGTCTGGTAAATGTAGTCGCAAAGAAGGAAGAAAACTTCCAATCCTTTCTTCCAGCGCCCCACCTGCATCGAAACGCTCTTACAACCAATCACCCCTATAAAAGAAGTCATTCGGATTTCACCTTAAAATTCATAGCAGGGACGCCGTATGTCAAACTTTAGCACGTGAGGGACATGGCGGTAACAAATTCAGTTAGTTGGTAGGTCGGAATGCTGTTGCGTATGCAGTTGAACACCTCGGGAGAGGTTACAGTCACATTCCTTCCATAAGGAAACCATGATGGGGAAACATCCAAGTGTTTCTTCCAACATCCTCAATCGACACCTTCCCGTCCCGCTTCTTAATTGCCCCTCCCTTCCCGCCACTTCATTCTCTGAAAAGCTGGCATCACACGCCTGCACACAACATCCCTGCTCCCGAAATGTGAATACATTTATAGATTTACTAGACAGAAGATCTCGTCCCACTGTTCCCACCTCTCTCTCTCTATATATATGTATATATACATATATGTATATGTGTAAGTATGTGTAATATCAAAACATCGATCCACATGAACATGATTAACCTGCTTCTACGATCCGCATTGCACGCCGCCCACGCTCCTCTACGTGGCTACCGTACCATACAAAACACTGCTCTCCGCTGATGGCATCACGGAATGGACAGATACTCCTGAAGGAATCGGTTCTAGGGTGCGAGTGCGTGTGTGTGGGGTGTCAGGGGGATCTCAGAACTGATACATAGACACCACGCCCGCACCTCTACCGCCAGCCACTGAAATCCTTGCGTAAGCGGGCTCTCCACCAGCAAAGCGGAAATTAAGGGACCTAAGGATTAGGGAATAAAGGGGAGGAAACAATTGTATGTAGGAGGGGCGGGGGAGGGACGCTGACACACACACGCACACGGACACGCACACACACACGCACACGGACATACACCAAATGCCACCGCAACCTTAACCGCGGCCTATGACACAGTAATTCCTATTATTTTCCGACATGGACGTTCTTTGCAGGGGCGGAACTACACTGTTGGTGGGAGTTGGCGGCAGCGGCTTTCGGAGCCCGAGGAGTACATTCAGAAATATTGTACGAAGATCTCAAGAAAGTCAGAGAACCTAGATGGCGAACCGATCCGGCGGCATGGCCATTCCTGGATTGTTGTACGACACAGCTGCTGTTGTTAGTCTCCCCGCGCCAAGGACGCACGTTCTTTGCAGGGGCGTTCAGCTTGGCTGCAAGGAGCCACGCGGACCGCAGCCGGCCACCTCCCGAATGCGACCCTGCTGGTGGTCGAATCATCAAGAGTCCCGGCATAAATGCGCTGTCGGTGAGTAAGAGTAATATGTAATCTAGGGCTTGGGTCCCTTCCGCTCTCATTTACCTGCAGTATACCGGGGGCCCCATATACATTGGTGTGCGTATGTGTATGTAGGCACACTATATACATTCAGATTTTGTGTTTCTCTAACTTCTACCAACTTATGGAATATCAGTTCGCGACAAACCCTGTGGTGTCGTAAACCTTATTATGCCCTGTCCTCTGAAGCGCATGTTGTGTGTCGTCGGTACGATAATACGGCGTGACATTGCTCCCTCCCGTGATCAGCGGTTCGGTCAGATATCTTACCCCGACCCCGCGCCCGTGGTAGGGCTCCTGTGTCCCCCCGGTCTGTGGTTTATCCTCGCTAGAAATCCCCTTGATCAAGCATCATTTAACCATTTAAACCTAGTTATAAAATCACTTCGCTCCGGAACCCCCTCCCAACACACACACATAGGAGCAGGCGCTGGACATGATCATGCCGGACTGGCAGGGACTGCTGGCATCACTCGGGCACTCGCCTACTTTGCTTCCCTCCCTACCTTACTCCGCCTCTGCACTTGCTGCCCCTCCGCCCTACTGCGGATCGTTTGGTAACGTAGTTGAAGATAGTCATTATATAACACTATAGAGTCCAGTTAAACCCAGAACTCCAAAGCCTTCCGCTGACCCGTCTCCACCCCACCACATGTGCTGACATCAGCTTATTACCGTGTCTCCAACCCCCCTCCATCCAGCCGCTTTCATTCTCCCCTTTTGGTCATCTCGACGAATATCAGACCACGAACTCTGTCCTTTCTCCCCTTCTAATGACATATCCACATCTGTGTTTCTCTCCCTACACCACCGCAGCATCCGCCTGAACAGCAGCAGCTAGCCGTTTCTAACGATAGCGCAGATCCCCAAGAGTATACTTTTCAAGAAAGTGGGTACCTCTGCCTATCCAGGAAAAAACCCTACCATCAATACAATTTGGCACTACGTAGCTCTGCTCAGAAGCTGGCTGCAGCAAGCCCCGCTGCTCCTCCAAAAATGCATTGCCCTCACTGGCCAGCCATGTCGTTCGGCCTCTCACTATCCTTCCCTGATGCCGACATGGCACAACGCTATCAGGATTGCACAGTTAGGGAAAAACGCCTCACCTCGCGTCTCATACAAACCAACCGAGACGTGATTACCTGACGGTATAGGGACCTCGCGCACTTATGGACGAGTTTTAATACATCACAATGTACATCGCAATCGGCCAGGACCTACCCGGGGCCTTGCCAAGTGCCCTGCCATGCTGTCAGGGGACTTTGATGCACATGCATAATACCTGTACGGCATTCGGCAACAGATGTTGATATATGTAATTGCTTCAGTGGCACCGGGTGCCGCAACATATGCACTCGACGGCAATCAATGTTTGCAACCTTCCAACCGTGCGGGCGTTGGTTTGACCACGGATGCATGCTCAACGCATATAAGGCCCATATGACGGCCCATCGCACATAATGCTAAGAAAGACTAAAGAGATGGGACGGAGACTTTCCTGTTGTCCTTAGTCATCGCCACGGCCGCCTTTGGCGAACATGCTGAGCAGCCGAAGGACCTCGGTATACATCCACACCAAAGTCATCATCAGCGAAAAGCCCGAGTACCACTCGAACCTGCGGGTGTCGAAGTGGCGGGTCTAGTGGTATGTGCCAATCATACGGGCGTGTTGCTTGCGGGAAAGGCCTACAGGGACGTGTGCGTCTCGTGCGGTGTACCTCACAAAGCGCCGAGATTTGGTAAGCCGATCACGCGTCAATGCATCACACCAACAGCGTCCAATTAGATGTCAGTTGCAATGCAACAGGACTCTGCAGCCCAGCACACGAGCACGGTGTGCTGTCCGAGGAGGTCTCGCCGATCAAATGCATGTTCTCTCCCATGGTCATGTTGGGCCCTATATCTGACAGCCCGTAGAGAGCCAGCCACACGCAACCCACCATTTGGGCATCCGTGCCCTTGCAGCGGATCGGATCATGTCGAAGTCCAGCAGCAAGTTTGCAGCCGCAAGGCTGGCCACCACCAGTCCTAGACCAATGCCCAATGGGCCTCCGGACAGCATGCTGGGTAACCGTACGCCGAACATCGACATCACCCAGGTCAGTAGCATCATCACAAAGTAGCCGCCCGTGACCATCAACACGCCATCGCGAAACTTGTTCGTTACCCGGATAAGGCCAGACTGCGGGATACGAGGAAATGATGGAAATAATGCGTGCACTAAAGAGAAGCTGGCGGAATGTATTGCTCGGACTTGCGCAATGCTCTTAGACATTGATTTGCATCTCGCATACCCGTCTTTGCTCACAAGGGGTGCTGGAAGCCAAACGAAGGTGCTTAAACAAAAGGGCCATTGAATCCTCGTGTCTTTGTGGCTATCTGGTCCTTACAAGCCGGAATTTACTGAAATGAAAAGCTGGAGTAGCTCTGAAGCAGCGTTTGTGGGTCTCAAGCCATTACATGCCATCGGTACTTCAAAAGTGCTTATGAGGCGACCCACATCGGTTGCATGCCCGGTATTACCTGTGCGCCTAGGGTTCAGCTGGCGAGCTTGTCACCGGAAATCGCTGACTTGGGGCTACTGTCCTAAATCACTTACAAAGCGCCTTAAGATCAAGACGCGCAACCGTGGCTTAAATATGTGTCGGGCTTCCATCATCCCTGGTCCCATCTGCCCTGGTCAGATATTGGTGCATTAGCCAAAACATGCAAAATACACCCTGCCGACGGCAGATATACATGCTTTGGGCCTTTCAGGGGGTTCAAAGAGTTCCTCAACCAGTTCACTAATTGCTAGCGTGTACAATCTGTTCCCGGCGTAATTGAATCCTCCGGGTCGCAAGAGGGTTTGAAGGCCTGCGGTTGGCAGGTCCCTAATATTCGTGCTAACGTATAACCCAAGGGCTCCACCATAGCCAATTTCATATAATCTGGGTTATTATCAACATTCCCCGTACGCCACCTTCCCCTGCCTAGCCTCTGTCCCAACGATTCCTTTCCAATCCCTACCTGGAAGGCTACCAGCATCGACGCGGCTGTGCCAAAGGTAAGCATAAGTGCATTCAGCACGATTCCGGGGTAGATGAACTGCGAGCACCATTGGCAGTCTTCAGAAAACGGGCGCAGACGGGTTGGCATGGAGATGCGAAGTCTTTACTGTACATCGTCATCGCAGAGAAATGCTACGCACACCGAAGCCAAATTGCATCGTGCCAAAATGGTGGCGTTATGCCAGGCCATGCGAGCCTAGATGGGGCTGACGAGTACGGTTCTGTCGTTCTTGGCCCCTTACACAAAGGGTGTTCTTGCGGTGCAGGTTCCTAGTATCCGTCCTCGGGGCCCCACCCTCGCCGTCAAATCTGGTGCTCAACCACGGGATTGCGGACCTCAAGCATGACTGAAAATCCCGCCATAGCGACGCCTTGAGCTGCGGAGAACACCAGCGATGTACCCATAGCCCATTGCGGTTTGAACATGGTGACCAGCGCGGAAAGCAATGCCACGACACCTGCTCCCTTGCTGGCTGCTAGCATTACGGCTGCGTTGCCGGAGGCAATCTGGCAGGGCGGGGCAGCATATGCACATATGGCATTCCAACATGGCACTGGACGTGTATAAGAGCGCCAAGGTCTGCGAGGGGCTTAATAGGACCCTTTTAAGCCCCCGGTGTAACAAGCAAATGTGTGGTGTAGCGTGAATAGTCGCTTCAGTCACATACCTGTATCCAAGTAGCCATGGCGGAGGCCAAAGCCACTACAAGTAGGAGACCCGTCTTTTGGACAGCCCCGTCAACCGTCATGGGTGGGCCAGCCCGCCTCGACTCAGCTATTGCCTCATCGACCTTCCCAAAGGTGAAGGCAGGATTGGTTGACGTGCTCGTCATGACACGTACTGAAACAGACCAGCGGGAAGGGCTGGAACCAATATTGATGGGTTTCCACTGGACAAGCCGAGAGCACGCCACTCCCCGGAACGCTGGCCGGGTGACATCGTGCCGTCCTGAGCGGCAGAAAGCGAGGGAGCAATACAGATGGTGTAGGATTATATGCAACCTTGAACACAGATAACCCTGGAGGAGTAATGATGGCGGGGAAAGAGCCTCACCGGCCATAGAGTCTACACCGATCTGCCTAGCAGAAAGCATGGTGGCTAATTTCCGGACCAGAAATACAAACACGTAATGATAGGCTAACTTGATATACACGCCTGACCGCGGTAAAGAGAATTTTGACGCCCGTGAAGCGTGTCGGACGGGCTACGATTCGGATCCAAAGGTAACTCCGATGTGAGGTGAAAGAACTTCTTATAAAGCTTGGCGGCAATGGAGCTGTAGATAATACATAAAAGTTCATGGTACAGGAAGGCAGAAGTCCAAAAGGGTCCAGACCACTCCGTACACTCCTTACACCGCGTAACAAAGAAAACTGATTGGGTGATCGATGTTAATTACCTACGCCTAAATATTATTTTAAATACAACGAAAGAAGCTTTGTATAAACTAAGGTCCTTATCCGCCACCTGTATCTTAGGTCCTGGACAGCAGTTTCGAATGTTGATCCACAACCAGTCCGAATGAGTTACCAGTCAAGTGACATCGTCGAGGCACTTGTGCGCGAGTACCTCGTGCGAGCTGGCTGCACATCTGCGCTAGAGGGCTTCAATCGAGAAAAGGTTCGTCTCGAAGTGTGCATGGCGCAAAGGACCGTATCCGTTTCATAATTTATGTTACATTTCCGGTGTTTAAAAACTGCCGGCGGGTCAAAAGTAATCTGGGGACTAACGAACGCGCGATGGAATACATGCATGTGCAGCCGAAGCACGCAAACAGCATAACCAAACGAGAGGTACTTCGCAAGTCACTTGGTCTCGATAAGGCATCTGCCTACTACAAAAAGCAGAATCCTACTGCGGACGGGCTTCCTTCCACACTTGAAGTCTGGGTCATACACCAGATGGCGAAGCTGGGTGCCACTTCGGATGCTGTTGGATCAGCGCTGCTGCCGGTACGATTTTGTGGCTATATGATTCAGCTTCATCTGGTTAGGCGTGGTGCCACACGCAGCCTACTGTATCAGCATGGGTCTCCACGTCCCCCGCTTGCATTTTGGCCGCCTACATCGATACTACCGTGCCTCTTATCGTAACCCACCTCACTATTGTCGTTAGATTGCTCCCAATCAGTACACCTAAAACCCAACGACATAGCGCACTCTTATTTAAACTGCACTAGCTGCCGAAATGCAACTGTACAAGGCCTTAGCCATGCAAGCCCTTATAGCTCTTATTGATAAGTCATTACCTCGTCGGCCCTTCTTCCGCTGTGCCAACTCAGGCTCCTCGTCCAGCACCGGGTCTGGTTCGGCCCATTCCCCGGGCGGCCACAGAACCCGACGAGGTTTCCGTGCCAATGGCTGCTCCAGGTCTCCCGCGGCGGTAAGGAAGGAGCACGTCATCATACTGCTATGCTTAGGCTATGCGTGCTACATAGCAGGCCTTAGCCAGAAGATTAATTTCTTCCAAAGTGCGGTTGCGGCTTGTCATGCAAGTACAGCGTATTGCTGGCTATGTGCGTTGTGTGCTGGTGTTGACTTTGGTGTGTTAACCAACCGGCGTGCACATGTGTAAAAGGGCCCATGGCCCTACGACAATTCTTCGCCCTTCTCAGGAGATGTAGTTCTTTCTGCACTGATTACTTAATGCTGAGCGCAAAACTTAACGTGCGTACCTATTGGTCCATGGCGTAGGGTCCCTGACACCGGGGCGTGTAGTCCTGTCGCGTAATAAGTTAAGGGCAATGAAAGAAACCCTGATAGCGGCTTTTGTGCAACCAGTTTTCAGCACGCCCGGTACACCTACTTGCCCGCGACCCATGCCACGCCGTGCAGGCCTTCCGCTGGCAGCGGCATCGCCCCTGCCGCCAACCTGAGTTCCGCAGCCCCCGCGACCGCCTCCCAAGGTGCTGTGCCCGCGTGGCGCCGAAGGGGGTTGGATGCGCTGCGCAAAGGGTCAATGAGATCCAGGTCTAAAAAGGTTCTCCTCACCCCAAAGTTGGCGGCAGTGGCCGTACCGGGGGTGCCGCATGGCCCATCTGGAAATCCGCTCGCGCCGCTTACACCAAACCGGTCCCGCCGATCCCTCAGCCGGGCGCCATCCGTTATGCCCCGCCTCGCGCCAATACCACAAATCGGCGCAAAAGCAGCCGCGCCTAAATTATCGCATCAATCGGCAGCCCTCATGCATCTGCCACCTTTACGGGGCGCGGTCAAACACAGGCCATCCTCCCGCGCAAACGCGTTGTCCCACGTGGAAGTGCAAGGGCAACCGCATACGCACGCGATCTCTGGCACTGCCGGCACTGCGGAATCATGTTTCCATGGCCATAAATCAGCAGGCTCTAGCATGAACGATAATGATTCTCCGCATAAAGCGCACACAGTTTTCACGTCCAATAGCTGTGCACCGGCACTCTCCACCATCACTACCTTCACCCCTTCTACTACCACTATCTCAACAGCGGCAGCTGCTGCTACCGTTTCTACTCCCACATCCTCCACCTCCACCACAACTGCCACCGAGTCTGACCTGCGCATGGCTCGGTGGACGGCGACGGCGTCGTCCTCGCATGAAGGTGTGTGTGGAGGGGAGCGAAGTAGGGTGAAACGGGATAGAGTTGCGTTGAGAGGAGTGGTGTGAAGGTATGTGGAGAGGTGTGGTGAAGAATAATGGGATTGGAATAGTGGATAAGCATTGAGCGGATAGAAGGGGACAAAAGAAGTCGGCGATGTGAACAGCGGCATGGAGGATGGTTGGATCCGCAAATCCTTTGAAACACCGGATGGCTATTCCGGAGGGCTATTCTCCGGTCAGCCGAGCTTGCGCTTCAGAGCTCCTTGGCGCACCGTCTCAGCGAAGCCATAACTTTCTTGTAGCAAGGAAACAGGGGCCGACATTCAGTTGCCAAAGATTAATAGAAACGCGCACCATCCTTCCTTTTTAGGGATATGTACGGTGTCTTCGGTGCGATAATCTTGCAGCACGAACCGGCCCACGGCATTCTGTTCTTAGTATGTACTTCCCATCGTTGCAGCGATGGGAAGTACACTTTCATGGCGGCCTTTCTGCCGGCATGATTTCCCACGATTCCCAGCCCTTGACCTTGTATGCATGGGCGACATGCAGCTTGGCCAACTGATGATGTATTTTTCTATCGGTTCTCTCATATTGTTCTGCTTCGAAACGCGGATGCAGCACAAATTCTTCTGCCGTATGGCATCGCTGCCACTGCCTGTGACTAAAAGTCCCGTCCCTTTTTGAATGTTTGGCCCTTGCCCTTCCTGCTACCCTGGTCATACACATTGATTGGATCGTGCATCGGTTGCCGTCATCAGGTAGGCTGTGCGGGGCTAAGCAAAGACGGGTCCGGGCAATGGCATTGGGATCTCATTTCGATGGGCCGTTTAGAAAACTTCATATTGAGTCCCTGGGCTATCGAAGTTGTCGGAAGTGACGTTTGGGGTTTGCTTAACATGTACAGTTTCCTCCTTGCGAAATGCCCCCACCCACCTTTGACCCGTTTCTGTTGCACAAGACCATTTCCTTGTGCATTACGGACCTTACGGTTATGCAGGTCCCCCTGCAAGGCCGGTGCCGTTGCGGCAGGGCTTTGGTTTTGGAGACGCGGTACCTCCTAGGCAGGCTGCGCCCACTACCGCCAGGCGGATAAGCAGCACTCCCAGGTGCGGCAGTGGTATTGTAAATGGGTAATACAAGCTTGATAGGAGGCCCTCATCGACAGTAGTCCCACTTAATTTCTTCCCTCTCCTTTCAACAATTCCTCGGAACTGGTCCGCAGCGTTGAGAATGACTCGGACGGTGAGGCTGAGGTTATCCACCACGGAATGGCCCGCGCGTCGGCTGGCGGGATGGTGCGCGCCTCGCCGCAAGGCTCCATGCAGCACTCAGCTTCCGCATCCAACGTCTCCCTGCGCGCCTCCGCACCAGGGCTCGGGCTCGCTGCTGGCTCTGCACCCCAAGTCCGCAGCGGTAGCGGTGCCACTCTCGCTGCGAGCGGCGCCTTAGCGCCGCCACGTGCCCACGTGGCGAACCGGCCTGATGGGGCCAGGCTGGGGATGGGTGTCTCACGGCATAGAGGAGAGATGGTCATGGAAGACGTGGGAGACATCAACTTTGATGACGAAAGCGATGGTGGGGCGGCTGCTGGTGTCGCAACGATGCGAATCTCTGGCCCCGCTACCCGAAAGCCGGTGAGCATCGTTGGCATATGCTATGTGCATGCCATTGCACATTGAACGAAGCTCACTTACCCAGGCGACCATTGGAATCGTTTCTTGTAAGACAGCAAGGTTGGAACAGGGCCCATCATCCTCTGATAACGTGATAAGATTTCATTTCATCCATACGTCGTCGTCCCCTTCCTTGTCCTCCTGGTTACTTTCCCAAGGCCCATTGCCGCTGCCTGCGTTTTTCACACATATACGTCCCATCTTACGGCAAGTCACCGCGCAATTATGCGGCGGCATGCGGTCCGGCTGATCATCCCTACGCCCAATCACCCTGGCCACAGGGGACTGCCATTTCGCCGGATGTGCTGCGGCAGGTGAAGCAACTACTGTGGGGCGCGCAGGGACAGCCGCCACCCTCATGGAAGCAAGGCTTCTTCTTCAACCGCCACCCCGGGTTGCAGTTCGGGCTATTGCAGAAGCAGGGCGGCCCATGCGGCGTGCTAGCGGCTGTGCAAGCGCTCGTCCTAGCAGCACTGCACTCGCCGGTGAGGAGGGCATTCTGCGGGTGTGAGTCTGGGCCTCTGCAATTGCGGCCACAGCAGGCGCAACCGGGCTACTTATGGGTATTATTGACTTTGATTATTCGAAGTCGAGTATGTTACCTAAAAAGTATGGCTAGGACAACCAAAGAAGTTACCACCAGGTTTTGGCCGCACGTCTGGAATCACCGTGGCTGGCCGACGAGAACTTCTGCCACTGTCCTCCGAAGCTGGATTAAGTGCATGGGCAGATATAGGTGACATTTCAAGCGTCTATGTACCCAATACTCATAAGCAAAGCAGAGTCCCGTAAACAAAGCAGCTGCAGCTATGCCGTAACCATAGGCTAAATAAACCTTCTGCCCTGCACAGCTTACAAGAATACGCTAGCGCGTGGTAGTCAGTCCGCGTCGCTTTCCATGACGTTTTTAAGTTCTGCCCCTTCTGTGACAGCTTTTTTACTCTGCCGGGAAACCCTGTGCGCTCATTAAGTCTCTGGACTATGCCTCCCTACCCTACTGACAGGCCACTGGGTTCAATACCACTCCACGTGGACCCGAGCAACAATCTGCCTTAGCGTCCGCCATTACCGAGTCATTATGGCAGGCGCGCATGGGTCCTACGGCGGCATTGGTCCTGCCGGAGGGCGAGGCAGGCGGGGCGGCCGGTCGGCTGGGATACGAACAGCTTTGCAGGGCAGTAGCACAGCACACGGCCACAAGCAAGGAGGCGCTACTGGTGGGTCGGGTCGTGTAGTCAACATGCATATTGGGGCGCGTCAATTTGATAATTTAACCAGGTTAAAATTTAAACTTTCTGGGATCTCCCCAACAATCGATAAGGTCGGTTTTGAAGGAAAAATGTTCAGCACATTCAGTGCGTTGGGCCAGTATTAAGAATAACATAGAGATGGTGATGGGGTTTTGTTGGGCTTCATTTGTTGAGTCACAAATGCAGCGGGAGAGTGGGCATTGGAAGGCGGTAGGGTCTTTAAAGTGCCATAGAAGATGGATTCCAGGACACCCCTACCGTGTGCTAAGATGATGACTAGTCCCGAAGTAGCCTAGTGATCGTAGGGGTGTGAGAGGAGGCTCGTTACGACAGGCTGTTGTAGCTTTTCCTTTGGCGCCTCTCCGGCTTGGGCATTCCGCTTCCATTTTCGATAGCACTCACATCGCTTTGACTAACCTAATCTGCAGTGTGAGGTCAGTGTCATTTTCCTTCTCACCGATTTGGAAGCCTGGAATTCCTCTAGGTCTTTTGCCAGTTGTTTGGCGAAGAGCAGCGCTGGATTAACAAACACTGACGACAATGGGAGCCCAGATTGCACGTCATCGGTCATTAGACCCATGGATTTGCAGCTCTGTCTGTGGTCTAGCAACGGAGGCATGCGGACTTGGACGAATGGTGCACCGTGTTCTCGTGTTGCTCAGGCGAAGGAAGATGCTTGGGGTGAAATGGTGGTATTTTGGTGCGGCGCACACTAGTCTTAACGCCAGGATGAGCTCCCTGCTTGGGTGCAACACTGCATTCCCTTGCTGCCGGACCGCTGCGTGCCAGCACGTCCCACGCAGATCCATCGGCTTTACAGCGCGATTGGAACAGGGCCCGTACCTTATCCTCATTGGGAAAGGCAAATGTACACAAATGCAGCCCGGCATAATATATATATATATATGTATATATATGTATGTATGTATGTTTCATCTATTTAGTTAATAATTCAACTCTTTCGGATCCTGGACCTGGTCCAGGACTCCCCGGTCTCCAAGGATCGCTGTTTCCTGCCTGTGAACTACTGTGCATTGGACCCTGTGAACACGCAGGACCTGGTCCGGAGCTCCCTATCGGTGTTGATGTCCGAGGACGGCTGGGGTGTGGTCCTGCTGGTCATGAGCCTCGTGCTCAGCCGCGGAGTGGACAATGTCAGGGTGAGTGCTGTAGGCCGTAGTTAAGCCCTCCCAAAGAGCATCTCGACATGTTGAATGCGTGCTTTTTGCACCTTATATTCTGCTTGTGTGCGGCGTACATTGTACGTCTACTACATCTGCTTGGGCCGGGATCAGGATGTTGAGCTGGGTAAGCACCTGCTCTAGCGCTAGGGCATGGGGAGTCAAGATTCACCGGGCAGGGAGTGTCCGTAGTGTGGCAAAACTGGTTCATCAATCAAGGAGGTGTTTGGTGCAACATTGTGGCCATAACGGCGCGACCATGCGGTGTGATCTCAAGCACACTAGCATTCGTTTCAAATGCCCTGCGACCTTTCAGCCTACGCCGTGATGAAGTACTCTTGACAGCAATTCGCGCGAACCCTCCATTCAGGCCCGCCATTTCACTTGCAGATGTTTTGCCCCTCGTAGGCGGATATGGACGAACCCAGCAACAGCCTGATGGGTATGCATGGTTACTGTACCCAGGAGCTTGTCAACATGATAATTCTCGGTGGGTGAGCTCACGCGGTTTGCTCACTGCGAACGGGATGTGCCACATGAGTTAAGCCTAGAAGTAGGTTCTAGCATGTCAATCCCGGCTCATATCGCGCGCAAACCCTGTCATTTGCAAACGGCTTCCTCTCACGCCTCCCTGACCCTCGCACCTCAGTGCGGTCCAGTGTTTGTGTTTAGGTCAATCATTTCCTTACCGCAATTCACTGACCACAGGCGTTGCGAATTCCAACGTGTTTGATGGAAACAAGCACCTGGACGGATCTACTATGCTGAAGGGCATCAGCCGGCGCTGCCGCGTAGGCCTACTAACGTTGTTCGAATGGTACAAGTGAGTGGCGTGAGGGGGGCATCACACAAATGTGATGGCTGCAGTAGGCTGCAGTGAAATACGTGTGAAGGTCCGGAAGCTCGTGTTGGGTACAGCGCTCTGCGCCGCAATATTCATTGGTTTGCCGCCGGGTTTAAGCGGCTTGCCATACCTCGCATCAGCTTCACGGGCCTTCGCCGCGTACTTCGAACGTCAGCGCTGTCAGCAGCTCATGAACGGCCCTGTCCAGCATGCGCTGCTGCCTGATCATTATTAACGACTACATGTTGGTGCCCTTGCAAGCTTGTTTTTCATGTTCTATGGCCTTCTTGACAGCCGTCCGGGTGTTTGATTTGTCAACCCTGATTCACCTGTTCCGCACAGGTACGTCGAGGTTGGGGCGTCCCTAAAGAACCCCACGTTGCCTGTGTGGGTCATCTGCTCCGAGAGCCACTTCACAGTGTTATTTGCCCAGGACTCCCGGGCGCTCCAGAACCAGCTGCCCTTCGACCTGTATTACTATGACGAACTCGCAAACCAGGTTCGTGGACCGTGGCCGGTTGCTGTGCCAGGATATTTGCAAGTATTTGGCTCGTGAGATGGTCGGTGGCCAGGAAGTGTTGCATGTTTAGGACGCTGCTAATGCTGCCTTCGTGTTCGCTATTGCTTCCTCTGGACTGACGAAACTGCCGAAGTTGTTGGCCGCATGTCAGAACGTAGTTGTCCAAATCAGTCGCTGCAAAGCATAACGTCGCGAATGGCATGTATATATTGTGTAAAGCTATCCCCATATGGCGATGGGGTAAACCAAGCCTTGGCCGTTCTTGATGTCGCAGGAGAGCATTATTAGGCTGTCAGTGACAAAGGATCCTCGTGGCGGCTGGACGGCACGAGTGGGCTCCAGCTTCAACGACCGTGGCAAGTGCGAGGGCCAGAACATCCCGCCACTTGAGTGCGTCATTGAGACGCGGTGGCCGGGGGTTAAGGTCAACTGGAACGGCCACGAAGCCATTCTATGAACAGCTCCTGATCCTGGTGATTACAGAACGTTTGCAATGCGCCGGACGGCTGCTACGGACCATTTGCAAGCCTTCAACCTCGTGTATAAAAAGCGCGTGTCGCGGGTTCAAGGGATGCAAGGATGGAGGAATGTTTCCATGGTAATGGTAATGGTAGGGCTCCCTGAGCTCTGGGTTTCTCATCGCGTTCGATGTGGGTCTCCATCATGAAGCGGCGTCATCTCCAATGACCCATGTACCCATATGGTTACGGGTGCACGTCGTGCTATGTGCCTCGTGGCCGTAAGCAATAAAGCATGAGCGGTTGCTTTCGTGGTATGTGAGAAATCGCTTTTAGATCGACTATGGTACCTCAGATCCACATATCCCTAATTCCAAACTCGAGGGGACATTCGGAGCCGTTGACGAGCTAATGATGTCGCCGTGAATTTTACATACCTGTATATACTATGAGCAGGCCTTGTCAGGGTCTGCCCTTGAGGCGCAGTACCGGACGCTCATTCGAATGCTGGCGGGCGTCCACTTACATGAAAGCGCTGCTGTCCAAGGGTGTCAGATGGTTACGATTTGACTCCTTGCGAGGTGTGGTTAGTGGCATGATATCTGAGGTTAAAGGAAACTTGTGTAATGATTGTCCCACACGTCACCACACGTCATTTCGATAGTTACCGCCTTTGGGTTACCGTTACCATCTTTGCAAGCCGTCATCACATGTTGCCACCTGGCCTATCTTAAATGTACATCACTGTCGTATCCTTGTGACAATTGAAGATTTACAACAAACAACTCATTGGCGTCTGGGGCCAGGTTAGGGTACATCAACATCGTTTTTAGGGCTTCAAGTATAGCGTTAGGGATGAATGGAGCGTACCTGTGTTCCCTGCACTCTTGCCCTCCTGCCTGTATGGGTTCGTTGTGATTACTGGGCAGGATTTGTCTGCTAGTCTACATGTTTCTGTTCCAATGACTCGCTGGCCCTTTAATTTCTGTCTGGCGTTCATTAACATTTAGTATATTACTGCGCAGTAAAGTATTCTCAACACCCATAAAGGGGAGCATAAGGGCCTCCCGATTTAAGATCGCTACCCCCTCCACCCATCAGGCAGCGGAGACAGACGCCCACAAGACTGAGGCTCGTGTTCGATGTGGCAGCCCCCTTCACCGAGAGAGTGACTCATCCACACAATGGCCATTTATTGGGGCATCTGAGGGGACGTAACAGGGACGTGACAGGGACGGGTGTCACAGGGGCACAGGGCCGGGTGTGTATTGTATGTTCAGATGACGTACTTGGAACATAACACATTATACATTTGTTGGGCCAAAAGCAGGTACGGGGAGCTCTCGGCATTAGTGCTATCTTATGTACTCAAGTTTTGTATTCGAAGGGTCTCCCGGGAAGGGGACGGATTGAAGGCACGCCCTATCTAGACTTGTACAACATCTATGTATATATCCAGGGACACGTGAGATCCTGGTCCACATAGCCCAACGGCAGCCACGAATGGATCTCCACAAGGGGTTTCGGAGCAGGCGGACACAGAAGAGGAGGCGGCAATCGTGAAGGGTGTTCCTCATACGGGGAGTTACAATCATTGGCTTTTCTGCTCGCAGTCTAAAGCCCACTGAAGCGCATGTTTGACTACTTTCCCCGTACAGCCTTGTCACGCGGCCCTGTATATCTCAAATCACCTCTGTCCAGTAAATGTCAGGAAGATGTCCTCTCTTTGCTGTCCCATTCATTGCGCTCGTTCCTGACCTTCACATTGGCGTTTACACGATGCTTGCTGTTAGAAAAGAAAGTGCCCGGCCCTCGCCGCATTACTTCCTGTTACTGACACCAGTATGCGCGCGTCCATCATACTCAATAGCCTACACCTCCAAAGCTGCAGACCGCTGCAACCGACTCAACCTCAACAAAGCCGCTTCCGATGGTGTACAGGTCTATCCGGGTCGTTTTCCATCTAGGAGGTGCGCCAGTGCTCATCCGGACTGGAATCCCTCGCCCTGTATATCACTGCAACCAGTGAGTGGTCAGCCGCTTAGTAATAGATCCGCCGTACGTGATGCATATATATTTATTCAACTGGCGGCGCCTCAGTACCCGGAGGCAAACTCGATGCAAATATCGCATATCATACGGTGTAAGACGTGTAAGGACAGAGAGTGAGATGCACTTTAGTATATCTGCGTTGTGCAACAATATTGCACTGGTACTTCGGCGCCTGTCATTGGAATAAACCCGCTATCTCACGGTTCATTTGTCGTCTACTCGAAATGTCTGCAAATCGTTCGATAGGGTACAGCGCTCTGCTGCTGAACTCGCTCGTTCGTCGTTCGTTCGGGCCTTCGGCCCTCACTCCTCGCTCGCTCGTCCCTGTCTCACACTGGGCAGAATATTTCTCTTCTACTGCCTGACCCGTGGGATAACTACTCCATATCCGCCGTACGTGGTGCACATGCATATGTCTATGTCGAGCTACAGGAAAGGTTTTATCCACATCTTGGAAGGGTCGGGCCTTTGACTAATGCCATCCCTGGGCACTGCCGCGAGACCCTATGCATGGTGCGGCAGCGTCGCTGCGATGTCTCATACGCGCCCCTTCAACAGCACCTTGAACGACCTGAGCCATTCGCTCGCAGGGTCTAACCTACACTTCATTAAAACTTCGCCGCAAACTTCGCTGCTGAGACTTGGAATCTCCAACGAAGCCCAATCCAGCAAGGACGCAAGGCCCGCGCACCACAAGAAACAAAACGTGTGCCATTTAAAGAATTAGCCCAGCGAGCATATGCATTTGCAGGTGATTTCTGACAGAAAGCTTTCCGCTTCTTGTGATTTTTTTCTGTTCCTAGGTTTCTATTTAGCGCTGTTTGAAAATCAGCCTGCGTTGGATATGAACCTTTTATTTCATAAATCGGCATAGCGAGAATAGGTATTTCCTGGTGATCTTCTGATGGAAAGGTTGTAGGTGCTCGCTTTTGATTCGCATCAAGCTCCCTAAATTTCAGTGCCCGAGGCACGCTGCGTCTGGTATCTACTGCTCCCAGGCTAGCTTTTTTCCGAAGCACTATACGGAATCAATACATCTTATCCGTGCAACGATGAGCACGCCTTCGATTGCAACTTTGTTGTTTTCCTGACCAGAATAATTCGATCATGAGAAGAAGTTGGGATTGGCCGCGTTTCTGGGGTCGGGGGAAAAGCCGTATTCCCATGTCGCATCTACGACATTATCATTTTCCTAACCTCTATTAAGAAATTAAGAAGCGCGATATGTTAGGGCTACGTATGATTTTAGGTCAGGTCCACGCTTAGGACAAATGTAAAATCTAGGAAATATTTTCTTGGCGTCACTACGACGAGTTCCTACGCCTGCGAAAATAGGCCTATTGTAACGATTACAGATGGCTATCTATTTAGTTCTAGGAGCTAATGATACTATGTTAAGCGGAATAACGGACTTCAAAGAGTTGGCCTAGCACGGGAAAGTAAAGCTTATGTATTCTCTTTTATATTCTTAGCCGCACTCAAAAGAGAAAGAAAGATGATAGAAACTGATACCGCCATACCTCAAACGGGTTGTCTATTATATTGCGAACGGAACATCAGTCAGACAGTACATGTACCCATATCCGCACAGATGAACAATACGACATACCTAGATCCAGAACCCATTTCAAATAACATACAAATGCGAAAGGTATCCCACTACATAAGGGCACATTTGACACAATTGCACTTCTGCAAACAATCCCAGACTCTGCATGTAGTTGCAAAGATGTCCCACTAACCGGTACGACGAAACCTCTGACATCGCAGATAAATAGACGACACTAAACCAAGTGGGTAATTCATGAAGTACTCGCCAGGTCATGAAAACTCATCATGTCGTCATCGCTTTCACGAGGGAATTAGGATCAAAATTCTAATCATGCATGCAGCGCCTAATTTTCGTATTAGCCCACATTCCTTGAGGCGCTACGAAGCAGCAGTAGTACTGTAATAAACTTAGTCCGCGACAACTGATATATGCAAACATCCCTAATTGCAAAGACATCGGACACGCAGGGAACGAATTGAGTTCAAATTTATGGGCTGATATGAACAGCAAATCATGGGGGAGTGTTGAATGTATTGCTCCTTTATCTTTGATTCAGACAGATCGTACGATATAGTACCAGCCCAACCACATGATGGGTAACCTAATGTGTCCGTATGTATGATTTCCACTGTCATTGACATGAAGATTAAAGTGATGCTTTAAACAGGATCAGCCTGTACGTAGACTACGTATTCTCCTGCGATACCTACTGTTATCCGATGCACCTCAATTCTCTTCGACTACCTTCTGTGCTTATGTATTGCGATTTGGAGTGATTAGTGCTCAAGTAGCTGGGCACCAAGGCCGGACAAAGCTGCTGGCTGCTGATGTCCGTTCCTGTAAAGGAAGGAAAGTCCCAAATTCACCATGTTCGATTCTTAAAATGCATAGTTAATGAAGCCAGTGGCGTTTCTCTTAGAAGCACGCAGACCCCTGAAGTGAACGTGCCAAAGGATGGCAACAGGCCTCCAACCACGGCCCAGGGTGGACCTGGGCCGGAGCAAGAGATGATACGTAGTCAACAGTCCAAATGACCCGGGCATGACGGTGAGCTTACTTAATTTGAGGGTGAGCTGGATGTCTTAGGGTGACACCGCCAACGAGCCAATTAATGTGCGGCCTCCGTGGGGCCACCTAATGATTCACCGGGCGGGACATGGCAAGGTCCGCAGCAATTACGCATGTCAGTGCATATTGGGGGGGGTCGTGGGGGCAGTTTCGAGATGCTTGATGTGTAGTGCAATAGTGGCGTGCACATATGTAGATAGAGGGCGTACGAACGTCTAACCTTGGTCACTTATTGTGATTGAACCTGAAGTCTAAATTCCTCAAGCGATTTCCGGTCTGTCTAAGCAAGCATGAGAGCAGAAGTGCTGAGGCGGGTGCTCGTGTGGCGCATCAGCTCGTGATGGTGCTCAGTATGGAACAGTACGGCACCTAACCGGAGTAATGCTGCTGAGCACATACCGTGCATCATACGTTGCTATTCATGGTAGTACGGAAAATGTCCAGTGCATCTATCTTTTAGGCATGACATACAGCGCTGCGTGCCAAATTTTGGTTGCCCTTAATCGTCTTACGTATGTCCTCACCAGATACGAAGCTTGACAAGTAGTAGCTTGATGTTTTTTTTGCAAGTGGGGCCATCACACTTCGCTAATTTCATTCTCACTATTGAACACAATATGTCGTTCATTTGCGCCATCCTGTAGGGTACAAGCAGGAGATCCCAGCAGACGAGGGAGCTGCACCATCGGTTGTCGAGTGGCCTCACTCGGGACAACTGGTAGAGGGCCACTCGCAGCCTGTTGAGAAGCGAGGCAGACATGATGGTGAGTTCAATGACATGCATTCATGGGTTAATTGCGTACCATGGGCTGATAGATGTTTGTAAGTAATGCACAGCAATAATGCGCAAATTCAGCGCAAACCAGGCGACTTTACTAGAAACCCGGAATGCAGGTGTTGATAATAAAGCAATCCGAGGGATAAAGCAAGCCCTTGGGGATATCTCTTCACTTGCAGTACAAGAAAGGTGCAAATATCATGGGAAATAATGCTCCTATTTTGAAAGATGTTCTAGGCGATTGGCCTTGGGATATGTCGACCAGGTCGATATTGACCAATCGCACGTGTTCGGCTGGGTAATACATCCATGTATAGCCACAACGATGTACTGCAAGTATGTATTTAGGCGTGGAATAACTGTTTGTACCGATGTACAGTAAGCAACTTAATAATAATTCAATATGTTTACAGAGAAGTACCTTTCTAAATTGTCATAAGTTCGTTCCATGGTTCATCACATGCATGGCCTTGCAGGTCAGCAAGGTAACGCAGAAGACAGAATGTCAGGAAAACAATTCTTGCTGACGCACGTAATCAAGGTGGATGAAACATTGATTAGCAAATCGTATCACACACACACACACACACACACAAATTCCACCGGCAAGCACCACAGTCGTTTAATGCGGGGGCTGATGTCGATTTCGTGTGTACACTACCCCCATAAATTACAGAAATCGTGCGCACGGTATACGGAACCCTAACTTTTCAAAATTTCGGACAAACCTGCTTATATTAAATGATAAAGAGATTTTTTCCTGTCTATTAGCATTAAACGCAGTAATATATTTTCGTCCGGCATGTTACGATGACGTCACGGACGAAACGTCATCATGATTGTAGCTGACAACATGTCTGACACGGAACTCGAATCTGGGTGCTGAATTTCAATAGTTGGCGGCTTAAAGTTGCTGAGAGATAGACTTGGCAACAGGAGACGTCGTTGTTGGTTACTAGGCGAACGCTTTTGTATATAAGAAAGGGAGGAACCTGCAAGTGTGATGAACCTACTTAATACGTGCGATGACACGCGATGACCTAGTTTTATGGAATCTATTTGTGTGCCTGTAGAATAAGTAGGCAAGTGTTCTTCTAAATGTTTGTTCTATCTCATGCAAACTATCTACGGTTCCCACTATATGAACTTGTAACCTACCAATGCTCGGCATCAGGTTATGAGCCCCGAGCGCTTAAATTAGGATTAATTTGAGACAAGGAACCTCAACTGCTACCTGGGAGGCAGCAAGAACGACGGCGACTGCTTTAGTTCTACACACGAGATCGTGAGACGACCAGATGGAAAAAGATAGGTTGGCGGACCCTTTGAATCTTAATAACTATGCGACATGGTAATATAGGTTCGAGTCAATGATGCAGGAGCATAAACTACATAGATGGTTGCGGAATGAACCGATGATGGACGAGGACATAGTCGAGTCTAATAAAGTGAAGAATGTTTTGTTCAAGAACGTTCAAGACCATCATTCAAAACCATCATAGCTATCATTCGGACCGCACTGAATGCTCGAGGGGCCTGGGAAAGGCTTGCAGCTGTGTTTGCTGCTAGTTATGATGCAAGGAAGTCGCAGTTGGTTGCGGAGTTGTCCCTATTGAGGATGGGGCAAGGCGAGGTGTTACCCATTTATCTGGCATGTGTCCGTAATCTATACACAGACTTAATACAAGTGGGTCATCCTTTTACTGAGATGGAGATCACTTACAACTTCCTCGTGGGATCTATAACTTTCTTCGTGGGATTGATGAGGGAGTTTTAAGTGATCTCCCTCTCGGTAACAGGATGACCCACTTGTATTAGGTCCGTGTATAGATTACGGACACGTGCCAGATAAATGGGTAGCACCTTGCCGTGCCCCATCCTTGCCTTGCCCCATCCTTGCCTTGCCCCATCCTTGCCTTGCCCCATCCTTGCCTTGCCCCATCCTTGCCTTGCCCCATCCTTGCCTTGCCCCATCCTTGCCTTGCCCCATCCTTGCCATGCGGACAACTCTGCAACCAACTGTGACATCCTTGCATCACTACTAGTCAGCAAATACAGCTGCGAGCCTTTCCCAGACTCCTTGAGCATTTGCGTGGCCCGAATGATAGCCAAATAATGGTCATTAACTTTCTTGACCAAAATATTATTCACTTTATTAGACTCAACTATCATCCGTCATCGGATGCAGTCACTGCACCAAAGCAGTTATAGTCATTCTCACTGTCTCCAGGTGGCATTCGAGGTTCCTTGTGTCTTGAGTTAATCCCAATTCAAGCGCTTGGGGTTCATAACCTTTTGAAATGATGGATGTAACTGATGCTGAGCAATGGTAGGTTACAAGTTAATATAGTGGGAACCGTAGATAGTTTGCATGAGATAGAACAAACAATTAGAAGAACACAAATAGATTCCACAAAACTAGGTCTTCGCATGTCATTGCACGTACATGTAGGTTCATCACACTTACTTGTAGTTTCCTTGTTTTGGAAGTTACAAATGCTGTGAGCTAACTTGATGTCGTAATTGTCAATGTCTCAACTTAATAACAATGCCTCACCCTCTATCGGATGACATTACCCAGGTTCTACTCCTATGCCTGACATGTTGTCAGCTACAAACAATTATGTTTGATCATAACATACACCCTCGGGACAAACATCATTGTCCCACATTATTGCTACACAGAACACCCGCTCAGAACAAACGTCATAAGTATCATAATTCAGGGACAGCTTCGAAGTCACCTTGAAAATGCTTCCTGCACCCATTCCCTTTCGGTGTTGTGTTCATTCATATCCTAAGTAACATCCATCCCCATCTCTCGATGACACCGAATGAATTTCGCCTCCGCAAGTGCCTTGGTCAAAACATCTGCAACCATCTCCGTACGACTATATTTCAGGGCTACCTCTCCATTGGCCACCCTCTCATGCACCATGTGGTGTTGTGTGTCAATATGCATTGAAGTGATTGGATTGTTGCCCAAATTGATTGCTCCTTGTGAGTCGACCTGGATTCTCATCCTATTTGCCTCAACACCCAGGTCCTCACATAACTTGGCCAACCAAAGAGCCTACCGGACCACCCCCAACAGAGCTTGGTATTCAGCCTCTACTGATGAAACCGCCACGGTGTGTTGTAGCTGGCTGCTCCAGCTAATGCCGTAATGTTAATGCGAAGCACATACCCGGTCGTCGATCACCGGGAACCCAAGTCTTCAGCCCAGTCTGAATCTCAATACCCATCAACAACCTCTGTTTTTCTCTCACCGAAAACGTAAACCCAGATTTTGGGTTCCAGCCACATATCTTAAAACTCCCTTCACCACACCCATTGCCGATCTAGTCAGCTTTGCCATGAACCGGGACAAAACCCTAAGTGTGAATCCCAGGTCTGGCCGGGTACTAACCGCTAAGTAGTTAGTTCGCCAATTAATACCCTATATGGCGTTGGATCTTTCAGTAGTTCCGTCTCTTTATCCGAGATGATCCTCACGCCCACGGCTATTGGAATCTTCCTTGGCTTAACCTCCTTCATCCCATGCTTATCCAAAACACGACTCGCATAGCCAGATTGGGATAGCGTGATATCTCCTTTCACACGCTGCTCAATCTCCATTCCCAAGGATAACTTAATCTGCCCTAGATCTTTGACCTTAAATAGGCCACAAATTTCAATCATAATCCGTTTGATCGTGGAGCGTGATATATCTCTTATGCAATAAGCTAATCTGCGCCTACTTGGATGATTGGTGCCGAAGTACGTGGCATCATTGTAGGCACGCATGCAGTAGAAAGTCCATGCACTGCAGGTTCTGCAGCAAGACTTATGATGGCTCTGCCACGCGTGTTTGGGTCCATTAGGTGATATTTCAATCAACTGTTGTGCGGACTGAAAGACCTGGACAGCTCTGGAAATATTGTACGTGGTTTTGTAAACGTATCCATTTTCCCTGCCAGCTATTGGCTGGTCGAATTAAAAGCTATTTATATCAGGTTATCCGCCTAATTATGCCTAATATCAGGTATGGACATTATCTGGACAACTACAGCAAGCATTATTAATCACAACAACCCTCCCTCGTGGCCCCATCAGACCCATAACCTAAGCGTCACAAGAAGGGACGCTTCCTCGGTGTACGGAACCCCAAGCCTTTAACCTCAAGGCGGCTGAAGAAGGCCAACGCACAATTCCTTCAGGCGGTCGTTACCAGCCAGGAGGAGGAGAGGAACGCACTCCTTGGCTTTCAAGTTTTTCCAGCTATTGGGGGAGCCAGCCGGTGCATTGCATTTGGTGGCAAAGGCCGTTGGTTCGGTTGCAGTTCTGTTATCGGGTGCGCCGGTTCGTGCCGTTTGTCAACCTGTTGTTTACCTGTTGAGTTGAAAACAAATTTTGGAGTTCTGCCATAACAACTGGTTGGTTCCGAACAACTATTGATGGTGCGACAAGAAAGGTGGCATTGCTGCAGAGCTGGGTCGCATTACTAAGCTATTTGGAACATTGGCAGGCCAACCGCGTGCAGTCGCCACCACTACTGCTACGGGCTCGTCCGGAACGGAGGCCACGGGCAACCAAACCCTTGACGGCACAACGGCTGGTTGTACGGAGACATCCCTCTCAGGACGAGCCACTGCCGCGGCAGATGACCTGCGGACTGACCGGGTTGCAAGTGCTGGGGGTTATGGGGTGCTGGGAAGCGGGGTTACGGGAGGCCACGGAATTGTGGCGTACAGAATGACACATGGGTCATTAAGGTTGAACAGGGCGAGTGAATCGTTGAACGGATGGAACGGCGCAATGTTGGCAACTCGTGCATTTGCGCGTGTGTTTTTGGATCCGGGAGTGGTTTGGGGGGAGGAAGGGATTGGCCGCTGGTCGGCGAAGCCAGGGCATTTGGCTGGAAGAGCGGCTGGACGGCCCGTATAGGGAAGGGTTGGAAGATGAATTGAGAACTTAGGGAGGACAAGCACCTGGATAAAAGAGGCGCAGGGGTTTGGGGTGAAGGTCAACCCCTTGTATACATTCGTGATCTAGAACTTACAGCAGCAATAGTAATGTGCACAAATCATCAATCCGACTGGATCAAGCCCTACTTCAGTCCCCTGCCCAGTGGCCACTCTGATCGACATGTGGCCTATGACCAAAAGGTCCAAAGAGTTTTATTCGAGCGCGCCGCAGATAAAACTCCTGAAACGTCCGTCAGGCAATACACTGCTGCCTGACGTGCATGGATCATATACGCATTTTGCATCGCAGGGGTTTTGCACGCCGCCACCCACCATGTGTTTCCCACCTCTATGTTTACACGTGTAATTCCCAACGAACGAAAACAAAATCACCGACTTATAAGGATAAGTAGTCAAGTAGGGATACAAGCCAGAAGGAACACGGCAAATGAGCGAACAATACCGGATATCGTCATGAATACGGGTAGGTTACTTAATCCGTACTACGATGCATCATATCATACGATACACAGCTCCTCTCCAGCAGAAGCACATGACAGAGCCCACATGCAGCAGACTGGAGCATGACGGGCGTGATCCTCGGCTCGCCGCGCACAGCACTCGCCACCAGTAGTCGTGAAAAAACTCACACACTTTTGGCGATACAGATGCACGATGCATGGCTGTACGCACCCCAACCATATTCCTTGGATCACAGCTATCTTGCTAGGAGAAGAAGACAACACCCATGGACTGTCAACATGCATTGAGATTCGCTGTCGTATCCTTCAATAGCAGCAGGCTAGGGTCTTTGCGCGCGCATTTCGACCATCTTTATGCCACGGCGTACCAGCCCCTAAAGAGGTTTGGTAAGAGCACATAGAGAGATCTGATTCCTGATGTCGACTCGTATCCGGGCGCTCAATTTGGCGCACAGGGCTCAGCCCACAGACCATATCACAGTGCCGATATTCTTTGCATCACTTCGGATGTGCAGAATGTGATTTTATATCATCTTGCAGCAATTGGGCTGCCCTTAGCGCCGCTTTACATCACAACTACCCGAGGGGCTTAATATTGTTTCTTCTGCTCATCTGCTGCCTCCCGTGTTACGCCGCCACATTACCTGCGGGCGTGGTGGCGCCGGCATTGGTTCCACCACCACTTGAGGACTTTGCCGATGCTGATGAGGGCATTGACCGCCGCTGTGCGCTGGTGCTCTTTACTGCCGATGCAGCTGCAATCGACCCCTTGACAGTGGCAGCCGCTACTGCCCCTCTCGCTCCCACGGGCTGCGGCTGTGGAAGCTGCGGGTGCAACGCTGTGCGATTTGCAACATGGCGGGGAGGCCCTACTGCGTGATCGGTTCTGGCCGAGAACGCCCGCGGCCTCTTCAAAGCTGCCTCTACCGGGGGGGAGCTCCTAGCGGACGACGCTCGTGGCCGCGGGGAGGGTTCACCGACTTTGTGGAGCTCGGTTGTGCCACCGGTGCCGCCATCAGACAGACTCGCCTTTCCCGCCGCCCTTCCTCCATCCCCTACCGGAGCGCGTCTTACAGTGCTCTGCACGGCTCTGTACGGTGCCGCAGCGGCGCGATCAGATAGGTGACAACTGCCCGCAATTGTGGAACTGGCGCCTCTGGGGCTTGAAGCTGTCCATCTGTTGGATGGGGCGGCGGCCCCAGCGGCCACAGGATCGGCTGCGCCTCGCTGCGAGCGTTCAGTCAATGCCGTCCGGCTGGCATTGCTGGCAGCGGTGGCGGTGGTGGCAACAACAGCCGCGCCATTCTTAGTCACGGTTGAGCGTCTACCAGCAGTGCCAGAAGCCTTTACCTTGTTCGCAGAGGCCAATGTTGGCCTTGTGGCTGCGCCGTGAACCCACCTCTGGCCAGCCGGGTTGTTCCCAGCGCAAGACCTGTCAGAGCTGACGTGCGCAACATTGCCACCGCCAGAACTAGGTTTGCCGAAGCCGGCTGGTGCTACTCCCACCACCGCCACAGGCACACAGTTACCTCTGCTCCGCTGGGATAGTTCGCCTGACGCCGGCCGTTTCGATCCGCTGTCGGCGTGGGTTATCGCGCAGTCGATTGTAGCCGAGGACGAACAGCTGCCGGCGCTACTACCTCTGGCTGCCGACGCCACAACCGCTACTGAGGTTGCACTCGTTGCGACCGTATCCGCGGCCGCAGCCGCGCCTACGGCGGCGCCAGATGCACCTGCCTGTGGCTGACGCGTATCATCAGCAACGGGGGCATTGCCGGCGGTGGCGGCAAGTAAGGAGGCCGCGGCCGTTACAACAGAGTTTGACCCTACATCTGGGAGATTCAGGATGTCCTGATGATGATTGACGAATGAGTCGTCCGTGCTGCAGGTCCCCGGGTAGTGTGTAGTCGAGGGTTCTACCCGCTCTCCGGAACCACATCTGCCGGTGCCACTGCAACGGTCAATGCCGCCGCCAAGGAGCCCAACCGCCTCCCGCTGCGCCGGCGTTGGAGGCTGCGACGCAGCACCGCCGTCCCCCACTACGTCAGTGGAACAGCCATCCAAATCGACCTCCGTCGCGGCAAACGGCTTAAGAACTCCTGCGCCAGTGGGCAGCGGCACTAGCGGCAACGGCACTAGCGGCAGCGGCACAAGCGGCAACCTGCTGCTAGCGTCGTCTGTTCTGGCTCCGATCCACGAGCGCATTGACCTTCTGCCTGCCACTGCACCTTCTGGGGCAGCTGCTCCATCCCTTGCAGGTATGGTGCCTGACGGCATGGAGGCCTCCGGCGCGTCATCACCGACCTTGGCGGACGTGTCAGCTTCAGCGCCGTCCTCCCAGATTCGTAAAGGAGTTGGTTCTTGAAAGCCGCCAGTAAATAATAACCTGGATTCTCCTCCGTACACCTCTAACTCTGGCCCCATATCCCGCCGCGCTGCCATGGACTTCTCTGCCCCTCCCTCTGCCCCTCCCTTCCCAACCTCCACTCGTGTCCCAATCCACGCCGTCGCCACTGCCGCCGGCTGCCAGTTATCCTTCACTTCCACCTCCGTGTTCACTCCTTCCGGCGTCGACGCGGACACGACGTCCACTTCCACCTTAAGGCCAGCTGCCTGCAGCTGAACTGCCGCCCCTGTTTCCTTCCCGGCCCCAGCTCCGAAACCACAGCAGTTACCGACTGTCTCAACCTTGCCTTCCATTATTGCCAGGGTTGCTGGAGTCGCTGTCTGAACCGCAGCCGTCTCATCCAACTCCGCATCCCGCTGGACGTGTATGCTGCTGTCATCTGCTCCTGCTCCTGCCGTTGCTGCAGATGCTGCTATTGTCACTGTTGCTGTAGCGGCTGGACTTTCGAGGCCCGCGTCACGCACCAATAAACCTGTAAGCGGCGCTGCATCTATGCTCGCTGCGAATGAGCCAAATCCGCCATCACTGCCTGCAGCCCTCTTCGCGCTCACCAGACTACTTCGCCGCGAACGAGGCCGGGCCTCTTCCGACAATCTACGCTGCGAAGGCCCCGGCAACGGTGGACTCGATTTTACGGTCAGAGACGCCGACCGTGAACCCATCGCACCGGAGTCTACAGCGATCCCGGACGGACTCCTAGATCTCAACGGCTGTACCGCTACCGACTGTCTGTCCAATGTCTGTTCTGCCCCCACCGCCACCGCCACCGCCTTGGGGTTGCTGGACGAATTCTCTGTGGTCTGGCGGAGGAACGTCGAGCGCCCCGCCCCCCGTTCCACCGTTCGCAGTTGCGGCGATGCTACTGCTGACGGCACCGGAGATAAAGTCGCCGCTGGCGCAACTGGCGCCACTCGCAGCGCCAACGGTGCCGACGGTGCTGGCGGCACCGGCGCCGCTGACACTGCCGATGGTGCGGAGGCCACCGACTGCAGTTGTGGCGGCTGCCGACTGTTGCCAGTACCAGCCCGCATAACTCGCTGGCGTCCGGGTCTCGACGTGGTGCGCGGGGGTGAGGCTGCCGGGTCACTGACCAGGGAGATAACCCATGCGGCGCTGCCCCTGGTGCCGCCACCATCGGCGGCGGCCGCTGCACCTGGCTGCAGTAGCGACGTCGCATCGTCAATGGCGCCCGTTGCAAGGCCGGCGCAGATTCCCTCCTGTGCAATCAGCAAGATGGACTGCTGCTCCGCGGGTGACAGCGCGCGAAACGCAGCACAGCGCGCCACAAGGGACAGGTGCCGTACACAATAGCTCCGTACAAGCTCGTATAGGTCCTGTACATCAGCGCACCGGCACACCACGGGACACGTGGACAGTGGGTTCGGGAGGGAGGTAGTATTCTGAAATGGGTCATTAGACCTGGGACCTTACTAGGGCCCTCCCAGCCATAAGGGTTTTGCCGAGCAACGCGACGAGATCCAACCAGATCCGTATATAGATCCACATCCGGATCCGCATGCCCATGATGGCCCCATTATTTCAATCCCGGGTACCACCATCCCGGGTAAGGCTTACGCCTTCACCGCGAAGCCCTCGAATTCTGTAACTCCTGCTCACCTGCATTTGCGACGCTTCGTCCCCGCCCAACCAGCTGGACCCAGGCATCGCAGCCGCTACCATGGCTGCAGTCAGAGAACCGCCCTCCCAGGGCGCCCCAAAGCCGGTCCCGGCGCCGCCACCGGCTTCTCGTGAAAGCGCCGCCGTGATGGCCGCCGGCGCTGCCCCGTATATCAAGGCCTTAGTGATGCCGGCCCAGCGGGGCAGCACACGCACGGCAGCGTCCGGGTCGGGGTTCTCCGCCACGTGGATTCGAAGCTCCTCCAACAGCGCACCCCAGCACTCGGAGCGGCACCGCCTGTAGAATGCAAAATCACCGGCAGGGCAATCACCGGCAGGGCAATCAGGAAGGGAGGAGAAGCATCCATGTGAGCTAAACAAGGGGGCTGAAGACTAACGATGAAGTCGTGGCCCGCACGACGCTCCGAGCCAGGACCTACCGTACGGCAAAACCCAACCGGCACATACCCTGAGGATGTGGGAAGGAAGGGCCGCTGCTTTCGCTCCCATGCAGCAGCTGCACACGCACGTCTTCCGACATTGTTAGTCTAATGAAGTCCCTATTACCCCCCAAACCCCATGGATTGCATGAACAGCGCTGGGAACAGTAACAACATGACAGCAACCCACACCGAACTGGCTGCGCATCCTTAAATGCTCTGCCGCTCACGGTAGCGCCGCTGCGCCTCTCTGTTCTTGTCCCGCGTCGTCTGGCTGTGGTGGAATTGATGACCGCTGCTACCGGTGTGGTATTGCAACGTTTGCTGGAGGTAGGGGTCGCCATCGCTGCTGCTTTCGCCGGCCCCCTCTAAAAACACGTACTATGAATGACCACATCCTCATACCTCACCCCGAAGCGAACCTCGGGACTCCTCCGCCTCACAAACCACCCACCGGAGTCCCGCCCGCGCGCAGACTTCCAGAAAGTTGCTCCAAATGTACGACATCGTGTATGACGTCAGCTCATTACGCATCTCCTGGATCCGGCGCGCCCACGCCACCGCAGGTACTCCTGACAGCTGCCGGCAAGTGGACAGCACGGCGGGGGCCGTGTCCAAGTCGACAAGGCCTTTGGCTGCCTCCAGAACGTCGTCCTGGATGGCGCTGCGGACGTGGGGGGATTGGCGGTGCGGAAAGGGACGCGTAAATGGAACATCTAACTAACAGGACGCAATCCGCACGCTGCCCTGTTGTGGGGAGACCCGCCGGCGTACTCTTGCGTGCCTTTGAGGATCAGCTACTACTCATTCTTAATTAGCACTTGCTTACACGGGGAATTTCACGCATGGCTACATGACAGGTATTCGACTTAGCCAGGGTCAGCAGCGCATTGCAACATCACAACTTCCTTACCGCTGAAGGTTTGCGAAGGTGCGCGTGGGCCAGGCCCTGGCCGCCCACTTTGCCAACCATATCCTACAGTCGTCGTACAAGCGCTTCAGACCCCCATCAGCGTCAGCTATGCCGAAATCCAGTCCATTCTTTAACAGGGCAGCCACCTGCGGCACTGCCTCCACAGCGACAGTGCCGGAGATGGGGCGCCTGAGGGGCAGCGATAGCAGGCGGGGACCATGCCGTGTGGGCGTGGAAGAGCGGCAGAGGTGCCACGATGCAATGAGGCTTTGCCGTATTGAGAGCCCTCACAGTATGCAAAGATAAGGCTTGGACGCCTCTGACGTGTTTTGGAAATTCGATTTAATAGAGAGTTTCGGTTTCCTGCAAATGCTACGTTCCTTTGCCACGCACAGACGCAATTCAGTCCCCAGTCAGGCACCTGAAGCCGTTGCACATATTCCTCCGCAGCGATCCCAACACATGTGCCTTGAGCTTGTCCAAGCACCACAAATCCGCCAGGCTCAGCAGCTCGGCAGCATTGGCCTAGAGAAATGGATGTCGGAGGGATGTCGGTCAGTCTGAGCCTCGCAAAGGCACACTGCATACGGCACTTAGGATTCGCGCAGAGTGAAAAATGACGCCAAGCAGGGGCTGCACGCGGCGCAACGCACAGCCGGGTGAATATCCTGACAGACGGTGCGAGGCCACACGCCGGTGGTTTGCCCTCACCCCGTCCACCTCCAGGGGTGCCGCCCCTGAGCCGCGAGTAAGGAAGTGCAGTGCAGACGCCGCCAGGGCAGCCCCGCAGGATCCTGCACGAAGCGGACAAGACAGGACCGGGTGATGCAACCGAGTGATCTCGCCTGTGTGGGCGAATTATGGGTCGTGTTCGCTCCACCGGTCATGCCATGGTGGCCGATGGAGGTTGGCGAAAGCGGTGTGCTGCGGGATGCAGCCGGAGGCCGAAGGGGGGTCCTGGATCATCTTGGATGGGACGGGCGCTCGTGTGCTCTATGATCGCAACAATGATCGTGGCAGCAGCAGGCACTAAGGACGGGACGGGAGCGCACAAGAAGATCAGGCTGCTTACGAAACATGTGGCAACTAATGACCCATATGGGTCGCTAGGTCGCGATCGCAGAGCTTAGAGATGTGGGTTTGAAGCGGGGAGCCCGAGTGCGACCATTGGGCTTCTTATTACAAGTCGGAGGCAGTCCATTCTGGCGATCAGTGCTGCATGATCGATGTACCTGTATGAACGTCAAGCACAACGCCCAGGTCGTTGGTGGCTGCATCCTCGCCCTCCCCTTCCGGCTGTTGAAGGGCAACTGTGGCTGAGCCAAAGTCCAGGAAACTTCGAAGATACTACCGGAGAAGCAAAAAGAATGAAACAAAATTTCATGAGGTGAATGGCCGAAGCTGCTGAAGGGTACCTCCCTGCGGACTGCTCGCTTACCTCGCAACCGCTTGCTCGGAGCTCCGCAACTGTGTATCCAGTCAAGTCACACTCCGAGCCGTCCCGTTCGCCATGCAAACGCAGAGTAATTGACATATTACTGCCGACGTGATTCCGGTGATGATCAGGGCTTCAAGTGTCAGCTCATTCGGAAGCCCAGCAGCCCGGCAGGTCGGCACTATTAATTCTTTGATTGTATTATAGAAGTATTCGTATTTAATTCTCAATTGAACAGTTACGAAATCAAGTCTCAATCGGAGAGTAACTTTCTCAAAACTCGGCAACGGAGTACAACGTTTCTAGTGTAATATGCCGAAGGCACCGAAAAGCGGTTTCATATGAACGAAATTCGATCTGAGTTTGGACGGGTGGGGACTCGTAACCGTAAGGGTACTGCGATTCCGATGTCGTGGTATGGACACAAACGCAATGCCAACGGCAAACGGGTCCCCGTCCAATCAACGTAGCTATCTTAAATATTGCCAAATGTTGTTAAGGTTCGAACTTTTTTCATTGAATGGGATACCCATGGCCGCCCTAGGTTGCGCAGTTGAGCGAACCGAGGGGTACCAGGAGCCATCGTGCGGCATGACAAAAAAGCAAAAACTTGAAGACAAATCGTTTATGGGCACATGCGGGTGCAGAGCATAGAATGCCAACGCCGTTACATACGTTAGAGGAGTTTCTTGAGTTCGGGCTCCGAAACCAAATAATTTAAGTTGTTGAGCTTTGTTGATATGACACATAACTCTTCAAATAAATCTTCAAGCCACCTATTGGTACGGGAGGCACAATTACAGCAACATGGAAATGTTATGCATTCAATAACTTACGACGTCTACTATATGCGATTAAGTGGCTAAGCTGGCCATCGCGACTTAATAAATAACATTTATTGCGGTCGCAAAAATGGGCCATTCCAGGTCGAGGTCGCGCAGCCCCAACAGGTTGGCGTGCACGGCCTTCCACCATCCATTTTACTGTTGCCGAGTGACGGTGTACGTTTGCGCGTCGCAGGAACGAAACTAGACGCCCGGTATCTGAAAAGGGCGCTAAAGCTAACAGGTGTGTATGTTGTAGGTCATTGGTCTGCTAAAAACTATTTGAGGTATCACCGTTTCAATGGCACCCGTTGTGGGTTCCGGAGCTGAGATGCGCAAACCCTGTCGACTCTTGTTGCTTGACCAGGCGTTACCGGACAAAAGCGGCTGATGCTACGGGGTGAGTCAATGTCGCGGGTCTTGGCACTCTTGGTAGGTGTGATTTAAGGACACGACGGTCCCAGCACTCTGTGCCGTCTGACTGTGCTGGACTTACTCGGAGTCCTCCAAAGCATGCTAATCCTGTTTACGCGCCAGCTGGGACCAGCAGAAAAAGCCGTAGCAGGTTCGTCTTGAATTTTACATTCTGTGAGAGCATTTACGTGTAACCCTTGACGGCTGAGCTGTGAGCTCCCATAAACATCGAGGGTGTCTTCTTGGCGCACCAGCATCTCAAATCTACGCATGATTACCATTCACTGGTCTGCATCCAAGTTGTTTATGGGCTAACCGAACCACGCACTAAATCCTTGGCAACATTTCCATGTGCCATGGAGCATACGGGGCCCAAGCGCATTCAGGCACCCCGCCCAATAGCTACCCAAGCTGCGGTGCTGTATTGACGCCTGCCCCCTTCTGCATCGCAGCTTGACCTCCACAGCCTTGGCCCGCCAGCGCCAGCAGCTGCTGCAGTTAGAGGAGGAAATCTTGGCCACTATTGAGGCCACAGTCGAAGCACAGCTGGCTGAGAAGACTGCATCTGAGGAAGTGCAGGCAGGTGCATGCAAGGGACGCCAGGGGACGGGCACTTGTTGCCGCACAGCCTGGGTGTGGCGGCTGCGGATGGTTCTGACCGATGCTTGCGTGCCAGAGAGTTTGGTCGTGAGTAGCTACGGGTCGAGGCCAGAGCAATGGGTACATCAATGCGACGTGTCCTTTCTTGCACATTAAGTCCGTAGCCGTGAGATTACGCAATTAGTCCGTTGCCGTCGCTGATCCACCGTGTATTCGGTATACTCAACTCGTAGGCGCGCATTCAGGCACGGCTCAAGGAGGAGCGAGCAAAGCTGGAGGCGCAGGTGCGAGCCCACGCGTCTGGGGTGCATGCGTTCACATCTTAAAGGTGTCGCCTGGGGCTTTCATGTGCAGGGATACATTGGGTGGCGTCATTGGGTGCATTATGAGGGCAGGGGATTCGGCCCCTTAGGTGTGCTTTGCCATCTCGTTAACGGTATTTAGAGTAGAGGTCCTAATATATCTTCAACTGAGCCGCAAACTCCTTGCGCAGGTGACGGCCCAGCTGGAGTCGGAACGTCGAAGCCTCCTCGAGAGGAAACGCCGCGAAGCAGAGGAGGTCAGGCGCAGGCTCAGCTGCAGGAAGTGCCGTTCTAGGGTGCCTGTCCGGGGCTCCGCAAACCTAGCTGCGGAATATTCGTCCGCAATTTACGGCCAGTGGCCCACCTACGCCGCTCACACTCCTGCCCTCACAATGCTGTATGCCATCAGCCTGGCGGACCTGGAACCTGGACTCTCAATGAGTTTAGGGTCTGGGTTATGGCTTCCTAGTCCAGGCACATGCTGGCCGCAAAGCGCACCCTTGAAGCCCCTGGCACCGCTCGATGGATGCCATGTGCAAAAGCTGGCACAAGTTTGAGGCCTATCCTGTATTGCATAGAGAGTCAAATTTCATGAGTTTCTTGCCTAAGTGGTCACATTCCAATGGGATCTTTATGGCCAGGCTGATTGAAGAGATTATTGCTGTTTGAGGTGGAATGCCGCCGCTAATGTGGTCCTCCCGATGTGGTCCTCCCTGGTCACGGCCGACCCGCAGGCCCGCAAACGCCAAGTGGAATTGGACCGAATCCTAGAGGAGAACAGGATCAAGGTGCGTGGGGGTTCAAGGCCTGTATGCTGTTCGCTGCGACTTTCAGCGTCCCGTCAACCTCGAGGGATGGTGGTGCAGTGCGGTATGGTGACTCGCTGTCCATTCAGAGGGACTCGAATGTCCCCTCTGCGGTAAGATATATATATATATATATATATATATACAATCTTATATCATATTACGAAAGTCGTTGGCTCAAAGACGCTCAAAGAAATCAACAACCTGATTGTAATCAAGATTTGGCAGGCCCGACTGCTGGGCGACCCGCAAGAGCAGATGCAGGAATACCTAAAAACGAACAACGAACAGCTTGGCGCGACGCAGTCTCTTGGGCTGGCACTGCTATGACCATCCCAGTCGTAGTCAGCTAACGATGCAATGAAAGGCAGTGAAGCTGGCACCCAACGAGATTACCATCATCCTGGGAGGGGGATTGCGTGAAGTGTTGTAATGACGAGGATGGTTACCTTAAGAGTAGCTGTGAATAAACTGAGCAGCCGGCGTATTGCAGCTACCGTGCAGCCCTACCGCTGAAAGGCTGAAGATGTGATAGCAACGGAAGCAGACAGAAATGGGGAGAGGCTGCGTCCTACTGCTGCCGCCGTGTGCTTGCCAGTTTTGCTCTTGGATTAGCAGCTGTGTTTGCTGTTGTAAGTACCATAACAGCCAAGACTCACTCAGCTACGGGGGTCGGATGAGCATGGTGCGCTGTGCACATGCGCCCGATGTTGCTTGTCAGGTGGAGGAGGCGCAGCGGAGGGCAGCTGAGGAGCGCGCTCGTCGTGATGCCGAGTGGCAGGCGGCGCTGGAGTCACGGGTCGCACGTGGCTTCCGACCTGTATGATGCCTCCTGCACACAGGGTGCTGAGTCCAACTACCGGCATCCTTTGCTTCGAAAGCATGGTGTAGCGCCTTGGACGTCTAGATTCCGGTGATGCGGAAAATAGGGCCTGGGCCTGGGCGCCAAGCTGATGGGCTGGCTAAGGAGTTGAAGATGTTACTTCTGCAACTCAAGTGTCAAGTATATCAATGTGCTTGAAGTGTGACCACGGCGCGAGGTGGAGAGATAATGTATTGCAGGGCATGAAGTGAAGCGCTCGCAGCTCGGCTGTGATCTAAGCTCCCAGTGCGCGCAATCGTGGTCGGGAATGCCGGAGACAAAAGATATTGCATCTTGCACAGGGTTTATGTTACAGCTACTCGACGACTCCCATATCTCATCAAACCCTTGCATAAGCACGCACAACTTATGCTCCAGCAATTACTAGATGGGCACCTTTCTGATTCAACCATTCAGCTCCATTTGTGTCTTGCTGAAGTTTTGCCCTACACCAATCGCACAACTGTCACTAAGTCTTCGTGCGATACCATCATGCTGAAGCGTGGCATTCCAGAAGCCAAATATGTCCTCTCAAATTTCAGGAAAGGCAACAATAAGTATGTTTTTCATTTCCTGGCCTGCTGCGCCTTCAGCTGGTAGTTATAACGAACAAATGAAAACTACCATCATATCGTTCCGTTTCTGATTGCGTTTTTCCGCAGTTGTGTCCCCTATAAAATAATTAAACAACGGATGGTCTTGGTTATGGCCCGAAACACACGTGGGAATTCCGAACGAGATGTATCCACCCAAGCTTCCGGGACCTTCATCAACAGATTTGGGTGATGTGAAAGCAACCAAGGGGATCTTAATGCCACGCATATTGCCACGAAGTTACAAATCACCATATTATGCGCGAAAGGTGGTAAATAATGCGCAGCAATCTATAGCGCTGAGTACGGCAAGGGTACGTCAGGTCGAGCCGATTTTCCTTTCAAAGGTGGTCGTATACTTAAGTAATTGTACTATTCCATTAGGTAAGAGATGTTAGGCAGTTCTAAATAGAGTAGCTTTATCATTTCGAACTTACTCTAGAATCCTAGGATAGCTGAAGGCGGAGACGCCGACCATGGCGTTGCCGCTGAGTGTGGATCGCGATATGTTAAGCATATCACCACAATACCAGTGCTCTGAAAAGCTCTATGCTGGTTCAGACCATGCTGATGGTCCTCGGAAGCCTTCACTTGCGGGATGTGCGAAACGAGCTGCGCAGCCTTCTTGCTCATCTAGGCCAGGAAGTTGCAGTGGAGTGTCCTCATTCGACTCTGAGGTCAGAAACTGTAATGATTCGGGGCGTTCTGAGGCTTTTCCACCCTTGGCAGTCAAGGTAGTCTGCTGCTCCTGCGCAGAACGAGAACTCATTCATCTGGCAGACATCTTCAGTACTTAAGGGAGATGAAGAAATTTGCTGTGCAGCTTCAGCCACCCCTGTGGGAATGCTGCACTGCGAGGACGCCCTTGACGAGGATGATATGGAGGACGAGGACGCCACGCGCGAATGGGCCCCCGGCAGGCCACCCGCATTATATATTGGGCCGACTTATCATCATTCTGAGGCCGAGGAAACGCTCAGGTGCGCCGGAACAGTTCTTGATGCTTGACGCCTGGAGGTCCATAAAACATTCCTGGCTCGGCCCCCATATCTGCAGCAACGAATTAAGCAAGGAGGAGGAGCTAGGTCCATTTACGGCATGCCCTCTTCCAGCGGAGTATCGCAGAGTCCTGGTTCAGTGGATGAGGGAAGTCTGTGGAGTCCGAGCGCTTTCGCCGGCAACTTTTTTTACTTCTGTCTCACTCCTCGATCGTTTCATGCGAGCATCTGGAGATGTAAGTACTATTGTCTTCGCCGGGGTACCTCCAACAGAGCGCTGACTTTTCTCTTGTTCTCACTTGCTTTTTGTAGGGCGCAACGCCGCCGTCTCTGCTTCAATTGGTCGCACTCACGTGTATTGCGATAGCAACCAAGCTTGAGCAGGTTGGTGTCGTATTAATTTATAGACCTTGAAGTTTCGCCGGCTTGAAGTCACGTACTGGGTATTGTGACACACGCTCGTTCCAATTACTCCCATTTCCTATCACAGCAACAATGCGCGAGCGAGCTCCTGAGCCTGGCCCGCGACGAAAATGGAAACCTATATAAGGTAATCTTGGGTGTGCGGATATGCCTACCAGCTCCAATATTGCGGCAGTGTGCTGACGTCCCATTCCCATCCCATGAAGGGGGAGGATTCCCGCATGATGGAGATTCATCTGCTCGACATGCTCGGATGGCGGCTTCGCACGCCAACAATTTATACGTTCACGTCGCTCCTCCTGCATCGTGTCGTCAATCGCCCACAAGATGGCCAGGTCGTGCCCGCGGGGATGGAACCACAGTTTCGCAACATCGTCCTGCGATTGGCGGTAAGATATGCAATTACAGATTGGGGTCGACGCTGAATTAGCAAGCGATAACAGGGGTAAAGCGCGAACTTGACCTATCTCGTTTGTTTCTACTAAATACCTGGACAGGAATTGGCCGTGCTTGACACCGAGCTGGCGTCGGTAAGCTACAGCTCCTTGGCGGTGGCATGCGTCCTGGTGGCCGAGACTGAGATCAAGGGCGGTCACATGCACGCCAGCCTGAAGACCGTTGAGTCCCTGCGAACCGTCCCCGGACTTCGTGACCTCTCTAACTTATCAGCCCCAGTACAACGGCTGTACTGTCTGTATAAGTCAACACCTGCCTTGACATCGTCTCGTTAGTCCAAATTTCACCGACCTAACTATACCGTAGGAGGCCGGTAGCGTTCTTGACACCGTCCAGTTAACTTGCGCCAGCCGGCTACGTGCTATTGCAGACGGAACAGTCTGCTCAGGGAGCAGGTCTCGTTGGACCTCTGACGATCATTAGAAAATCCACACTTATTGGTAGATGCTCAATCTGTAGCAGATCGGCGATAGAAGCATGCTAGGATGCAGCACTGATGTTGGTCGGGGGGAAACGGAGAACATGGAAATTGTGCACCGTGCTCCGGGGATGTCCCTGTCAGTCATCTTCCTTCGGTATGTGCTTATCAACAACGTGTCATGCCTTTATTGTTGATCGTGTTCTTCATCCTCCCTGTCGTCAGCCGTGTTTGATAAAGGTGTTTGTGACGGAAGTCTAAGCGATTTGTTTGGTTGCTTGTCACAAGTGATGGTGGAGTCCCCCATGATGCCCATTGATGTTTGTCTCATCGATCGTTTTCTGTTGTATGCGTTTTCAGCCTTCGATGAAGACCATAGTTTGCCGTAGGATTAGAGTGGAGAATTCAGTTCACTATGCGGAGTCAATCACAATTGTTGACAGGTTGTTGCAATAACCCCGCGGCCGGAATCTCAACAGTAAAATGTCGCCTTGATAGTTGGGTCGACGGGTAGCAAGGGGTCCCCAGCCCGTAGTGGGGAAGGTACCGGAAGCGACGTCTAATCTGCGGGCAACCAGAGCAGCGGCTGGAACCGCTGTTTTGTAGCTGCGTGCCATGTTTGGTCTCTCAAGAGACTGGACACATGGACTCCCAATTGTTATTGCAAGGCACGTACCGATGATCGCAACATTGTAGGTGAGGTCAAGGAGGCTACAGGACGCAGGCAGTCGATTGCCATTGCGCCATTTCTGCGCATGCTAGTGTCGCTGGCTCTAGTCGCCCATGGGCGTGCCTAACCTGCAAGTGTTCAACGCTGGCGCTTAGATGTCGGAGCCTTTTAAGGCTACCGGCGTAATTAATGTCCTTAGAATTAGTGCAGTCGTACGACAGCGGAGAGTAGTTAATTAGTTCTGATGCCGATGAGAGATAGAGCCCGGAATAGTAAGCCTCGGGTATGCACCGCACGCCGGCTTAGCGTGGTCTGAAACGGTTGACAACGGCTGTGCTCGAAATCAAGGGTGTGAATGCCAGTTGATTGTGAAGATGGCTTCTGCTTGGATTGATGTTTGCAGGGAGACACGTTAGCCTAGGTTGGCAGGTTAGCCGGTCTCAAGGTATCTTCGACCTCGTGCTGGTGACTTCATAGGATTCGCCAAAGCTATTAGACTGGTGACTAGACAAGTTTCTATGCGACGGCGTTTTATGCGCACTGGCCATCTAGTGCCGGACTTATGACGTTTTGTGGGCCAACAATTATTATATGATATAAACTCGGTGCGACCCCGTTTCCTCCCTTCTCATGCATTATCTCGTACCGAATTGACGGGAATAGTTGTGAACTTGTGGCCATGCAGTTGCGATTATATGAGTATCGTACAAGGCGCTTGCTGGAGGAGGTGATCAGTAGCAGCTCGATTCAGTAGGCGTACATGTATGGGGTTTGGCGTTCTCATTACTACGGGCGCATCAGGGTAGAAATTTAGCTTGGACACTTCATGACGCTCACATGTTGCTGCTCCGCGTTGACCGTAGAACTGTCGATTTCCTGATGTCTACATCTGTTTTCTTGTGTTCTGACCATTATTGCATGCTAACCTTGGTTTATTAGGTCCGGCTAACCAAAATTTTAGGTGTCCGGCCATGATGTCGTCAGGCAAATTGTCGATGTAATCGTGGCCCTACTCCTAGCTAGCATGAAAGTATCGCATTGTTCTGCCCTGCAAGTCCCGTCAAGGCTGGACATTTGTACGTTTTCGTAAAAGTCTACATTTTGGCCGGGGTCGACATTTTGGTAATACAAGAAGGCACGCAAGGATAAAAAGCGAGTTTTCTATGCACCGCTGCAAGGGGGATTGGTCATCCCTGGCACCTGGCTAGCATGCGGCCAATGATGGCCGCACCTGGGTACCTTGGAGCCTGGAGGTATCCTCAAGGCCGCATCTGGACACCCGTACGCTGGCCCGAAACCTCGACTGGCATACCCGGCCTGTTTTACGTTGGCATCCGAGTCGCACTATTTGTGTCTGCGTCACAGCTGTAAATAGGGGAAATGAAATGGTGTTTCAGAGCAACGTCCGTGGACGTCCGTATACAGCATATAGATAATGGGTGAATGGAAAAACAGCATCTTAAACCAAGCTCCAGGTGCTCCAGGCATCGTAACAGACAACTGCTACCTGTCATGCCGGCCGGCTCCATGCTTGCTGCACGTCAGGCACGTTTCCTTCTAGTTGTAGTGTGTATGTCTTACATATTATTGTGTCGAGATCTGCTTTTCACAACCCATTTGCTTTAGATTACTTCAGACATTGCATCGCCAAAAATTAACAAACTGCCGACAGTCGTACTTAAATCCTATGGCCAAATATACATGGCGCGATACAGGTCCAGAGAAATTAGAATCGACCGATACTTATATTGCATTATTATCTCGGGGTGGAAGATTTGGCGGGATGACCTTTGCGGCTCAGGCTTTTCCTTTCTAGCCACACGGTATTGAAAACGTACAGTATATATGGCTGCGCAAGCAGCAGAGGTCCAGATTGAGCGAATTGTTAGGGACCAGAACAGGCCATTTGGCCTTCAACAACTAGTCGATTTGGGCGCTACCACAGGGCTGAAGAAGGCACAAGTCTTAAAGGCAGTTGATAACCTCGTTGCTGAGGGGAAAATCCTAGCAAAAGTAGGCCGTTGCCTTTACATATCAGAAGTTTGCTCCGACAGTCGACCATGGGTCATTCCTTACACGTACTATGCAGGAGTTTGGCAAGACCAAGCTATTCATCCCCCCTCAAGCAGGCCTGAAAGTGCTGTCAAAAGAGGTATGTTGTTCCCCATGATGCATGTTATAGGCGCGTCCTGACTCCTTACCGCAAGGAGTAGTGGTGCATCAGTTCGTCCTCGCGTCACGTCCTCTCATTCCTTAACCTTTGGAGTTGCGATAATAGAAGCGACCTTTACAGGAGACTATTTGGGAGAATCCTGTTATGGCCTGCCACTTGTCGTGCAGGAGTATGAGGCACGCAAAGCGACAGTGAAACAACTGCAGCAGGAATGCCAGAAGGAAGCCCTGGAGTGTAAACAGCTGGAAACAGGTCCGTAAGTCGCACTACTGGGGTTGCGGTGCTATTTTAGAATGAAATAATTGTGTTTTCAGCGCCCCGCTGCGTGTTTTAGGAAACACTGTGCAATCCATGCCGTTGTGCTGAATACACCCTCCTGGCACAGCAGTGTACATTCCGAAGGAGCACTTCTTGAGCCTCATCATTGCGCATTCTCAGTTATTACACAATTGCTGTACGGTTCCACAAATTATACGGGTGCTTCTATATATCCTATGGGCATGTCGTCGAGCTCTTTCTCGTTTCTTGTTTTATGTTTTTATCGTTCTCCATGTCCGGTTACACAGAGCTCGCAGGCCTACGCAGTGCACTTTCGGAGGAGGATATTGCCCGACAAACTGAGGACATAAGTAAAAAGGTGCTACAGCGGGTCCAGAAGGGGTCCAAAGGGGCTTACCAGGGGGTAACAACTGACTGCTGTGTTGGCGTCCTGATGACTGGGTAAATGTGTTGGCACAGGGCGGCAACACAAGGACATCCCAGCTCAGTTCACTCATTGCAGCCCGTAGCTGCAAATGATCCTTTATTAATGGAAGAAATATCATACTATAGTTGCCATGTCTATGGCAACGTAGCTGTAATGATCCAGACAATAGTCAGGTTAGCTTTACAACTTCGGGCCTGGAGGGCATAGTCGTCTTTTCCGGCGGCTTATCCAGGACCTCGTGGTGACCTGGTGTGTCGGCGCTGCAGCTGCTGCAGCAGCAATAGCCTGTCATATGACCGCGCTAACCATTCAACACAACGAACGGCAAAACACAGCCTCCGGGAAATCTGGATATCTTCGTGCACAAGGGAGGGTGGTGATGGGCATCCTGCAGACTCCTGCAGGCGTTAGCAGCACCTGTTACTGCCGACGTTCGAAGCCGTCCCCATTATGTTGACATGTACATGCAGACGAACAACTGGTCAGGTCCATGTGCATTTCACACTTGCTGTTCAACGTTTTTGGGGCCAATAACTTTGCGGCATGATAACGGTTGATGGGATGAAGGGGGCAGGTTTGAGTTGAGTCTGGAGCAGGCCAATGGTCATACATAGCCCTGCTAGGGGTCCTATTTTCAGGCAAGGTATTCGGCGTCATTTCTGACGTGACACGCCTGTTCCTTTCCGATCGCTTCGCGTCCGTGTCGTTGTGGAGCTGGTGGAGGACGAGGCCAAGCTGAAAGTGTTCAAGGCAGGCAGCGTCCTTGTGACCGCGGAGGTAAGTTCACAGAGCAGCGCGGGGTGTAATGTCAGGGTCTGCGACAGCGCAAGCGCAGCATAGCAGGGCGACGGCATCGGAGCACTTTCTCAGGTGCGGACCGGAGCTGGACAGCTGGGCTTCTTCAGCGGTGATCAGTGGATCACTTCACCCGGTGTTGAATGATGATGACGTTGGGTTGGATCAGGGCTGGTAAGGGAAGGGTAGAGGGAACAGTTTATGTTAAGAGTTATTGCACTGGAGTCTTTACACTGGCGTACTTCTCGCGGAATTATGCGATTCCTCGCCAAAGGTCCCGGGTTATGTTCGTTGTTACTGATGTTCTTACGCAACATACACATACACACGTCATCACTACCTGTTCGACCAGTCCCCCGGTGCCTATTGAACTGCCTGCCCATCTCAGGAGCGCGCTGCAGCTGAGAAGACGCTGTCCACCAACCTGGACTGGTGGCGCAAGCGACGAGCCATGTTCAAAAACATTTGGTGCGTGAGCGTGAGGTTGTGATTATGAGTACATGGCACGTGTGCTTGCGGCCGAAACGAGCCAGGCTTGGGCAGGGCTCGGGTGATGTTTCGAGAACCGCAAATACCTGCTGTATGGGTTCCCTACACCCACAGCGAGTATTTTATGGCCAATGAATTTTCCTATGCTTCTGCGCCGAAGGTTGAAAGATAACGCACATCGTCCCTTGCTTCGGACACGGAATCAGTTATGTACCCAACGGATATGGGATGTGGAAGCTATGTCCCCAGAATGTGTGCGGCCGCGAGTCCGACGATAAAATGTGCTGCCCGCTCGACGTGCATCTGCCCATGTGTACTGAACCCCATGCTGCGCGGCAGCGCTTGGGTCAGGCACTGCACGCCATCTGACAATGCGACCATGCTTCCTACCCCGCATCCCTGTGCTTAAGCAGCGTTGGTGCATGAATGCATGAATGCCATCCGTGCGCACAATTTCTCCTAGGACCGGCTTGGCCTGCAGTTCCGTCCATCCTCACAATGGCAAAGTAGGCTTGTCGTGATGAGGGGCCCCGTCAGGATGCGGTATATGTGTGTCGGTTGCAAACTAGGTTACACGTTGATTGTGTAGCCTAGATGGCTTTGGCCGTGATCCACATCACAAACTGGTTCCGTTGTTTGCAAATACGGACGCATTACTTTCGTCCTGCTACTGTCAAACATTTCAAGCATTGCAATGTTGCAACATCGCGTCCAGCTTCCTGCTTGTTTCTTGATATACTCCTGTAATACTCCTGGCACTTAACGACGATTTGCAGGTCCTCCATCTCGGAGGGGCTGGACGGAAAGCAGGCGGATTTGTTTGAGGAGATTGGAATTGAGACGGATGAGGTTGTGGGCGCTAGCATGTCAGATGCAGAGCGGCTACTGCCCAAAAGACGGAGGATCTGAACGTTGCGAAGGGAATAAGGGCCAAGACCAGGGGCCCTGGAAACTCTCATGACGATCCTTACATCAGCATATGCAGGGTTTTAGTTGCACGAATGGCCAGACCTAAGTCACGGTAGCAGACGCACCAGGTACGCGCGCTCAACGTAAGTTGTGTAATCAGCGAACGACGGAGTGCCCGGGTGGGCAGAGACGGCAGGCTGTGTGCGGAGCGCCGAAGCGCGAAATCTGGTTTGTGGACACGGTATTGCGGTACCTGGTAGAAATGGCAGTCTAGAGCCGCAAAGCTCTGCGACGTTCGAAATGACCTCCGAAAATGCTGCGGTCTAGCATACGACGATATTGATTATCTTCGGGGGCCGGTGCCGGGGAACGATATGGCACCGCTGGCGGACAGGAGGGATGTATGTTGACGCCGTCATCCCATGGAGTGGTTCCTTGTCGCAGTTGCTTCAATTTCCTCATCTTTACCGGAAGGTTGTTGTTGTGGGGAGTTGACCGGTATAAGGGATTGCATATTTCACGAGTGTGAAGTGTCCTCACTCTGCATAGGACGGATTCGCGCCTGGAAATGGCGGTTATGAACATGGGTTGCTTAAATTGCGCCTTCCATAGCAAGGCGTCGATATGAAGGGGTCTGAGCGAAAGTACTGTGGAAGGCTCTGGTGCGGCTAGGAGATTCCGCACATCCTCCCAAGGTATCCCAGCCCAGCCCCATGGACACGTGCCTTGGTGTTGTCACATCCTACCGCGTGGGCCGCAAGCTCACATCCTCCCGTACGATGACAGAATTGGTGCTTGCTTGAAACATATCCAATCCAGATCTTCACTAAACCCACACAGCGGCCAGTATCAACATGCTTGGAACTCCTGTGACCCGCAGAGTCAGCCTACTCTGTTCTATCAACCTCCTATCTCTTGCATGCACTGCTAAGCATAAGGCCTCTACAATCCCCACCAATCCATCGAGGCATCATACAACTCGCAATCTGCTATTTTGATGCCTGGTATCGTGTCGTGGCCCGGAAACACGGGTAAAAACACTAGATAGGATATACGTAAAGAGTACTGTTACAGCGAGAGATGTCAAATATATGTGCGTGCTGCTCGTTTCGTGGACAAACGCTGACCCACCATCGCGCACCAGATCCCGGTCGGAGATAGCGTCTGCAGTGTGGTCCGCCGCCATTCCTTTTCCCTTCATACTTACCTGGCCCGCTTCTCAAGGTGGTCCCCATGGCCTCGGTTGTATGATTGGTCCTCGCCTTGCACTCCGCGAGGGTCTTTCGTAGTCGGCCCTTCGGGTGTCCGGCAGGGCTAAATGTTTGACAGGCTGAGATTCGCGCACTGCGCGACCTCGGCTCCTAAATTCTCCGAAATTGCGCGATGTGTTCTCTCACCAGCAGACATTCGTCACATGGGCAATAGTAGATAGATAGAACAAGAGGCTTAGCAGCAAGGAGCTCTGCTACCCTGGCAGGATGACGGGCGATTGGAGTCGTCAGGGGCCTCAGCTATTGGTGGATGGCCAGGATCGCGTGGTGGCCCTGCGGGGTGTGGTCCTGGGAGGATTTGTGCAGCATGCAGAGCAGGCGGGGGAATGGAAGTGATGATGTTAGATGCACATCCCGGTGGGGCCTGGGCCAGATTGGGTGGAGTGCCCGCTGCATTATTGGTACTGCTGATGATGGCTATCTATATAGCCAGAGCTGAGAGCTGAGCCACTCGGCAGCCCTTCTGCGTTGATTGCGTTACTCGAAATGCGTCTGAAAGCTCGAATCTGGGCCGGTCTGGGTACGGTGTGTGTGCGTGTGTATGTGTGTGTGTGTGTGTGTGTGTGGATGTGGATGTGTGTTTGTGTGTGTGTTTGTGTATGCGTGTGTGTGTGTGTGTGTGTGCGTGTTTGTGTGTGTGTGTGTGTGTGTTTGTGTGTGAGCGCGCACATGGAGCTCTTGGGAGGAAACCTTCACACCACACACATCATGTGCATGTCATGGGGCTGGGGTGGCAATATCAAAATGCTTACAGGAATAAGTCAGTATGGGTCCATGTTTTTGCCACCGTTGCAAGCACTCATGTTTGGCCCTGCCAGACACACTCACAAACCCCCATGGATCAAACTGGCTTGTAGGTGCACCCGCCGCCATAAAGCACATGCGCAAGCCACGCATATACCATCCCCACAGACCCGGTTTTGTGGATGCTATACACCATATATGCTTAACACCATATTCGGGACGACACGTGAGTGCACATCATGAACCCATCGTCACACGCGACGTGCGTAGCTAGTAGCACGAAAACGTACATATCACATGGACGTACGTACGTACGTATATCTTATCTATTCCACACAACACCAAGTCACTGCCGAGTACCTCATTACGTCATGACACCATGGGACACGTTGGCTTGCCGGCCACAAGTTGCCGGCCACTGCCTGTCATTCGCCGCCCTCAGTATGTGAGCCCATTCTATGCAGGGTTCCAGTCAGCACTAAAAGATCACTAACGGATCACGAGCCTCTCTATTGCCGGGAGGACATCCTCCTCGGTATATAAAAATAAATATCAATATCAGTCATCTATCTAGAAATACTGAATTCCCCGTCATGCACCGGAAATGCTGATCGACCCCAATCGCGTCCGTGTGCACCATTTCCTACCATACCATCCCCAATCCCTATTATGATCTCTGCTGGACTCTGCCGAAAATGACTTTCAGTGTTCCCCCACCAAGACAACGGGTGTCCTGCCGCCACATGTTGGACATGACCTGAGAGCCGAGCGACTCTTTACTTCTGCGGTCAGGTTGTCTGCTCTTTAGATTGAGTCCCCTCGTACAGAATTCCTCCGTAACAGCGGATTTGCTTACTCCTTCGAGAAAACACGTCCTGGGAACAGGGCTCGACCAAGGTCCTTCACCTTGACGAGCTGCACTAGATACGAGAGCTGAACTGACTACAGAAGACCCAAGACTTTCTGCTTTTGATGAGAGGTGCGCAATCCAGCGAAGTCTGACGTTTGGAACTACGTAAGCTTTGAAATAAACTGCACTGCAAGCCGGTTGAGCGTTGACTGCTAAAATGTGTGTTAGCGCTTATGAGAGCTTCATACTCTGTACGAAAACTTGCTTTTGTGGGTGCCCAGTCCCCGGTGGGGTGGGGGGGGTAGGGGACATCCGTACAACACACCAGCTTGCTGCCCTTGCTTCGCAAACGAGTTGCGCATTGATAATCCACAATTGAGAATGGATAGCTGATAGGACAAAAAGCTACCGGACGCAGTTCCTAGCACGGCCACCGTCGTCATTAGTAACAGGTTGTGACTACATAATCCTCCGCATGTCGCCTGGAAATAAGGTATATGCCGTTGCCAAAGCCGCATTCCTTGCGGACTTGATGCCTGACATTGGCATAGCTAGTCATAGCTGCACGCCCAGCAACACGTAGAGAAAGTCATTGGCACTGGTAAACTCTGGATGCTATTTTGATGCCTGGTATCGTGTCGTGGCCCGGAAACACGGGTAAAAACACTAGATAGGATATACGTAAAGAGTACTGTTACAGCGAGAGATGTCAAATATATGTGCGTGCTGCTCGTTTCGTGGACAAACGCTGACCCACCATCGCGCACCAGATCCCGGTCGGAGATAGCGTCTGCAGTGTGGTCCGCCGCCATTCCTTTTCCCTTCATACTTACCTGGCCCGCTTCTCGAGGTGGTCCCCATGGCCTCGGTTGTATGATTGGTCCTCGCCTTGCACTCCGCGAGGGTCTTTCGTAGTCGGCCCTTCGGGTGTCCGGCAGGGCTAAATGTTTGACAGGCTGAGATTCGCGCACTGCGCGACCTCGGCTCCTAAATTCTCCGAAATTGCGCGATGTGTTCTCTCACCAGCAGACATTCGTCACATGGGCAATAGTAGATAGATAGAACAAGAGGCTTAGCAGCAAGGAGCTCTGCTACCCTGGCAGGATGACGGGCGATTGGAGTCGTCAGGGGCCTCAGCTATTGGTGGATGGCCAGGATCGCGTGGTGGCCCTGCGGGGTGTGGTCCTGGGAGGATTTGTGCAGCATGCAGAGCAGGCGGGGGAATGGAAGTGATGATGTTAGATGCACATCCCGGTGGGGCCTGGGCCAGATTGGGTGGAGTGCCCGCTGCATTATTGGTACTGCTGATGATGGCTATCTATATAGCCAGAGCTGAGAGCTGAGCCACTCGGCAGCCCTTCTGCGTTGATTGCGTTACTCGAAATGCGTCTGAAAGCTCGAATCTGGGCCGGTCTGGGTACGGTGTGTGTGTGTGTGTGTGTGTGTGTGCGTGTGTATGTGTGTGTGTGTGTATGTGGATGTGTGTGTGTGTGTGTGTGTGTTTGTGTGTGCGTGTGTGTGTGTGCGTGTTTGTGTGTGTGTGTGTGTGTTTGTGTGTGAGCGCGCACATGGAGCTCTTGGGAGGAAACCTTCACACCACACACATCATGTGCATGTCATGGGGCTGGGGTGGCAATATCAAAATGCTTACAGGAATAAGTCAGTATGGGTCCATGTTTTTGCCACCGTTGCAAGCACTCATGTTTGGCCCTGCCAGACACACTCACAAACCCCCATGGATCAAACTGGCTTGTAGGTGCACCCGCCGCCATAAAGCACATGCGCAAGCCACGCATATACCATCCCCACAGACCCGGTTTTGTGGATGCTATACACCATATATGCTTAACACCATATTCGGGACGACACGTGAGTGCACATCATGAACCCATCGTCACACGCGACGTGCGTAGCTAGTAGCACGAAAACGTACATATCACATGGACGTACGTACGTACGTATATCTTATCTATTCCACACAACACCAAGTCACTGCCGAGTACCTCATTACGTCATGACACCATGGGACACGTTGGCTTGCCGGCCACAAGTTGCCGGCCACTGCCTGTCATTCGCCGCCCTCAGTATGTGAGCCCATTCTATGCAGGGTTCCAGTCAGCACTAAAAGATCACTAACGGATCACGAGCCTCTCTATTGCCGGGAGGACATCCTCCTCGGTATATAAAAATAAATATCAATATCAGTCATCTATCTAGAAATACTGAATTCCCCGTCATGCACCGGAAATGCTGATCGACCCCAATCGCGTCCGTGTGCACCATTTCCTACCATACCATCCCCAATCCCTATTATGATCTCTGCTGGACTCTGCCGAAAATGACTTTCAGTGTTCCCCCACCAAGACAACGGGTGTCCTGCCGCCACATGTTGGACATGACCTGAGAGCCGAGCGACTCTTTACTTCTGCGGTCAGGTGGTCTGCTCTTTAGATTGAGTCCCCTCGTACAGAATTCCTCCGTAACAGCGGATTTGCTTACTCCTTCGAGAAAACACGTCCTGGGAACAGGGCTCGACCAAGGTCCTTCACCTTGACGAGCTGCACTAGATACGAGAGCTGAACTGACTACAGAAGACCCAAGACTTTCTGCTTTTGATGAGAGGTGCGCAATCCAGCGAAGTCTGACGTTTGGAACTACGTAAGCTTTGAAATAAACTGCACTGCAAGCCGGTTGAGCGTTGACTGCTAAAATGTGTGTTAGCGCTTATGAGAGCTTCATACTCTGTACGAAAACTTGCTTTTGTGGGTGCCCAGTCCCCGGTGGGGTGGGGGGGGTAGGGGACATCCGTACAACACACCAGCTTGCTGCCCTTGCTTCGCAAACGAGTTGCGCATTGATAATCCACAATTGAGAATGGATAGCTGATAGGACAAAAAGCTACCGGACGCAGTTCCTAGCACGGCCACCGTCGTCATTAGTAACAGGTTGTGACTACATAATCCTCCGCATGTCGCCTGGAAATAAGGTATATGCCGTTGCCAAAGCCGCATTCCTTGCGGACTTGATGCCTGACATTGGCATAGCTAGTCATAGCTGCACGCCCAGCAACACGTAGAGAAAGTCATTGGCACTGGTAAACTCTGGATGCTATTTTGATGCCTGGTATCGTGTCGTGGCCCGGAAACACGGGTAAAAACACTAGATAGGATATACGTAAAGAGTACTGTTACAGCGAGAGATGTCAAATATATGTGCGTGCTGCTCGTTTCGTGGACAAACGCTGACCCACCATCGCGCACCAGATCCCGGTCGGAGATAGCGTCTGCAGTGTGGTCCGCCGCCATTCCTTTTCCCTTCATACTTACCTGGCCCGCTTCTCGAGGTGGTCCCCATGGCCTCGGTTGTATGATTGGTCCTCGCCTTGCACTCCGCGAGGGTCTTTCGTAGTCGGCCCTTCGGGTGTCCGGCAGGGCTAAATGTTTGACAGGCTGAGATTCGCGCACTGCGCGACCTCGGCTCCTAAATTCTCCGAAATTGCGCGATGTGTTCTCTCACCAGCAGACATTCGTCACATGGGCAATAGTAGATAGATAGAACAAGAGGCTTAGCAGCAAGGAGCTCTGCTACCCTGGCAGGATGACGGGCGATTGGAGTCGTCAGGGGCCTCAGCTATTGGTGGATGGCCAGGATCGCGTGGTGGCCCTGCGGGGTGTGGTCCTGGGAGGATTTGTGCAGCATGCAGAGCAGGCGGGGGAATGGAAGTGATGATGTTAGATGCACATCCCGGTGGGGCCTGGGCCAGATTGGGTGGAGTGCCCGCTGCATTATTGGTACTGCTGATGATGGCTATCTATATAGCCAGAGCTGAGAGCTGAGCCACTCGGCAGCCCTTCTGCGTTGATTGCGTTACTCGAAATGCGTCTGAAAGCTCGAATCTGGGCCGGTCTGGGTACGGTGTGTGTGTGTGTGTGTGTGTGTGCGTGTGTATGTGTGTGTGTGTGTATGTGGATGTGTGTGTGTGTGTGTGTGTGTTTGTGTGTGCGTGTGTGTGTGTGCGTGTTTGTGTGTGTGTGTGTGTGTTTGTGTGTGAGCGCGCACATGGAGCTCTTGGGAGGAAACCTTCACACCACACACATCATGTGCATGTCATGGGGCTGGGGTGGCAATATCAAAATGCTTACAGGAATAAGTCAGTATGGGTCCATGTTTTTGCCACCGTTGCAAGCACTCATGTTTGGCCCTGCCAGACACACTCACAAACCCCCATGGATCAAACTGGCTTGTAGGTGCACCCGCCGCCATAAAGCACATGCGCAAGCCACGCATATACCATCCCCACAGACCCGGTTTTGTGGATGCTATACACCATATATGCTTAACACCATATTCGGGACGACACGTGAGTGCACATCATGAACCCATCGTCACACGGGACGTGCGTAGCTAGTAGCACGAAAACGTACATATCACATGGACGTACGTACGTACGTATATCTTATCTATTCCACACAACACCAAGTCACTGCCGAGTACCTCATTACGTCATGACACCATGGGACACGTTGGCTTGCCGGCCACAAGTTGCCGGCCACTGCCTGTCATTCGCCGCCCTCAGTATGTGAGCCCATTCTATGCAGGGTTCCAGTCAGCACTAAAAGATCACTAACGGATCACGAGCCTCTCTATTGCCGGGAGGACATCCTCCTCGGTATATAAAAATAAATATCAATATCAGTCATCTATCTAGAAATACTGAATTCCCCGTCATGCACCGGAAATGCTGATCGACCCCAATCGCGTCCGTGTGCACCATTTCCTACCATACCATCCCCAATCCCTATTATGATCTCTGCTGGACTCTGCCGAAAATGACTTTCAGTGTTCCCCCACCAAGACAACGGGTGTCCTGCCGCCACATGTTGGACATGACCTGAGAGCCGAGCGACTCTTTACTTCTGCGGTCAGGTTGTCTGCTCTTTAGATTGAGTCCCCTCGTACAGAATTCCTCCGTAACAGCGGATTTGCTTACTCCTTCGAGAAAACACGTCCTGGGAACAGGGCTCGACCAAGGTCCTTCACCTTGACGAGCTGCACTAGATACGAGAGCTGAACTGACTACAGAAGACCCAAGACTTTCTGCTTTTGATGAGAGGTGCGCAATCCAGCGAAGTCTGACGTTTGGAACTACGTAAGCTTTGAAATAAACTGCACTGCAAGCCGGTTGAGCGTTGACTGCTAAAATGTGTGTTAGCGCTTATGAGAGCTTCATACTCTGTACGAAAACTTGCTTTTGTGGGTGCCCAGTCCCCGGTGGGGTGGGGGGGGTAGGGGACATCCGTACAACACACCAGCTTGCTGCCCTTGCTTCGCAAACGAGTTGCGCATTGATAATCCACAATTGAGAATGGATAGCTGATAGGACAAAAAGCTACCGGACGCAGTTCCTAGCACGGCCACCGTCGTCATTAGTAACAGGTTGTGACTACATAATCCTCCGCATGTCGCCTGGAAATAAGGTATATGCCGTTGCCAAAGCCGCATTCCTTGCGGACTTGATGCCTGACATTGGCATAGCTAGTCATAGCTGCACGCCCAGCAACACGTAGAGAAAGTCATTGGCACTGGTAAACTCTGGATGCTATTTTGATGCCTGGTATCGTGTCGTGGCCCGGAAACACGGGTAAAAACACTAGATAGGATATACGTAAAGAGTACTGTTACAGCGAGAGATGTCAAATATATGTGCGTGCTGCTCGTTTCGTGGACAAACGCTGACCCACCATCGCGCACCAGATCCCGGTCGGAGATAGCGTCTGCAGTGTGGTCCGCCGCCATTCCTTTTCCCTTCATACTTACCTGGCCCGCTTCTCGAGGTGGTCCCCATGGCCTCGGTTGTATGATTGGTCCTCGCCTTGCACTCCGCGAGGGTCTTTCGTAGTCGGCCCTTCGGGTGTCCGGCAGGGCTAAATGTTTGACAGGCTGAGATTCGCGCACTGCGCGACCTCGGCTCCTAAATTCTCCGAAATTGCGCGATGTGTTCTCTCACCAGCAGACATTCGTCACATGGGCAATAGTAGATAGATAGAACAAGAGGCTTAGCAGCAAGGAGCTCTGCTACCCTGGCAGGATGACGGGCGATTGGAGTCGTCAGGGGCCTCAGCTATTGGTGGATGGCCAGGATCGCGTGGTGGCCCTGCGGGGTGTGGTCCTGGGAGGATTTGTGCAGCATGCAGAGCAGGCGGGGGAATGGAAGTGATGATGTTAGATGCACATCCCGGTGGGGCCTGGGCCAGATTGGGTGGAGTGCCCGCTGCATTATTGGTACTGCTGATGATGGCTATCTATATAGCCAGAGCTGAGAGCTGAGCCACTCGGCAGCCCTTCTGCGTTGATTGCGTTACTCGAAATGCGTCTGAAAGCTCGAATCTGGGCCGGTCTGGGTACGGTGTGTGTGTGTGTGTGTGTGTGTGCGTGTGTATGTGTGTGTGTGTGTATGTGGATGTGTGTGTGTGTGTGTGTGTGTTTGTGTGTGCGTGTGTGTGTGTGCGTGTTTGTGTGTGTGTGTGTGTGTTTGTGTGTGAGCGCGCACATGGAGCTCTTGGGAGGAAACCTTCACACCACACACATCATGTGCATGTCATGGGGCTGGGGTGGCAATATCAAAATGCTTACAGGAATAAGTCAGTATGGGTCCATGTTTTTGCCACCGTTGCAAGCACTCATGTTTGGCCCTGCCAGACACACTCACAAACCCCCATGGATCAAACTGGCTTGTAGGTGCACCCGCCGCCATAAAGCACATGCGCAAGCCACGCATATACCATCCCCACAGACCCGGTTTTGTGGATGCTATACACCATATATGCTTAACACCATATTCGGGACGACACGTGAGTGCACATCATGAACCCATCGTCACACGGGACGTGCGTAGCTAGTAGCACGAAAACGTACATATCACATGGACGTACGTACGTACGTATATCTTATCTATTCCACACAACACCAAGTCACTGCCGAGTACCTCATTACGTCATGACACCATGGGACACGTTGGCTTGCCGGCCACAAGTTGCCGGCCACTGCCTGTCATTCGCCGCCCTCAGTATGTGAGCCCATTCTATGCAGGGTTCCAGTCAGCACTAAAAGATCACTAACGGATCACGAGCCTCTCTATTGCCGGGAGGACATCCTCCTCGGTATATAAAAATAAATATCAATATCAGTCATCTATCTAGAAATACTGAATTCCCCGTCATGCACCGGAAATGCTGATCGACCCCAATCGCGTCCGTGTGCACCATTTCCTACCATACCATCCCCAATCCCTATTATGATCTCTGCTGGACTCTGCCGAAAATGACTTTCAGTGTTCCCCCACCAAGACAACGGGTGTCCTGCCGCCACATGTTGGACATGACCTGAGAGCCGAGCGACTCTTTACTTCTGCGGTCAGGTTGTCTGCTCTTTAGATTGAGTCCCCTCGTACAGAATTCCTCCGTAACAGCGGATTTGCTTACTCCTTCGAGAAAACACGTCCTGGGAACAGGGCTCGACCAAGGTCCTTCACCTTGACGAGCTGCACTAGATACGAGAGCTGAACTGACTACAGAAGACCCAAGACTTTCTGCTTTTGATGAGAGGTGCGCAATCCAGCGAAGTCTGACGTTTGGAACTACGTAAGCTTTGAAATAAACTGCACTGCAAGCCGGTTGAGCGTTGACTGCTAAAATGTGTGTTAGCGCTTATGAGAGCTTCATACTCTGTACGAAAACTTGCTTTTGTGGGTGCCCAGTCCCCGGTGGGGTGGGGGGGGTAGGGGACATCCGTACAACACACCAGCTTGCTGCCCTTGCTTCGCAAACGAGTTGCGCATTGATAATCCACAATTGAGAATGGATAGCTGATAGGACAAAAAGCTACCGGACGCAGTTCCTAGCACGGCCACCGTCGTCATTAGTAACAGGTTGTGACTACATAATCCTCCGCATGTCGCCTGGAAATAAGGTATATGCCGTTGCCAAAGCCGCATTCCTTGCGGACTTGATGCCTGACATTGGCATAGCTAGTCATAGCTGCACGCCCAGCAACACGTAGAGAAAGTCATTGGCACTGGTAAACTCTGGATGCTATTTTGATGCCTGGTATCGTGTCGTGGCCCGGAAACACGGGTAAAAACACTAGATAGGATATACGTAAAGAGTACTGTTACAGCGAGAGATGTCAAATATATGTGCGTGCTGCTCGTTTCGTGGACAAACGCTGACCCACCATCGCGCACCAGATCCCGGTCGGAGATAGCGTCTGCAGTGTGGTCCGCCGCCATTCCTGTTCCCTTCATACTTACCTGGCCCGCTTCTCGAGGTGGTCCCCATGGCCTCGGTTGTATGATTGGTCCTCGCCTTGCACTCCGCGAGGGTCTTTCGTAGTCGGCCCTTCGGGTGTCCGGCAGGGCTAAATGTTTGACAGGCTGAGATTCGCGCACTGCGCGACCTCGGCTCCTAAATTCTCCGAAATTGCGCGATGTGTTCTCTCACCAGCAGACATTCGTCACATGGGCAATAGTAGATAGATAGAACAAGAGGCTTAGCAGCAAGGAGCTCTGCTACCCTGGCAGGATGACGGGCGATTGGAGTCGTCAGGGGCCTCAGCTATTGGTGGATGGCCAGGATCGCGTGGTGGCCCTGCGGGGTGTGGTCCTGGGAGGATTTGTGCAGCATGCAGAGCAGGCGGGGGAATGGAAGTGATGATGTTAGATGCACATCCCGGTGGGGCCTGGGCCAGATTGGGTGGAGTGCCCGCTGCATTATTGGTACTGCTGATGATGGCTATCTATATAGCCAGAGCTGAGAGCTGAGCCACTCGGCAGCCCTTCTGCGTTGATTGCGTTACTCGAAATGCGTCTGAAAGCTCGAATCTGGGCCGGTCTGGGTACGGTGTGTGTGTGTGTGTGTGTGTGTGTGTGCGTGTGTATGTGTGTGTGTGTGTATGTGGATGTGTGTGTGTGTGTTTGTGTGTTTGTGTGTGCGTGTGTGTGTGTGCGTGTTTGTGTGTGTGTGTGTGTGTTTGTGTGTGAGCGCGCACATGGAGCTCTTGGGAGGAAACCTTCACACCACACACATCATGTGCATGTCATGGGGCTGGGGTGGCAATATCAAAATGCTTACAGGAATAAGTCAGTATGGGTCCATGTTTTTGCCACCGTTGCAAGCACTCATGTTTGGCCCTGCCAGACACACTCACAAACCCCCATGGATCAAACTGGCTTGTAGGTGCACCCGCCGCCATAAAGCACATGCGCAAGCCACGCATATACCATCCCCACAGACCCGGTTTTGTGGATGCTATACACCATATATGCTTAACACCATATTCGGGACGACACGTGAGTGCACATCATGAACCCATCGTCACACGCGACGTGCGTAGCTAGTAGCACGAAAACGTACATATCACATGGACGTACGTACGTACGTATATCTTATCTATTCCACACAACACCAAGTCACTGCCGAGTACCTCATTACGTCATGACACCATGGGACACGTTGGCTTGCCGGCCACAAGTTGCCGGCCACTGCCTGTCATTCGCCGCCCTCAGTATGTGAGCCCATTCTATGCAGGGTTCCAGTCAGCACTAAAAGATCACTAACGGATCACGAGCCTCTCTATTGCCGGGAGGACATCCTCCTCGGTATATAAAAATAAATATCAATATCAGTCATCTATCTAGAAATACTGAATTCCCCGTCATGCACCGGAAATGCTGATCGACCCCAATCGCGTCCGTGTGCACCATTTCCTACCATACCATCCCCAATCCCTATTATGATCTCTGCTGGACTCTGCCGAAAATGACTTTCAGTGTTCCCCCACCAAGACAACGGGTGTCCTGCCGCCACATGTTGGACATGACCTGAGAGCCGAGCGACTCTTTACTTCTGCGGTCAGGTGGTCTGCTCTTTAGATTGAGTCCCCTCGTACAGAATTCCTCCGTAACAGCGGATTTGCTTACTCCTTCGAGAAAACACGTCCTGGGAACAGGGCTCGACCAAGGTCCTTCACCTTGACGAGCTGCACTAGATACGAGAGCTGAACTGACTACAGAAGACCCAAGACTTTCTGCTTTTGATGAGAGGTGCGCAATCCAGCGAAGTCTGACGTTTGGAACTACGTAAGCTTTGAAATAAACTGCACTGCAAGCCGGTTGAGCGTTGACTGCTAAAATGTGTGTTAGCGCTTATGAGAGCTTCATACTCTGTACGAAAACTTGCTTTTGTGGGTGCCCAGTCCCCGGTGGGGTGGGGGGGGTAGGGGACATCCGTACAACACACCAGCTTGCTGCCCTTGCTTCGCAAACGAGTTGCGCATTGATAATCCACAATTGAGAATGGATAGCTGATAGGACAAAAAGCTACCGGACGCAGTTCCTAGCACGGCCACCGTCGTCATTAGTAACAGGTTGTGACTACATAATCCTCCGCATGTCGCCTGGAAATAAGGTATATGCCGTTGCCAAAGCCGCATTCCTTGCGGACTTGATGCCTGACATTGGCATAGCTAGTCATAGCTGCACGCCCAGCAACACGTAGAGAAAGTCATTGGCACTGGTAAACTCTGGATGCTATTTTGATGCCTGGTATCGTGTCGTGGCCCGGAAACACGGGTAAAAACACTAGATAGGATATACGTAAAGAGTACTGTTACAGCGAGAGATGTCAAATATATGTGCGTGCTGCTCGTTTCGTGGACAAACGCTGACCCACCATCGCGCACCAGATCCCGGTCGGAGATAGCGTCTGCAGTGTGGTCCGCCGCCATTCCTGTTCCCTTCATACTTACCTGGCCCGCTTCTCGAGGTGGTCCCCATGGCCTCGGTTGTATGATTGGTCCTCGCCTTGCACTCCGCGAGGGTCTTTCGTAGTCGGCCCTTCGGGTGTCCGGCAGGGCTAAATGTTTGACAGGCTGAGATTCGCGCACTGCGCGACCTCGGCTCCTAAATTCTCCGAAATTGCGCGATGTGTTCTCTCACCAGCAGACATTCGTCACATGGGCAATAGTAGATAGATAGAACAAGAGGCTTAGCAGCAAGGAGCTCTGCTACCCTGGCAGGATGACGGGCGATTGGAGTCGTCAGGGGCCTCAGCTATTGGTGGATGGCCAGGATCGCGTGGTGGCCCTGCGGGGTGTGGTCCTGGGAGGATTTGTGCAGCATGCAGAGCAGGCGGGGGAATGGAAGTGATGATGTTAGATGCACATCCCGGTGGGGCCTGGGCCAGATTGGGTGGAGTGCCCGCTGCATTATTGGTACTGCTGATGATGGCTATCTATATAGCCAGAGCTGAGAGCTGAGCCACTCGGCAGCCCTTCTGCGTTGATTGCGTTACTCGAAATGCGTCTGAAAGCTCGAATCTGGGCCGGTCTGGGTACGGTGTGTGTGTGTGTGTGCGTGTGTGTATGTGTGTGTGTGTGTGTGTATGTGGATGTGTGTGTGTGTGTTTGTGTGTGCGTGTGTGTGTGTGTGTGTGCGTGTGTATGTGTGTGTGTGTGTATGTGGATGTGTGTGTGTGTGTGTGTGTGTTTGTGTGTGCGTGTGTGTGTGTGCGTGTTTGTGTGTGTGTGTGTGTGTTTGTGTGTGAGCGCGCACATGGAGCTCTTGGGAGGAAACCTTCACACCACACACATCATGTGCATGTCATGGGGCTGGGGTGGCAATATCAAAATGCTTACAGGAATAAGTCAGTATGGGTCCATGTTTTTGCCACCGTTGCAAGCACTCATGTTTGGCCCTGCCAGACACACTCACAAACCCCCATGGATCAAACTGGCTTGTAGGTGCACCCGCCGCCATAAAGCACATGCGCAAGCCACGCATATACCATCCCCACAGACCCGGTTTTGTGGATGCTATACACCATATATGCTTAACACCATATTCGGGACGACACGTGAGTGCACATCATGAACCCATCGTCACACGCGACGTGCGTAGCTAGTAGCACGAAAACGTACATATCACATGGACGTACGTACGTACGTATATCTTATCTATTCCACACAACACCAAGTCACTGCCGAGTACCTCATTACGTCATGACACCATGGGACACGTTGGCTTGCCGGCCACAAGTTGCCGGCCACTGCCTGTCATTCGCCGCCCTCAGTATGTGAGCCCATTCTATGCAGGGTTCCAGTCAGCACTAAAAGATCACTAACGGATCACGAGCCTCTCTATTGCCGGGAGGACATCCTCCTCGGTATATAAAAATAAATATCAATATCAGTCATCTATCTAGAAATACTGAATTCCCCGTCATGCACCGGAAATGCTGATCGACCCCAATCGCGTCCGTGTGCACCATTTCCTACCATACCATCCCCAATCCCTATTATGATCTCTGCTGGACTCTGCCGAAAATGACTTTCAGTGTTCCCCCACCAAGACAACGGGTGTCCTGCCGCCACATGTTGGACATGACCTGAGAGCCGAGCGACTCTTTACTTCTGCGGTCAGGTTGTCTGCTCTTTAGATTGAGTCCCCTCGTACAGAATTCCTCCGTAACAGCGGATTTGCTTACTCCTTCGAGAAAACACGTCCTGGGAACAGGGCTCGACCAAGGTCCTTCACCTTGACGAGCTGCACTAGATACGAGAGCTGAACTGACTACAGAAGACCCAAGACTTTCTGCTTTTGATGAGAGGTGCGCAATCCAGCGAAGTCTGACGTTTGGAACTACGTAAGCTTTGAAATAAACTGCACTGCAAGCCGGTTGAGCGTTGACTGCTAAAATGTGTGTTAGCGCTTATGAGAGCTTCATACTCTGTACGAAAACTTGCTTTTGTGGGTGCCCAGTCCCCGGTGGGGTGGGGGGGGTAGGGGACATCCGTACAACACACCAGCTTGCTGCCCTTGCTTCGCAAACGAGTTGCGCATTGATAATCCACAATTGAGAATGGATAGCTGATAGGACAAAAAGCTACCGGACGCAGTTCCTAGCACGGCCACCGTCGTCATTAGTAACAGGTTGTGACTACATAATCCTCCGCATGTCGCCTGGAAATAAGGTATATGCCGTTGCCAAAGCCGCATTCCTTGCGGACTTGATGCCTGACATTGGCATAGCTAGTCATAGCTGCACGCCCAGCAACACGTAGAGAAAGTCATTGGCACTGGTAAACTCTGGATGCTATTTTGATGCCTGGTATCGTGTCGTGGCCCGGAAACACGGGTAAAAACACTAGATAGGATATACGTAAAGAGTACTGTTACAGCGAGAGATGTCAAATATATGTGCGTGCTGCTCGTTTCGTGGACAAACGCTGACCCACCATCGCGCACCAGATCCCGGTCGGAGATAGCGTCTGCAGTGTGGTCCGCCGCCATTCCTTTTCCCTTCATACTTACCTGGCCCGCTTCTCGAGGTGGTCCCCATGGCCTCGGTTGTATGATTGGTCCTCGCCTTGCACTCCGCGAGGGTCTTTCGTAGTCGGCCCTTCGGGTGTCCGGCAGGGCTAAATGTTTGACAGGCTGAGATTCGCGCACTGCGCGACCTCGGCTCCTAAATTCTCCGAAATTGCGCGATGTGTTCTCTCACCAGCAGACATTCGTCACATGGGCAATAGTAGATAGATAGAACAAGAGGCTTAGCAGCAAGGAGCTCTGCTACCCTGGCAGGATGACGGGCGATTGGAGTCGTCAGGGGCCTCAGCTATTGGTGGATGGCCAGGATCGCGTGGTGGCCCTGCGGGGTGTGGTCCTGGGAGGATTTGTGCAGCATGCAGAGCAGGCGGGGGAATGGAAGTGATGATGTTAGATGCACATCCCGGTGGGGCCTGGGCCAGATTGGGTGGAGTGCCCGCTGCATTATTGGTACTGCTGATGATGGCTATCTATATAGCCAGAGCTGAGAGCTGAGCCACTCGGCAGCCCTTCTGCGTTGATTGCGTTACTCGAAATGCGTCTGAAAGCTCGAATCTGGGCCGGTCTGGGTACGGTGTGTGTGTGTGTGTGCGTGTGTGTATGTGTGTGTGTGTGTGTGTATGTGGATGTGTGTGTGTGTGTTTGTGTGTGCGTGTGTGTGTGTGTGTGTGCGTGTGTATGTGTGTGTGTGTGTATGTGGATGTGTGTGTGTGTGTGTGTGTGTTTGTGTGTGCGTGTGTGTGTGTGCGTGTTTGTGTGTGTGTGTGTGTGTTTGTGTGTGAGCGCGCACATGGAGCTCTTGGGAGGAAACCTTCACACCACACACATCATGTGCATGTCATGGGGCTGGGGTGGCAATATCAAAATGCTTACAGGAATAAGTCAGTATGGGTCCATGTTTTTGCCACCGTTGCAAGCACTCATGTTTGGCCCTGCCAGACACACTCACAAACCCCCATGGATCAAACTGGCTTGTAGGTGCACCCGCCGCCATAAAGCACATGCGCAAGCCACGCATATACCATCCCCACAGACCCGGTTTTGTGGATGCTATACACCATATATGCTTAACACCATATTCGGGACGACACGTGAGTGCACATCATGAACCCATCGTCACACGCGACGTGCGTAGCTAGTAGCACGAAAACGTACATATCACATGGACGTACGTACGTACGTATATCTTATCTATTCCACACAACACCAAGTCACTGCCGAGTACCTCATTACGTCATGACACCATGGGACACGTTGGCTTGCCGGCCACAAGTTGCCGGCCACTGCCTGTCATTCGCCGCCCTCAGTATGTGAGCCCATTCTATGCAGGGTTCCAGTCAGCACTAAAAGATCACTAACGGATCACGAGCCTCTCTATTGCCGGGAGGACATCCTCCTCGGTATATAAAAATAAATATCAATATCAGTCATCTATCTAGAAATACTGAATTCCCCGTCATGCACCGGAAATGCTGATCGACCCCAATCGCGTCCGTGTGCACCATTTCCTACCATACCATCCCCAATCCCTATTATGATCTCTGCTGGACTCTGCCGAAAATGACTTTCAGTGTTCCCCCACCAAGACAACGGGTGTCCTGCCGCCACATGTTGGACATGACCTGAGAGCCGAGCGACTCTTTACTTCTGCGGTCAGGTGGTCTGCTCTTTAGATTGAGTCCCCTCGTACAGAATTCCTCCGTAACAGCGGATTTGCTTACTCCTTCGAGAAAACACGTCCTGGGAACAGGGCTCGACCAAGGTCCTTCACCTTGACGAGCTGCACTAGATACGAGAGCTGAACTGACTACAGAAGACCCAAGACTTTCTGCTTTTGATGAGAGGTGCGCAATCCAGCGAAGTCTGACGTTTGGAACTACGTAAGCTTTGAAATAAACTGCACTGCAAGCCGGTTGAGCGTTGACTGCTAAAATGTGTGTTAGCGCTTATGAGAGCTTCATACTCTGTACGAAAACTTGCTTTTGTGGGTGCCCAGTCCCCGGTGGGGTGGGGGGGGTAGGGGACATCCGTACAACACACCAGCTTGCTGCCCTTGCTTCGCAAACGAGTTGCGCATTGATAATCCACAATTGAGAATGGATAGCTGATAGGACAAAAAGCTACCGGACGCAGTTCCTAGCACGGCCACCGTCGTCATTAGTAACAGGTTGTGACTACATAATCCTCCGCATGTCGCCTGGAAATAAGGTATATGCCGTTGCCAAAGCCGCATTCCTTGCGGACTTGATGCCTGACATTGGCATAGCTAGTCATAGCTGCACGCCCAGCAACACGTAGAGAAAGTCATTGGCACTGGTAAACTCTGGATGCTATTTTGATGCCTGGTATCGTGTCGTGGCCCGGAAACACGGGTAAAAACACTAGATAGGATATACGTAAAGAGTACTGTTACAGCGAGAGATGTCAAATATATGTGCGTGCTGCTCGTTTCGTGGACAAACGCTGACCCACCATCGCGCACCAGATCCCGGTCGGAGATAGCGTCTGCAGTGTGGTCCGCCGCCATTCCTTTTCCCTTCATACTTACCTGGCCCGCTTCTCAAGGTGGTCCCCATGGCCTCGGTTGTATGATTGGTCCTCGCCTTGCACTCCGCGAGGGTCTTTCGTAGTCGGCCCTTCGGGTGTCCGGCAGGGCTAAATGTTTGACAGGCTGAGATTCGCGCACTGCGCGACCTCGGCTCCTAAATTCTCCGAAATTGCGCGATGTGTTCTCTCACCAGCAGACATTCGTCACATGGGCAATAGTAGATAGATAGAACAAGAGGCTTAGCAGCAAGGAGCTCTGCTACCCTGGAAGGATGACGGGCGATTGGAGTCGTCAGGGGCCTCAGCTATTGGTGGATGGCCAGGATCGCGTGGTGGCCCTGCGGGGTGTGGTCCTGGGAGGATTTGTGCAGCATGCAGAGCAGGCGGGGGAATGGAAGTGATGATGTTAGATGCACATCCCGGTGGGGCCTGGGCCAGATTGGGTGGAGTGCCCGCTGCATTATTGGTACTGCTGATGATGGCTATCTATATAGCCAGAGCTGAGAGCTGAGCCACTCGGCAGCCCTTCTGCGTTGATTGCGTTACTCGAAATGCGTCTGAAAGCTCGAATCTGGGCCGGTCTGGGTACGGTGTGTGTGCGTGTGTATGTGTGTGTGTGTGTGTGTGTGTGGATGTGGATGTGTGTTTGTGTGTGTGTTTGTGTATGCGTGTGTGTGTGTGCGTGTTTGTGTGTGTGTGTGTGTGTTTGTGTGTGAGCGCGCACATGGAGCTCTTGGGAGGAAACCTTCACACCACACACATCATGTGCATGTCATGGGGCTGGGGTGGCAATATCAAAATGCTTACAGGAATAAGTCAGTATGGGTCCATGTTTTTGCCACCGTTGCAAGCACTCATGTTTGGCCCTGCCAGACACACTCACAAACCCCCATGGATCAAACTGGCTTGTAGGTGCACCCGCCGCCATAAAGCACATGCGCAAGCCACGCATATACCATCCCCACAGACCCGGTTTTGTGGATGCTATACACCATATATGCTTAACACCATATTCGGGACGACACGTGAGTGCACATCATGAACCCATCGTCACACGCGACGTGCGTAGCTAGTAGCACGAAAACGTACATATCACATGGACGTACGTACGTACGTATATCTTATCTATTCCACACAACACCAAGTCACTGCCGAGTACCTCATTACGTCATGACACCATGGGACACGTTGGCTTGCCGGCCACAAGTTGCCGGCCACTGCCTGTCATTCGCCGCCCTCAGTATGTGAGCCCATTCTATGCAGGGTTCCAGTCAGCACTAAAAGATCACTAACGGATCACGAGCCTCTCTATTGCCGGGAGGACATCCTCCTCGGTATATAAAAATAAATATCAATATCAGTCATCTATCTAGAAATACTGAATTCCCCGTCATGCACCGGAAATGCTGATCGACCCCAATCGCGTCCGTGTGCACCATTTCCTACCATACCATCCCCAATCCCTATTATGATCTCTGCTGGACTCTGCCGAAAATGACTTTCAGTGTTCCCCCACCAAGACAACGGGTGTCCTGCCGCCACATGTTGGACATGACCTGAGAGCCGAGCGACTCTTTACTTCTGCGGTCAGGTTGTCTGCTCTTTAGATTGAGTCCCCTCGTACAGAATTCCTCCGTAACAGCGGATTTGCTTACTCCTTCGAGAAAACACGTCCTGGGAACAGGGCTCGACCAAGGTCCTTCACCTTGACGAGCTGCACTAGATACGAGAGCTGAACTGACTACAGAAGACCCAAGACTTTCTGCTTTTGATGAGAGGTGCGCAATCCAGCGAAGTCTGACGTTTGGAACTACGTAAGCTTTGAAATAAACTGCACTGCAAGCCGGTTGAGCGTTGACTGCTAAAATGTGTGTTAGCGCTTATGAGAGCTTCATACTCTGTACGAAAACTTGCTTTTGTGGGTGCCCAGTCCCCGGTGGGGTGGGGGGGGTAGGGGACATCCGTACAACACACCAGCTTGCTGCCCTTGCTTCGCAAACGAGTTGCGCATTGATAATCCACAATTGAGAATGGATAGCTGATAGGACAAAAAGCTACCGGACGCAGTTCCTAGCACGGCCACCGTCGTCATTAGTAACAGGTTGTGACTACATAATCCTCCGCATGTCGCCTGGAAATAAGGTATATGCCGTTGCCAAAGCCGCATTCCTTGCGGACTTGATGCCTGACATTGGCATAGCTAGTCATAGCTGCACGCCCAGCAACACGTAGAGAAAGTCATTGGCACTGGTAAACTCTGGATGCTATTTTGATGCCTGGTATCGTGTCGTGGCCCGGAAACACGGGTAAAAACACTAGATAGGATATACGTAAAGAGTACTGTTACAGCGAGAGATGTCAAATATATGTGCGTGCTGCTCGTTTCGTGGACAAACGCTGACCCACCATCGCGCACCAGATCCCGGTCGGAGATAGCGTCTGCAGTGTGGTCCGCCGCCATTCCTGTTCCCTTCATACTTACCTGGCCCGCTTCTCGAGGTGGTCCCCATGGCCTCGGTTGTATGATTGGTCCTCGCCTTGCACTCCGCGAGGGTCTTTCGTAGTCGGCCCTTCGGGTGTCCGGCAGGGCTAAATGTTTGACAGGCTGAGATTCGCGCACTGCGCGACCTCGGCTCCTAAATTCTCCGAAATTGCGCGATGTGTTCTCTCACCAGCAGACATTCGTCACATGGGCAATAGTAGATAGATAGAACAAGAGGCTTAGCAGCAAGGAGCTCTGCTACCCTGGCAGGATGACGGGCGATTGGAGTCGTCAGGGGCCTCAGCTATTGGTGGATGGCCAGGATCGCGTGGTGGCCCTGCGGGGTGTGGTCCTGGGAGGATTTGTGCAGCATGCAGAGCAGGCGGGGGAATGGAAGTGATGATGTTAGATGCACATCCCGGTGGGGCCTGGGCCAGATTGGGTGGAGTGCCCGCTGCATTATTGGTACTGCTGATGATGGCTATCTATATAGCCAGAGCTGAGAGCTGAGCCACTCGGCAGCCCTTCTGCGTTGATTGCGTTACTCGAAATGCGTCTGAAAGCTCGAATCTGGGCCGGTCTGGGTACGGTGTGTGTGCGTGTGTATGTGTGTGTGTGTGTGTGTGTGTGGATGTGGATGTGTGTTTGTGTGTGTGTTTGTGTGTGCGTGTGTGTGTGTGCGTGTTTGTGTGTGTGTGTGTGTGTTTGTGTGTGAGCGCGCACATGGAGCTCTTGGGAGGAAACCTTCACACCACACACATCATGTGCATGTCATGGGGCTGGGGTGGCAATATCAAAATGCTTACAGGAATAAGTCAGTATGGGTCCATGTTTTTGCCACCGTTGCAAGCACTCATGTTTGGCCCTGCCAGACACACTCACAAACCCCCATGGATCAAACTGGCTTGTAGGTGCACCCGCCGCCATAAAGCACATGCGCAAGCCACGCATATACCATCCCCACAGACCCGGTTTTGTGGATGCTATACACCATATATGCTTAACACCATATTCGGGACGACACGTGAGTGCACATCATGAACCCATCGTCACACGCGACGTGCGTAGCTAGTAGCACGAAAACGTACATATCACATGGACGTACGTACGTACGTATATCTTATCTATTCCACACAACACCAAGTCACTGCCGAGTACCTCATTACGTCATGACACCATGGGACACGTTGGCTTGCCGGCCACAAGTTGCCGGCCACTGCCTGTCATTCGCCGCCCTCAGTATGTGAGCCCATTCTATGCAGGGTTCCAGTCAGCACTAAAAGATCACTAACGGATCACGAGCCTCTCTATTGCCGGGAGGACATCCTCCTCGGTATATAAAAATAAATATCAATATCAGTCACCTATCTAGAAATACTGAATTCCCCGTCATGCACCGGAAATGCTGATCGACCCCAATCGCGTCCGTGTGCACCATTTCCTACCATACCATCCCCAATCCCTATTATGATCTCTGCTGGACTCTGCCGAAAATGACTTTCAGTGTTCCCCCACCAAGACAACGGGTGTCCTGCCGCCACATGTTGGACATGACCTGAGAGCCGAGCGACTCTTTACTTCTGCGGTCAGGTTGTCTGCTCTTTAGATTGAGTCCCCTCGTACAGAATTCCTCCGTAACAGCGGATTTGCTTACTCCTTCGAGAAAACACGTCCTGGGAACAGGGCTCGACCAAGGTCCTTCACCTTGACGAGCTGCACTAGATACGAGAGCTGAACTGACTACAGAAGACCCAAGACTTTCTGCTTTTGATGAGAGGTGCGCAATCCAGCGAAGTCTGACGTTTGGAACTACGTAAGCTTTGAAATAAACTGCACTGCAAGCCGGTTGAGCGTTGACTGCTAAAATGTGTGTTAGCGCTTATGAGAGCTTCATACTCTGTACGAAAACTTGCTTTTGTGGGTGCCCAGTCCCCGGTGGGGTGGGGGGGGTAGGGGACATCCGTACAACACACCAGCTTGCTGCCCTTGCTTCGCAAACGAGTTGCGCATTGATAATCCACAATTGAGAATGGATAGCTGATAGGACAAAAAGCTACCGGACGCAGTTCCTAGCACGGCCACCGTCGTCATTAGTAACAGGTTGTGACTACATAATCCTCCGCATGTCGCCTGGAAATAAGGTATATGCCGTTGCCAAAGCCGCATTCCTTGCGGACTTGATGCCTGACATTGGCATAGCTAGTCATAGCTGCACGCCCAGCAACACGTAGAGAAAGTCATTGGCACTGGTAAACTCTGGATGCTATTTTGATGCCTGGTATCGTGTCGTGGCCCGGAAACACGGGTAAAAACACTAGATAGGATATACGTAAAGAGTACTGTTACAGCGAGAGATGTCAAATATATGTGCGTGCTGCTCGTTTCGTGGACAAACGCTGACCCACCATCGCGCACCAGATCCCGGTCGGAGATAGCGTCTGCAGTGTGGTCCGCCGCCATTCCTTTTCCCTTCATACTTACCTGGCCCGCTTCTCGAGGTGGTCCCCATGGCCTCGGTTGTATGATTGGTCCTCGCCTTGCACTCCGCGAGGGTCTTTCGTAGTCGGCCCTTCGGGTGTCCGGCAGGGCTAAATGTTTGACAGGCTGAGATTCGCGCACTGCGCGACCTCGGCTCCTAAATTCTCCGAAATTGCGCGATGTGTTCTCTCACCAGCAGACATTCGTCACATGGGCAATAGTAGATAGATAGAACAAGAGGCTTAGCAGCAAGGAGCTCTGCTACCCTGGCAGGATGACGGGCGATTGGAGTCGTCAGGGGCCTCAGCTATTGGTGGATGGCCAGGATCGCGTGGTGGCCCTGCGGGGTGTGGTCCTGGGAGGATTTGTGCAGCATGCAGAGCAGGCGGGGGAATGGAAGTGATGATGTTAGATGCACATCCCGGTGGGGCCTGGGCCAGATTGGGTGGAGTGCCCGCTGCATTATTGGTACTGCTGATGATGGCTATCTATATAGCCAGAGCTGAGAGCTGAGCCACTCGGCAGCCCTTCTGCGTTGATTGCGTTACTCGAAATGCGTCTGAAAGCTCGAATCTGGGCCGGTCTGGGTACGGTGTGTGTGCGTGTGTATGTGTGTGTGTGTGTGTGTGTGGATGTGGATGTGTGTTTGTGTGTGTGTTTGTGTGTGCGTGTGTGTGTGTGCGTGTTTGTGTGTGTGTGTGTGTGTATGTGTGTGAGCGCGCACATGGAGCTCTTGGGAGGAAACCTTCACACCACACACATCATGTGCATGTCATGGGGCTGGGGTGGCAATATCAAAATGCTTACAGGAATAAGTCAGTATGGGTCCATGTTTTTGCCACCGTTGCAAGCACTCATGTTTGGCCCTGCCAGACACACTCACAAACCCCCATGGATCAAACTGGCTTGTAGGTGCACCCGCCGCCATAAAGCACATGCGCAAGCCACGCATATACCATCCCCACAGACCCGGTTTTGTGGATGCTATACACCATATATGCTTAACACCATATTCGGGACGACACGTGAGTGCACATCATGAACCCATCGTCACACGCGACGTGCGTAGCTAGTAGCACGAAAACGTACATATCACATGGACGTACGTACGTACGTATATCTTATCTATTCCACACAACACCAAGTCACTGCCGAGTACCTCATTACGTCATGACACCATGGGACACGTTGGCTTGCCGGCCACAAGTTGCCGGCCACTGCCTGTCATTCGCCGCCCTCAGTATGTGAGCCCATTCTATGCAGGGTTCCAGTCAGCACTAAAAGATCACTAACGGATCACGAGCCTCTCTATTGCCGGGAGGACATCCTCCTCGGTATATAAAAATAAATATCAATATCAGTCATCTATCTAGAAATACTGAATTCCCCGTCATGCACCGGAAATGCTGATCGACCCCAATCGCGTCCGTGTGCACCATTTCCTACCATACCATCCCCAATCCCTATTATGATCTCTGCTGGACTCTGCCGAAAATGACTTTCAGTGTTCCCCCACCAAGACAACGGGTGTCCTGCCGCCACATGATGGACATGACCTGAGAGCCGAGCGACTCTTTACTTCTGCGGTCAGGTTGTCTGCTCTTTAGATTGAGTCCCCTCGTACAGAATTCCTCCGTAACAGCGGATTTGCTTACTCCTTCGAGAAAACACGTCCTGGGAACAGGGCTCGACCAAGGTCCTTCACCTTGACGAGCTGCACTAGATACGAGAGCTGAACTGACTACAGAAGACCCAAGACTTTCTGCTTTTGATGAGAGGTGCGCAATCCAGCGAAGTCTGACGTTTGGAACTACGTAAGCTTTGAAATAAACTGCACTGCAAGCCGGTTGAGCGTTGACTGCTAAAATGTGTGTTAGCGCTTATGAGAGCTTCATACTCTGTACGAAAACTTGCTTTTGTGGGTGCCCAGTCCCCGGTGGGGTGGGGGGGGTAGGGGACATCCGTACAACACACCAGCTTGCTGCCCTTGCTTCGCAAACGAGTTGCGCATTGATAATCCACAATTGAGAATGGATAGCTGATAGGACAAAAAGCTACCGGACGCAGTTCCTAGCACGGCCACCGTCGTCATTAGTAACAGGTTGTGACTACATAATCCTCCGCATGTCGCCTGGAAATAAGGTATATGCCGTTGCCAAAGCCGCATTCCTTGCGGACTTGATGCCTGACATTGGCATAGCTAGTCATAGCTGCACGCCCAGCAACACGTAGAGAAAGTCATTGGCACTGGTAAACTCTGGATGCTATTTTGATGCCTGGTATCGTGTCGTGGCCCGGAAACACGGGTAAAAACACTAGATAGGATATACGTAAAGAGTACTGTTACAGCGAGAGATGTCAAATATATGTGCGTGCTGCTCGTTTCGTGGACAAACGCTGACCCACCATCGCGCACCAGATCCCGGTCGGAGATAGCGTCTGCAGTGTGGTCCGCCGCCATTCCTTTTCCCTTCATACTTACCTGGCCCGCTTCTCGAGGTGGTCCCCATGGCCTCGGTTGTATGATTGGTCCTCGCCTTGCACTCCGCGAGGGTCTTTCGTAGTCGGCCCTTCGGGTGTCCGGCAGGGCTAAATGTTTGACAGGCTGAGATTCGCGCACTGCGCGACCTCGGCTCCTAAATTCTCCGAAATTGCGCGATGTGTTCTCTCACCAGCAGACATTCGTCACATGGGCAATAGTAGATAGATAGAACAAGAGGCTTAGCAGCAAGGAGCTCTGCTACCCTGGCAGGATGACGGGCGATTGGAGTCGTCAGGGGCCTCAGCTATTGGTGGATGGCCAGGATCGCGTGGTGGCCCTGCGGGGTGTGGTCCTGGGAGGATTTGTGCAGCATGCAGAGCAGGCGGGGGAATGGAAGTGATGATGTTAGATGCACATCCCGGTGGGGCCTGGGCCAGATTGGGTGGAGTGCCCGCTGCATTATTGGTACTGCTGATGATGGCTATCTATATAGCCAGAGCTGAGAGCTGAGCCACTCGGCAGCCCTTCTGCGTTGATTGCGTTACTCGAAATGCGTCTGAAAGCTCGAATCTGGGCCGGTCTGGGTACGGTGTGTGTGCGTGTGTATGTGTGTGTGTGTGTGTGTGTGTGGATGTGGATGTGTGTTTGTGTGTGTGTTTGTGTGTGCGTGTTTGTGTGTGTGTGTGTGTGTTTGTGTGTGAGCGCGCACATGGAGCTCTTGGGAGGAAACCTTCACACCACACACATCATGTGCATGTCATGGGGCTGGGGTGGCAATATCAAAATGCTTACAGGAATAAGTCAGTATGGGTCCATGTTTTTGCCACTGTTGCAAGCACTCATGTTTGGCCCTGCCAGACACACTCACAAACCCCCATGGATCAAACTGGCTTGTAGGTGCACCCGCCGCCATAAAGCACATGCGCAAGCCACGCATATACCATCCCCACAGACCCGGTTTTGTGGATGCTATACACCATATATGCTTAACACCATATTCGGGACGACACGTGAGTGCACATCATGAACCCATCGTCACACGCGACGTGCGTAGCTAGTAGCACGAAAACGTACATATCACATGGACGTACGTACGTACGTATATCTTATCTATTCCACACAACACCAAGTCACTGCCGAGTACCTCATTACGTCATGACACCATGGGACACGTTGGCTTGCCGGCCACAAGTTGCCGGCCACTGCCTGTCATTCGCCGCCCTCAGTATGTGAGCCCATTCTATGCAGGGTTCCAGTCAGCACTAAAAGATCACTAACGGATCACGAGCCTCTCTATTGCCGGGAGGACATCCTCCTCGGTATATAAAAATAAATATCAATATCAGTCATCTATCTAGAAATACTGAATTCCCCGTCATGCACCGGAAATGCTGATCGACCCCAATCGCGTCCGTGTGCACCATTTCCTACCATACCATCCCCAATCCCTATTATGATCTCTGCTGGACTCTGCCGAAAATGACTTTCAGTGTTCCCCCACCAAGACAACGGGTGTCCTGCCGCCACATGTTGGACATGGCCTGAGAGCCGAGCGACTCTTTACTTCTGCGGTCAGGTTGTCTGCTCTTTAGATTGAGTCCCCTCGTACAGAATTCCTCCGTAACAGCGGATTTGCTTACTCCTTCGAGAAAACACGTCCTGGGAACAGGGCTCGACCAAGGTCCTTCACCTTGACGAGCTGCACTAGATACGAGAGCTGAACTGACTACAGAAGACCCAAGACTTTCTGCTTTTGATGAGAGGTGCGCAATCCAGCGAAGTCTGACGTTTGGAACTACGTAAGCTTTGAAATAAACTGCACTGCAAGCCGGTTGAGCGTTGACTGCTAAAATGTGTGTTAGCGCTTATGAGAGCTTCATACTCTGTACGAAAACTTGCTTTTGTGGGTGCCCAGTCCCCGGTGGGGTGGGGGGGGTAGGGGACATCCGTACAACACACCAGCTTGCTGCCCTTGCTTCGCAAACGAGTTGCGCATTGATAATCCACAATTGAGAATGGATAGCTGATAGGACAAAAAGCTACCGGACGCAGTTCCTAGCACGGCCACCGTCGTCATTAGTAACAGGTTGTGACTACATAATCCTCCGCATGTCGCCTGGAAATAAGGTATATGCCGTTGCCAAAGCCGCATTCCTTGCGGACTTGATGCCTGACATTGGCATAGCTAGTCATAGCTGCACGCCCAGCAACACGTAGAGAAAGTCATTGGCACTGGTAAACTCTGGATGCTATTTTGATGCCTGGTATCGTGTCGTGGCCCGGAAACACGGGTAAAAACACTAGATAGGATATACGTAAAGAGTACTGTTACAGCGAGAGATGTCAAATATATGTGCGTGCTGCTCGTTTCGTGGACAAACGCTGACCCACCATCGCGCACCAGATCCCGGTCGGAGATAGCGTCTGCAGTGTGGTCCGCCGCCATTCCTTTTCCCTTCATACTTACCTGGCCCGCTTCTCGAGGTGGTCCCCATGGCCTCGGTTGTATGATTGGTCCTCGCCTTGCACTCCGCGAGGGTCTTTCGTAGTCGGCCCTTCGGGTGTCCGGCAGGGCTAAATGTTTGACAGGCTGAGATTCGCGCACTGCGCGACCTCGGCTCCTAAATTCTCCGAAATTGCGCGATGTGTTCTCTCACCAGCAGACATTCGTCACATGGGCAATAGTAGATAGATAGAACAAGAGGCTTAGCAGCAAGGAGCTCTGCTACCCTGGAAGGATGACGGGCGATTGGAGTCGTCAGGGGCCTCAGCTATTGGTGGATGGCCAGGATCGCGTGGTGGCCCTGCGGGGTGTGGTCCTGGGAGGATTTGTGCAGCATGCAGAGCAGGCGGGGGAATGGAAGTGATGATGTTAGATGCACATCCCGGTGGGGCCTGGGCCAGATTGGGTGGAGTGCCCGCTGCATTATTGGTACTGCTGATGATGGCTATCTATATAGCCAGAGCTGAGAGCTGAGCCACTCGGCAGCCCTTCTGCGTTGATTGCGTTACTCGAAATGCGTCTGAAAGCTCGAATCTGGGCCGGTCTGGGTACGGTGTGTGTGTGTGTGTGCGTGTGTGAATGTGTGTGTGTGTGTGTGTGTATGTGTATGTGTGTGTGTGTGTTTGTGTGTGCGTGTGTGTGTGTGTGTGTGTGTGTGTGTGCGTGTGTATGTGTGTGTGTGTGTGTGTGTGTGTGTATGTGTGTGTGTGTGTGTGTTTGTGTGTGAGCGCGCACATGGAGCTCTTGGGAGGAAACCTTCACACCACACACATCATGTGCATGTCATGGGGCTGGGGTGGCAATATCAAAATGCTTACAGGAATAAGTCAGTATGGGTCCATGTTTTTGCCACCGTTGCAAGCACTCATGTTTGGCCCTGCCAGACACACTCACAAACCCCCATGGATCAAACTGGCTTGTAGGTGCACCCGCCGCCATAAAGCACATGCGCAAGCCACGCATATACCATCCCCACAGACCCGGTTTTGTGGATGCTATACACCATATATGCTTAACACCATATTCGGGACGACACGTGAGTGCACATCATGAACCCATCGTCACACGCGACGTGCGTAGCTAGTAGCACGAAAACGTACATATCACATGGACGTACGTACGTACGTATATCTTATCTATTCCACACAACACCAAGTCACTGCCGAGTACCTCATTACGTCATGACACCATGGGACACGTTGGCTTGCCGGCCACAAGTTGCCGGCCACTGCCTGTCATTCGCCGCCCTCAGTATGTGAGCCCATTCTATGCAGGGTTCCAGTCAGCACTAAAAGATCACTAACGGATCACGAGCCTCTCTATTGCCGGGAGGACATCCTCCTCGGTATATAAAAATAAATATCAATATCAGTCATCTATCTAGAAATACTGAATTCCCCGTCATGCACCGGAAATGCTGATCGACCCCAATCGCGTCCGTGTGCACCATTTCCTACCATACCATCCCCAATCCCTATTATGATCTCTGCTGGACTCTGCCGAAAATGACTTTCAGTGTTCCCCCACCAAGACAACGGGTGTCCTGCCGCCACATGTTGGACATGACCTGAGAGCCGAGCGACTCTTTACTTCTGCGGTCAGGTTGTCTGCTCTTTAGATTGAGTCCCCTCGTACAGAATTCCTCCGTAACAGCGGATTTGCTTACTCCTTCGAGAAAACACGTCCTGGGAACAGGGCTCGACCAAGGTCCTTCACCTTGACGAGCTGCACTAGATACGAGAGCTGAACTGACTACAGAAGACCCAAGACTTTCTGCTTTTGATGAGAGGTGCGCAATCCAGCGAAGTCTGACGTTTGGAACTACGTAAGCTTTGAAATAAACTGCACTGCAAGCCGGTTGAGCGTTGACTGCTAAAATGTGTGTTAGCGCTTATGAGAGCTTCATACTCTGTACGAAAACTTGCTTTTGTGGGTGCCCAGTCCCCGGTGGGGTGGGGGGGGTAGGGGACATCCGTACAACACACCAGCTTGCTGCCCTTGCTTCGCAAACGAGTTGCGCATTGATAATCCACAATTGAGAATGGATAGCTGATAGGACAAAAAGCTACCGGACGCAGTTCCTAGCACGGCCACCGTCGTCATTAGTAACAGGTTGTGACTACATAATCCTCCGCATGTCGCCTGGAAATAAGGTATATGCCGTTGCCAAAGCCGCATTCCTTGCGGACTTGATGCCTGACATTGGCATAGCTAGTCATAGCTGCACGCCCAGCAACACGTAGAGAAAGTCATTGGCACTGGTAAACTCTGGATGCTATTTTGATGCCTGGTATCGTGTCGTGGCCCGGAAACACGGGTAAAAACACTAGATAGGATATACGTAAAGAGTACTGTTACAGCGAGAGATGTCAAATATATGTGCGTGCTGCTCGTTTCGTGGACAAATGCTGACCCACCATCGCGCACCAGATCCCGGTCGGAGATAGCGTCTGCAGTGTGGTCCGCCGCCATTCCTTTTCCCTTCATACTTACCTGGCCCGCTTCTCGAGGTGGTCCCCATGGCCTCGGTTGTATGATTGGTCCTCGCCTTGCACTCCGCGAGGGTCTTTCGTAGTCGGCCCTTCGGGTGTCCGGCAGGGCTAAATGTTTGACAGGCTGAGATTCGCGCACTGCGCGACCTCGGCTCCTAAATTCTCCGAAATTGCGCGATGTGTTCTCTCACCAGCAGACATTCGTCACATGGGCAATAGTAGATAGATAGAACAAGAGGCTTAGCAGCAAGGAGCTCTGCTACCCTGGCAGGATGACGGGCGATTGGAGTCGTCAGGGGCCTCAGCTATTGGTGGATGGCCAGGATCGCGTGGTGGCCCTGCGGGGTGTGGTCCTGGGAGGATTTGTGCAGCATGCAGAGCAGGCGGGGGAATGGAAGTGATGATGTTAGATGCACATCCCGGTGGGGCCTGGGCCAGATTGGGTGGAGTGCCCGCTGCATTATTGGTACTGCTGATGATGGCTATCTATATAGCCAGAGCTGAGAGCTGAGCCACTCGGCAGCCCTTCTGCGTTGATTGCGTTACTCGAAATGCGTCTGAAAGCTCGAATCTGGGCCGGTCTGGGTACGGTGTGTGTGCGTGTGTATGTGTGTGTGTGTGTGTGTGTGTGGATGTGGATGTGTGTTTGTGTGTGTGTTTGTGTGTGCGTGTGTGTGTGTGCGTGTTTGTGTGTGTGTGTGTGTGTATGTGTGTGAGCGCGCACATGGAGCTCTTGGGAGGAAACCTTCACACCACACACATCATGTGCATGTCATGGGGCTGGGGTGGCAATATCAAAATGCTTACAGGAATAAGTCAGTATGGGTCCATGTTTTTGCCACCGTTGCAAGCACTCATGTTTGGCCCTGCCAGACACACTCACAAACCCCCATGGATCAAACTGGCTTGTAGGTGCACCCGCCGCCATAAAGCACATGCGCAAGCCACGCATATACCATCCCCACAGACCCGGTTTTGTGGATGCTATACACCATATATGCTTAACACCATATTCGGGACGACACGTGAGTGCACATCATGAACCCATCGTCACACGCGACGTGCGTAGCTAGTAGCACGAAAACGTACATATCACATGGACGTACGTACGTACGTATATCTTATCTATTCCACACAACACCAAGTCACTGCCGAGTACCTCATTACGTCATGACACCATGGGACACGTTGGCTTGCCGGCCACAAGTTGCCGGCCACTGCCTGTCATTCGCCGCCCTCAGTATGTGAGCCCATTCTATGCAGGGTTCCAGTCAGCACTAAAAGATCACTAACGGATCACGAGCCTCTCTATTGCCGGGAGGACATCCTCCTCGGTATATAAAAATAAATATCAATATCAGTCACCTATCTAGAAATACTGAATTCCCCGTCATGCACCGGAAATGCTGATCGACCCCAATCGCGTCCGTGTGCACCATTTCCTACCATACCATCCCCAATCCCTATTATGATCTCTGCTGGACTCTGCCGAAAATGACTTTCAGTGTTCCCCCACCAAGACAACGGGTGTCCTGCCGCCACATGTTGGACATGACCTGAGAGCCGAGCGACTCTTTACTTCTGCGGTCAGGTTGTCTGCTCTTTAGATTGAGTCCCCTCGTACAGAATTCCTCCGTAACAGCGGATTTGCTTACTCCTTCGAGAAAACACGTCCTGGGAACAGGGCTCGACCAAGGTCCTTCACCTTGACGAGCTGCACTAGATACGAGAGCTGAACTGACTACAGAAGACCCAAGACTTTCTGCTTTTGATGAGAGGTGCGCAATCCAGCGAAGTCTGACGTTTGGAACTACGTAAGCTTTGAAATAAACTGCACTGCAAGCCGGTTGAGCGTTGACTGCTAAAATGTGTGTTAGCGCTTATGAGAGCTTCATACTCTGTACGAAAACTTGCTTTTGTGGGTGCCCAGTCCCCGGTGGGGTGGGGGGGGTAGGGGACATCCGTACAACACACCAGCTTGCTGCCCTTGCTTCGCAAACGAGTTGCGCATTGATAATCCACAATTGAGAATGGATAGCTGATAGGACAAAAAGCTACCGGACGCAGTTCCTAGCACGGCCACCGTCGTCATTAGTAACAGGTTGTGACTACATAATCCTCCGCATGTCGCCTGGAAATAAGGTATATGCCGTTGCCAAAGCCGCATTCCTTGCGGACTTGATGCCTGACATTGGCATAGCTAGTCATAGCTGCACGCCCAGCAACACGTAGAGAAAGTCATTGGCACTGGTAAACTCTGGATGCTATTTTGATGCCTGGTATCGTGTCGTGGCCCGGAAACACGGGTAAAAACACTAGATAGGATATACGTAAAGAGTACTGTTACAGCGAGAGATGTCAAATATATGTGCGTGCTGCTCGTTTCGTGGACAAACGCTGACCCACCATCGCGCACCAGATCCCGGTCGGAGATAGCGTCTGCAGTGTGGTCCGCCGCCATTCCTGTTCCCTTCATACTTACCTGGCCCGCTTCTCGAGGTGGTCCCCATGGCCTCGGTTGTATGATTGGTCCTCGCCTTGCACTCCGCGAGGGTCTTTCGTAGTCGGCCCTTCGGGTGTCCGGCAGGGCTAAATGTTTGACAGGCTGAGATTCGCGCACTGCGCGACCTCGGCTCCTAAATTCTCCGAAATTGCGCGATGTGTTCTCTCACCAGCAGACATTCGTCACATGGGCAATAGTAGATAGATAGAACAAGAGGCTTAGCAGCAAGGAGCTCTGCTACCCTGGCAGGATGACGGGCGATTGGAGTCGTCAGGGGCCTCAGCTATTGGTGGATGGCCAGGATCGCGTGGTGGCCCTGCGGGGTGTGGTCCTGGGAGGATTTGTGCAGCATGCAGAGCAGGCGGGGGAATGGAAGTGATGATGTTAGATGCACATCCCGGTGGGGCCTGGGCCAGATTGGGTGGAGTGCCCGCTGCATTATTGGTACTGCTGATGATGGCTATCTATATAGCCAGAGCTGAGAGCTGAGCCACTCGGCAGCCCTTCTGCGTTGATTGCGTTACTCGAAATGCGTCTGAAAGCTCGAATCTGGGCCGGTCTGGGTACGGTGTGTGTGCGTGTGTATGTGTGTGTGTGTGTGTGTGTGTGGATGTGGATGTGTGTTTGTGTGTGTGTTTGTGTGTGCGTGTGTGTGTGTGCGTGTTTGTGTGTGTGTGTGTGTGTTTGTGTGTGAGCGCGCACATGGAGCTCTTGGGAGGAAACCTTCACACCACACACATCATGTGCATGTCATGGGGCTGGGGTGGCAATATCAAAATGCTTACAGGAATAAGTCAGTATGGGTCCATGTTTTTGCCACCGTTGCAAGCACTCATGTTTGGCCCTGCCAGACACACTCACAAACCCCCATGGATCAAACTGGCTTGTAGGTGCACCCGCCGCCATAAAGCACATGCGCAAGCCACGCATATACCATCCCCACAGACCCGGTTTTGTGGATGCTATACACCATATATGCTTAACACCATATTCGGGACGACACGTGAGTGCACATCATGAACCCATCGTCACACGCGACGTGCGTAGCTAGTAGCACGAAAACGTACATATCACATGGACGTACGTACGTACGTATATCTTATCTATTCCACACAACACCAAGTCACTGCCGAGTACCTCATTACGTCATGACACCATGGGACACGTTGGCTTGCCGGCCACAAGTTGCCGGCCACTGCCTGTCATTCGCCGCCCTCAGTATGTGAGCCCATTCTATGCAGGGTTCCAGTCAGCACTAAAAGATCACTAACGGATCACGAGCCTCTCTATTGCCGGGAGGACATCCTCCTCGGTATATAAAAATAAATATCAATATCAGTCATCTATCTAGAAATACTGAATTCCCCGTCATGCACCGGAAATGCTGATCGACCCAAATCGCGTCCGTGTGCACCATTTCCTACCATACCATCCCCAATCCCTATTATGATCTCTGCTGGACTCTGCCGAAAATGACTTTCAGTGTTCCCCCACCAAGACAACGGGTGTCCTGCCGCCACATGATGGACATGACCTGAGAGCCGAGCGACTCTTTACTTCTGCGGTCAGGTTGTCTGCTCTTTAGATTGAGTCCCCTCGTACAGAATTCCTCCGTAACAGCGGATTTGCTTACTCCTTCGAGAAAACACGTCCTGGGAACAGGGCTCGACCAAGGTCCTTCACCTTGACGAGCTGCACTAGATACGAGAGCTGAACTGACTACAGAAGACCCAAGACTTTCTGCTTTTGATGAGAGGTGCGCAATCCAGCGAAGTCTGACGTTTGGAACTACGTAAGCTTTGAAATAAACTGCACTGCAAGCCGGTTGAGCGTTGACTGCTAAAATGTGTGTTAGCGCTTATGAGAGCTTCATACTCTGTACGAAAACTTGCTTTTGTGGGTGCCCAGTCCCCGGTGGGGTGGGGGGGGTAGGGGACATCCGTACAACACACCAGCTTGCTGCCCTTGCTTCGCAAACGAGTTGCGCATTGATAATCCACAATTGAGAATGGATAGCTGATAGGACAAAAAGCTACCGGACGCAGTTCCTAGCACGGCCACCGTCGTCATTAGTAACAGGTTGTGACTACATAATCCTCCGCATGTCGCCTGGAAATAAGGTATATGCCGTTGCCAAAGCCGCATTCCTTGCGGACTTGATGCCTGACATTGGCATAGCTAGTCATAGCTGCACGCCCAGCAACACGTAGAGAAAGTCATTGGCACTGGTAAACTCTGGATGCTATTTTGATGCCTGGTATCGTGTCGTGGCCCGGAAACACGGGTAAAAACACTAGATAGGATATACGTAAAGAGTACTGTTACAGCGAGAGATGTCAAATATATGTGCGTGCTGCTCGTTTCGTGGACAAACGCTGACCCACCATCGCGCACCAGATCCCGGTCGGAGATAGCGTCTGCAGTGTGGTCCGCCGCCATTCCTTTTCCCTTCATACTTACCTGGCCCGCTTCTCGAGGTGGTCCCCATGGCCTCGGTTGTATGATTGGTCCTCGCCTTGCACTCCGCGAGGGTCTTTCGTAGTCGGCCCTTCGGGTGTCCGGCAGGGCTAAATGTTTGACAGGCTGAGATTCGCGCACTGCGCGACCTCGGCTCCTAAATTCTCCGAAATTGCGCGATGTGTTCTCTCACCAGCAGACATTCGTCACATGGGCAATAGTAGATAGATAGAACAAGAGGCTTAGCAGCAAGGAGCTCTGCTACCCTGGCAGGATGACGGGCGATTGGAGTCGTCAGGGGCCTCAGCTATTGGTGGATGGCCAGGATCGCGTGGTGGCCCTGCGGGGTGTGGTCCTGGGAGGATTTGTGCAGCATGCAGAGCAGGCGGGGGAATGGAAGTGATGATGTTAGATGCACATCCCGGTGGGGCCTGGGCCAGATTGGGTGGAGTGCCCGCTGCATTATTGGTACTGCTGATGATGGCTATCTATATAGCCAGAGCTGAGAGCTGAGCCACTCGGCAGCCCTTCTGCGTTGATTGCGTTACTCGAAATGCGTCTGAAAGCTCGAATCTGGGCCGGTCTGGGTACGGTGTGTGTGCGTGTGTATGTGTGTGTGTGTGTGTGTGTGTGGATGTGGATGTGTGTTTGTGTGTGTGTTTGTGTGTGCGTGTGTGTGTGTGCGTGTTTGTGTGTGTGTGTGTGTGTTTGTGTGTGAGCGCGCACATGGAGCTCTTGGGAGGAAACCTTCACACCACACACATCATGTGCATGTCATGGGGCTGGGGTGGCAATATCAAAATGCTTACAGGAATAAGTCAGTATGGGTCCATGTTTTTGCCACTGTTGCAAGCACTCATGTTTGGCCCTGCCAGACACACTCACAAACCCCCATGGATCAAACTGGCTTGTAGGTGCACCCGCCGCCATAAAGCACATGCGCAAGCCACGCATATACCATCCCCACAGACCCGGTTTTGTGGATGCTATACACCATATATGCTTAACACCATATTCGGGACGACACGTGAGTGCACATCATGAACCCATCGTCACACGCGACGTGCGTAGCTAGTAGCACGAAAACGTACATATCACATGGACGTACGTACGTACGTATATCTTATCTATTCCACACAACACCAAGTCACTGCCGAGTACCTCATTACGTCATGACACCATGGGACACGTTGGCTTGCCGGCCACAAGTTGCCGGCCACTGCCTGTCATTCGCCGCCCTCAGTATGTGAGCCCATTCTATGCAGGGTTCCAGTCAGCACTAAAAGATCACTAACGGATCACGAGCCTCTCTATTGCCGGGAGGACATCCTCCTCGGTATATAAAAATAAATATCAATATCAGTCATCTATCTAGAAATACTGAATTCCCCGTCATGCACCGGAAATGCTGATCGACCCCAATCGCGTCCGTGTGCACCATTTCCTACCATACCATCCCCAATCCCTATTATGATCTCTGCTGGACTCTGCCGAAAATGACTTTCAGTGTTCCCCCACCAAGACAACGGGTGTCCTGCCGCCACATGTTGGACATGGCCTGAGAGCCGAGCGACTCTTTACTTCTGCGGTCAGGTTGTCTGCTCTTTAGATTGAGTCCCCTCGTACAGAATTCCTCCGTAACAGCGGATTTGCTTACTCCTTCGAGAAAACACGTCCTGGGAACAGGGCTCGACCAAGGTCCTTCACCTTGACGAGCTGCACTAGATACGAGAGCTGAACTGACTACAGAAGACCCAAGACTTTCTGCTTTTGATGAGAGGTGCGCAATCCAGCGAAGTCTGACGTTTGGAACTACGTAAGCTTTGAAATAAACTGCACTGCAAGCCGGTTGAGCGTTGACTGCTAAAATGTGTGTTAGCGCTTATGAGAGCTTCATACTCTGTACGAAAACTTGCTTTTGTGGGTGCCCAGTCCCCGGTGGGGTGGGGGGGGTAGGGGACATCCGTACAACACACCAGCTTGCTGCCCTTGCTTCGCAAACGAGTTGCGCATTGATAATCCACAATTGAGAATGGATAGCTGATAGGACAAAAAGCTACCGGACGCAGTTCCTAGCACGGCCACCGTCGTCATTAGTAACAGGTTGTGACTACATAATCCTCCGCATGTCGCCTGGAAATAAGGTATATGCCGTTGCCAAAGCCGCATTCCTTGCGGACTTGATGCCTGACATTGGCATAGCTAGTCATAGCTGCACGCCCAGCAACACGTAGAGAAAGTCATTGGCACTGGTAAACTCTGGATGCTATTTTGATGCCTGGTATCGTGTCGTGGCCCGGAAACACGGGTAAAAACACTAGATAGGATATACGTAAAGAGTACTGTTACAGCGAGAGATGTCAAATATATGTGCGTGCTGCTCGTTTCGTGGACAAACGCTGACCCACCATCGCGCACCAGATCCCGGTCGGAGATAGCGTCTGCAGTGTGGTCCGCCGCCATTCCTTTTCCCTTCATACTTACCTGGCCCGCTTCTCGAGGTGGTCCCCATGGCCTCGGTTGTATGATTGGTCCTCGCCTTGCACTCCGCGAGGGTCTTTCGTAGTCGGCCCTTCGGGTGTCCGGCAGGGCTAAATGTTTGACAGGCTGAGATTCGCGCACTGCGCGACCTCGGCTCCTAAATTCTCCGAAATTGCGCGATGTGTTCTCTCACCAGCAGACATTCGTCACATGGGCAATAGTAGATAGATAGAACAAGAGGCTTAGCAGCAAGGAGCTCTGCTACCCTGGCAGGATGACGGGCGATTGGAGTCGTCAGGGGCCTCAGCTATTGGTGGATGGCCAGGATCGCGTGGTGGCCCTGCGGGGTGTGGTCCTGGGAGGATTTGTGCAGCATGCAGAGCAGGCGGGGGAATGGAAGTGATGATGTTAGATGCACATCCCGGTGGGGCCTGGGCCAGATTGGGTGGAGTGCCCGCTGCATTATTGGTACTGCTGATGATGGCTATCTATATAGCCAGAGCTGAGAGCTGAGCCACTCGGCAGCCCTTCTGCGTTGATTGCGTTACTCGAAATGCGTCTGAAAGCTCGAATCTGGGCCGGTCTGGGTACGGTGTGTGTGCGTGTGTATGTGTGTGTGTGTGTGTGTGTGTGGATGTGGATGTGTGTTTGTGTGTGTGTTTGTGTGTGCGTGTGTGTGTGTGCGTGTTTGTGTGTGTGTGTGTGTGTTTGTGTGTGAGCGCGCACATGGAGCTCTTGGGAGGAAACCTTCACACCACACACATCATGTGCATGTCATGGGGCTGGGGTGGCAATATCAAAATGCTTACAGGAATAAGTCAGTATGGGTCCATGTTTTTGCCACTGTTGCAAGCACTCATGTTTGGCCCTGCCAGACACACTCACAAACCCCCATGGATCAAACTGGCTTGTAGGTGCACCCGCCGCCATAAAGCACATGCGCAAGCCACGCATATACCATCCCCACAGACCCGGTTTTGTGGATGCTATACACCATATATGCTTAACACCATATTCGGGACGACACGTGAGTGCACATCATGAACCCATCGTCACACGCGACGTGCGTAGCTAGTAGCACGAAAACGTACATATCACATGGACGTACGTACGTACGTATATCTTATCTATTCCACACAACACCAAGTCACTGCCGAGTACCTCATTACGTCATGACACCATGGGACACGTTGGCTTGCCGGCCACAAGTTGCCGGCCACTGCCTGTCATTCGCCGCCCTCAGTATGTGAGCCCATTCTATGCAGGGTTCCAGTCAGCACTAAAAGATCACTAACGGATCACGAGCCTCTCTATTGCCGGGAGGACATCCTCCTCGGTATATAAAAATAAATATCAATATCAGTCATCTATCTAGAAATACTGAATTCCCCGTCATGCACCGGAAATGCTGATCGACCCCAATCGCGTCCGTGTGCACCATTTCCTACCATACCATCCCCAATCCCTATTATGATCTCTGCTGGACTCTGCCGAAAATGACTTTCAGTGTTCCCCCACCAAGACAACGGGTGTCCTGCCGCCACATGTTGGACATGGCCTGAGAGCCGAGCGACTCTTTACTTCTGCGGTCAGGTTGTCTGCTCTTTAGATTGAGTCCCCTCGTACAGAATTCCTCCGTAACAGCGGATTTGCTTACTCCTTCGAGAAAACACGTCCTGGGAACAGGGCTCGACCAAGGTCCTTCACCTTGACGAGCTGCACTAGATACGAGAGCTGAACTGACTACAGAAGACCCAAGACTTTCTGCTTTTGATGAGAGGTGCGCAATCCAGCGAAGTCTGACGTTTGGAACTACGTAAGCTTTGAAATAAACTGCACTGCAAGCCGGTTGAGCGTTGACTGCTAAAATGTGTGTTAGCGCTTATGAGAGCTTCATACTCTGTACGAAAACTTGCTTTTGTGGGTGCCCAGTCCCCGGTGGGGTGGGGGGGGTAGGGGACATCCGTACAACACACCAGCTTGCTGCCCTTGCTTCGCAAACGAGTTGCGCATTGATAATCCACAATTGAGAATGGATAGCTGATAGGACAAAAAGCTACCGGACGCAGTTCCTAGCACGGCCACCGTCGTCATTAGTAACAGGTTGTGACTACATAATCCTCCGCATGTCGCCTGGAAATAAGGTATATGCCGTTGCCAAAGCCGCATTCCTTGCGGACTTGATGCCTGACATTGGCATAGCTAGTCATAGCTGCACGCCCAGCAACACGTAGAGAAAGTCATTGGCACTGGTAAACTCTGGATGCTATTTTGATGCCTGGTATCGTGTCGTGGCCCGGAAACACGGGTAAAAACACTAGATAGGATATACGTAAAGAGTACTGTTACAGCGAGAGATGTCAAATATATGTGCGTGCTGCTCGTTTCGTGGACAAACGCTGACCCACCATCGCGCACCAGATCCCGGTCGGAGATAGCGTCTGCAGTGTGGTCCGCCGCCATTCCTTTTCCCTTCATACTTACCTGGCCCGCTTCTCGAGGTGGTCCCCATGGCCTCGGTTGTATGATTGGTCCTCGCCTTGCACTCCGCGAGGGTCTTTCGTAGTCGGCCCTTCGGGTGTCCGGCAGGGCTAAATGTTTGACAGGCTGAGATTCGCGCACTGCGCGACCTCGGCTCCTAAATTCTCCGAAATTGCGCGATGTGTTCTCTCACCAGCAGACATTCGTCACATGGGCAATAGTAGATAGATAGAACAAGAGGCTTAGCAGCAAGGAGCTCTGCTACCCTGGCAGGATGACGGGCGATTGGAGTCGTCAGGGGCCTCAGCTATTGGTGGATGGCCAGGATCGCGTGGTGGCCCTGCGGGGTGTGGTCCTGGGAGGATTTGTGCAGCATGCAGAGCAGGCGGGGGAATGGAAGTGATGATGTTAGATGCACATCCCGGTGGGGCCTGGGCCAGATTGGGTGGAGTGCCCGCTGCATTATTGGTACTGCTGATGATGGCTATCTATATAGCCAGAGCTGAGAGCTGAGCCACTCGGCAGCCCTTCTGCGTTGATTGCGTTACTCGAAATGCGTCTGAAAGCTCGAATCTGGGCCGGTCTGGGTACGGTGTGTGTGTGTGTGTGTGTGTGTATGTGTATGTGTGTGTGTGTGTGTTTGTGTGTGCGTGTGTGTGTGTGTGTGTGTGTGTGCGTGTGTATGTGTGTGTGTGTGTGTGTGTGTGTGTGCGTGTGTATGTGTGTGTGTGTGTGTGTTTGTGTGTGCGTGTGTGTGTGTGCGTGTTTGTGTGTGTGTGTGTGTGTTTGTGTGTGAGCGCGCACATGGAGCTCTTGGGAGGAAACCTTCACACCACACACATCATGTGCATGTCATGGGGCTGGGGTGGCAATATCAAAATGCTTACAGGAATAAGTCAGTATGGGTCCATGTTTTTGCCACCGTTGCAAGCACTCATGTTTGGCCCTGCCAGACACACTCACAAACCCCCATGGATCAAACTGGCTTGTAGGTGCACCCGCCGCCATAAAGCACATGCGCAAGCCACGCATATACCATCCCCACAGACCCGGTTTTGTGGATGCTATACACCATATATGCTTAACACCATATTCGGGACGACACGTGAGTGCACATCATGAACCCATCGTCACACGCGACGTGCGTAGCTAGTAGCACGAAAACGTACATATCACATGGACGTACGTACGTACGTATATCTTATCTATTCCACACAACACCAAGTCACTGCCGAGTACCTCATTACGTCATGACACCATGGGACACGTTGGCTTGCCGGCCACAAGTTGCCGGCCACTGCCTGTCATTCGCCGCCCTCAGTATGTGAGCCCATTCTATGCAGGGTTCCAGTCAGCACTAAAAGATCACTAACGGATCACGAGCCTCTCTATTGCCGGGAGGACATCCTCCTCGGTATATAAAAATAAATATCAATATCAGTCATCTATCTAGAAATACTGAATTCCCCGTCATGCACCGGAAATGCTGATCGACCCCAATCGCGTCCGTGTGCACCATTTCCTACCATACCATCCCCAATCCCTATTATGATCTCTGCTGGACTCTGCCGAAAATGACTTTCAGTGTTCCCCCACCAAGACAACGGGTGTCCTGCCGCCACATGATGGACATGACCTGAGAGCCGAGCGACTCTTTACTTCTGCGGTCAGGTTGTCTGCTCTTTAGATTGAGTCCCCTCGTACAGAATTCCTCCGTAACAGCGGATTTGCTTACTCCTTCGAGAAAACACGTCCTGGGAACAGGGCTCGACCAAGGTCCTTCACCTTGACGAGCTGCACTAGATACGAGAGCTGAACTGACTACAGAAGACCCAAGACTTTCTGCTTTTGATGAGAGGTGCGCAATCCAGCGAAGTCTGACGTTTGGAACTACGTAAGCTTTGAAATAAACTGCACTGCAAGCCGGTTGAGCGTTGACTGCTAAAATGTGTGTTAGCGCTTATGAGAGCTTCATACTCTGTACGAAAACTTGCTTTTGTGGGTGCCCAGTCCCCGGTGGGGTGGGGGGGGTAGGGGACATCCGTACAACACACCAGCTTGCTGCCCTTGCTTCGCAAACGAGTTGCGCATTGATAATCCACAATTGAGAATGGATAGCTGATAGGACAAAAAGCTACCGGACGCAGTTCCTAGCACGGCCACCGTCGTCATTAGTAACAGGTTGTGACTACATAATCCTCCGCATGTCGCCTGGAAATAAGGTATATGCCGTTGCCAAAGCCGCATTCCTTGCGGACTTGATGCCTGACATTGGCATAGCTAGTCATAGCTGCACGCCCAGCAACACGTAGAGAAAGTCATTGGCACTGGTAAACTCTGGATGCTATTTTGATGCCTGGTATCGTGTCGTGGCCCGGAAACACGGGTAAAAACACTAGATAGGATATACGTAAAGAGTACTGTTACAGCGAGAGATGTCAAATATATGTGCGTGCTGCTCGTTTCGTGGACAAACGCTGACCCACCATCGCGCACCAGATCCCGGTCGGAGATAGCGTCTGCAGTGTGGTCCGCCGCCATTCCTTTTCCCTTCATACTTACCTGGCCCGCTTCTCGAGGTGGTCCCCATGGCCTCGGTTGTATGATTGGTCCTCGCCTTGCACTCCGCGAGGGTCTTTCGTAGTCGGCCCTTCGGGTGTCCGGCAGGGCTAAATGTTTGACAGGCTGAGATTCGCGCACTGCGCGACCTCGGCTCCTAAATTCTCCGAAATTGCGCGATGTGTTCTCTCACCAGCAGACATTCGTCACATGGGCAATAGTAGATAGATAGAACAAGAGGCTTAGCAGCAAGGAGCTCTGCTACCCTGGCAGGATGACGGGCGATTGGAGTCGTCAGGGGCCTCAGCTATTGGTGGATGGCCAGGATCGCGTGGTGGCCCTGCGGGGTGTGGTCCTGGGAGGATTTGTGCAGCATGCAGAGCAGGCGGGGGAATGGAAGTGATGATGTTAGATGCACATCCCGGTGGGGCCTGGGCCAGATTGGGTGGAGTGCCCGCTGCATTATTGGTACTGCTGATGATGGCTATCTATATAGCCAGAGCTGAGAGCTGAGCCACTCGGCAGCCCTTCTGCGTTGATTGCGTTACTCGAAATGCGTCTGAAAGCTCGAATCTGGGCCGGTCTGGGTACGGTGTGTGTGCGTGTGTATGTGTGTGTGTGTGTGTGTGTGTGGATGTGGATGTGTGTTTGTGTGTGTGTTTGTGTGTGCGTGTGTGTGTGTGCGTGTTTGTGTGTGTGTGTGTGTGTTTGTGTGTGAGCGCGCACATGGAGCTCTTGGGAGGAAACCTTCACACCACACACATCATGTGCATGTCATGGGGCTGGGGTGGCAATATCAAAATGCTTACAGGAATAAGTCAGTATGGGTCCATGTTTTTGCCACCGTTGCAAGCACTCATGTTTGGCCCTGCCAGACACACTCACAAACCCCCATGGATCAAACTGGCTTGTAGGTGCACCCGCCGCCATAAAGCACATGCGCAAGCCACGCATATACCATCCCCACAGACCCGGTTTTGTGGATGCTATACACCATATATGCTTAACACCATATTCGGGACGACACGTGAGTGCACATCATGAACCCATCGTCACACGCGACGTGCGTAGCTAGTAGCACGAAAACGTACATATCACATGGACGTACGTACGTACGTATATCTTATCTATTCCACACAACACCAAGTCACTGCCGAGTACCTCATTACGTCATGACACCATGGGACACGTTGGCTTGCCGGCCACAAGTTGCCGGCCACTGCCTGTCATTCGCCGCCCTCAGTATGTGAGCCCATTCTATGCAGGGTTCCAGTCAGCACTAAAAGATCACTAACGGATCACGAGCCTCTCTATTGCCGGGAGGACATCCTCCTCGGTATATAAAAATAAATATCAATATCAGTCATCTATCTAGAAATACTGAATTCCCCGTCATGCACCGGAAATGCTGATCGACCCCAATCGCGTCCGTGTGCACCATTTCCTACCATACCATCCCCAATCCCTATTATGATCTCTGCTGGACTCTGCCGAAAATGACTTTCAGTGTTCCCCCACCAAGACAACGGGTGTCCTGCCGCCACATGTTGGACATGACCTGAGAGCCGAGCGACTCTTTACTTCTGCGGTCAGGTTGTCTGCTCTTTAGATTGAGTCCCCTCGTACAGAATTCCTCCGTAACAGCGGATTTGCTTACTCCTTCGAGAAAACACGTCCTGGGAACAGGGCTCGACCAAGGTCCTTCACCTTGACGAGCTGCACTAGATACGAGAGCTGAACTGACTACAGAAGACCCAAGACTTTCTGCTTTTGATGAGAGGTGCGCAATCCAGCGAAGTCTGACGTTTGGAACTACGTAAGCTTTGAAATAAACTGCACTGCAAGCCGGTTGAGCGTTGACTGCTAAAATGTGTGTTAGCGCTTATGAGAGCTTCATACTCTGTACGAAAACTTGCTTTTGTGGGTGCCCAGTCCCCGGTGGGGTGGGGGGGGTAGGGGACATCCGTACAACACACCAGCTTGCTGCCCTTGCTTCGCAAACGAGTTGCGCATTGATAATCCACAATTGAGAATGGATAGCTGATAGGACAAAAAGCTACCGGACGCAGTTCCTAGCACGGCCACCGTCGTCATTAGTAACAGGTTGTGACTACATAATCCTCCGCATGTCGCCTGGAAATAAGGTATATGCCGTTGCCAAAGCCGCATTCCTTGCGGACTTGATGCCTGACATTGGCATAGCTAGTCATAGCTGCACGCCCAGCAACACGTAGAGAAAGTCATTGGCACTGGTAAACTCTGGATGCTATTTTGATGCCTGGTATCGTGTCGTGGCCCGGAAACACGGGTAAAAACACTAGATAGGATATACGTAAAGAGTACTGTTACAGCGAGAGATGTCAAATATATGTGCGTGCTGCTCGTTTCGTGGACAAACGCTGACCCACCATCGCGCACCAGATCCCGGTCGGAGATAGCGTCTGCAGTGTGGTCCGCCGCCATTCCTTTTCCCTTCATACTTACCTGGCCCGCTTCTCGAGGTGGTCCCCATGGCCTCGGTTGTATGATTGGTCCTCGCCTTGCACTCCGCGAGGGTCTTTCGTAGTCGGCCCTTCGGGTGTCCGGCAGGGCTAAATGTTTGACAGGCTGAGATTCGCGCACTGCGCGACCTCGGCTCCTAAATTCTCCGAAATTGCGCGATGTGTTCTCTCACCAGCAGACATTCGTCACATGGGCAATAGTAGATAGATAGAACAAGAGGCTTAGCAGCAAGGAGCTCTGCTACCCTGGCAGGATGACGGGCGATTGGAGTCGTCAGGGGCCTCAGCTATTGGTGGATGGCCAGGATCGCGTGGTGGCCCTGCGGGGTGTGGTCCTGGGAGGATTTGTGCAGCATGCAGAGCAGGCGGGGGAATGGAAGTGATGATGTTAGATGCACATCCCGGTGGGGCCTGGGCCAGATTGGGTGGAGTGCCCGCTGCATTATTGGTACTGCTGATGATGGCTATCTATATAGCCAGAGCTGAGAGCTGAGCCACTCGGCAGCCCTTCTGCGTTGATTGCGTTACTCGAAATGCGTCTGAAAGCTCGAATCTGGGCCGGTCTGGGTACGGTGTGTGTGTGTGTGTGTGTGTGTATGTGTATGTGTGTGTGTGTGTGTTTGTGTGTGCGTGTGTGTGTGTGTGTGTGTGTGTGCGTGTGTATGTGTGTGTGTGTGTGTGTGTGTGTGTGTGCGTGTGTATGTGTGTGTGTGTGTGTGTTTGTGTGTGCGTGTGTGTGTGTGCGTGTTTGTGTGTGTGTGTGTGTGTTTGTGTGTGAGCGCGCACATGGAGCTCTTGGGAGGAAACCTTCACACCACACACATCATGTGCATGTCATGGGGCTGGGGTGGCAATATCAAAATGCTTACAGGAATAAGTCAGTATGGGTCCATGTTTTTGCCACCGTTGCAAGCACTCATGTTTGGCCCTGCCAGACACACTCACAAACCCCCATGGATCAAACTGGCTTGTAGGTGCACCCGCCGCCATAAAGCACATGCGCAAGCCACGCATATACCATCCCCACAGACCCGGTTTTGTGGATGCTATACACCATATATGCTTAACACCATATTCGGGACGACACGTGAGTGCACATCATGAACCCATCGTCACACGCGACGTGCGTAGCTAGTAGCACGAAAACGTACATATCACATGGACGTACGTACGTACGTATATCTTATCTATTCCACACAACACCAAGTCACTGCCGAGTACCTCATTACGTCATGACACCATGGGACACGTTGGCTTGCCGGCCACAAGTTGCCGGCCACTGCCTGTCATTCGCCGCCCTCAGTATGTGAGCCCATTCTATGCAGGGTTCCAGTCAGCACTAAAAGATCACTAACGGATCACGAGCCTCTCTATTGCCGGGAGGACATCCTCCTCGGTATATAAAAATAAATATCAATATCAGTCATCTATCTAGAAATACTGAATTCCCCGTCATGCACCGGAAATGCTGATCGACCCCAATCGCGTCCGTGTGCACCATTTCCTACCATACCATCCCCAATCCCTATTATGATCTCTGCTGGACTCTGCCGAAAATGACTTTCAGTGTTCCCCCACCAAGACAACGGGTGTCCTGCCGCCACATGATGGACATGACCTGAGAGCCGAGCGACTCTTTACTTCTGCGGTCAGGTTGTCTGCTCTTTAGATTGAGTCCCCTCGTACAGAATTCCTCCGTAACAGCGGATTTGCTTACTCCTTCGAGAAAACACGTCCTGGGAACAGGGCTCGACCAAGGTCCTTCACCTTGACGAGCTGCACTAGATACGAGAGCTGAACTGACTACAGAAGACCCAAGACTTTCTGCTTTTGATGAGAGGTGCGCAATCCAGCGAAGTCTGACGTTTGGAACTACGTAAGCTTTGAAATAAACTGCACTGCAAGCCGGTTGAGCGTTGACTGCTAAAATGTGTGTTAGCGCTTATGAGAGCTTCATACTCTGTACGAAAACTTGCTTTTGTGGGTGCCCAGTCCCCGGTGGGGTGGGGGGGGTAGGGGACATCCGTACAACACACCAGCTTGCTGCCCTTGCTTCGCAAACGAGTTGCGCATTGATAATCCACAATTGAGAATGGATAGCTGATAGGACAAAAAGCTACCGGACGCAGTTCCTAGCACGGCCACCGTCGTCATTAGTAACAGGTTGTGACTACATAATCCTCCGCATGTCGCCTGGAAATAAGGTATATGCCGTTGCCAAAGCCGCATTCCTTGCGGACTTGATGCCTGACATTGGCATAGCTAGTCATAGCTGCACGCCCAGCAACACGTAGAGAAAGTCATTGGCACTGGTAAACTCTGGATGCTATTTTGATGCCTGGTATCGTGTCGTGGCCCGGAAACACGGGTAAAAACACTAGATAGGATATACGTAAAGAGTACTGTTACAGCGAGAGATGTCAAATATATGTGCGTGCTGCTCGTTTCGTGGACAAACGCTGACCCACCATCGCGCACCAGATCCCGGTCGGAGATAGCGTCTGCAGTGTGGTCCGCCGCCATTCCTTTTCCCTTCATACTTACCTGGCCCGCTTCTCGAGGTGGTCCCCATGGCCTCGGTTGTATGATTGGTCCTCGCCTTGCACTCCGCGAGGGTCTTTCGTAGTCGGCCCTTCGGGTGTCCGGCAGGGCTAAATGTTTGACAGGCTGAGATTCGCGCACTGCGCGACCTCGGCTCCTAAATTCTCCGAAATTGCGCGATGTGTTCTCTCACCAGCAGACATTCGTCACATGGGCAATAGTAGATAGATAGAACAAGAGGCTTAGCAGCAAGGAGCTCTGCTACCCTGGCAGGATGACGGGCGATTGGAGTCGTCAGGGGCCTCAGCTATTGGTGGATGGCCAGGATCGCGTGGTGGCCCTGCGGGGTGTGGTCCTGGGAGGATTTGTGCAGCATGCAGAGCAGGCGGGGGAATGGAAGTGATGATGTTAGATGCACATCCCGGTGGGGCCTGGGCCAGATTGGGTGGAGTGCCCGCTGCATTATTGGTACTGCTGATGATGGCTATCTATATAGCCAGAGCTGAGAGCTGAGCCACTCGGCAGCCCTTCTGCGTTGATTGCGTTACTCGAAATGCGTCTGAAAGCTCGAATCTGGGCCGGTCTGGGTACGGTGTGTGTGCGTGTGTATGTGTGTGTGTGTGTGTGTGTGTGGATGTGGATGTGTGTTTGTGTGTGTGTTTGTGTGTGCGTGTGTGTGTGTGCGTGTTTGTGTGTGTGTGTGTGTGTTTGTGTGTGAGCGCGCACATGGAGCTCTTGGGAGGAAACCTTCACACCACACACATCATGTGCATGTCATGGGGCTGGGGTGGCAATATCAAAATGCTTACAGGAATAAGTCAGTATGGGTCCATGTTTTTGCCACCGTTGCAAGCACTCATGTTTGGCCCTGCCAGACACACTCACAAACCCCCATGGATCAAACTGGCTTGTAGGTGCACCCGCCGCCATAAAGCACATGCGCAAGCCACGCATATACCATCCCCACAGACCCGGTTTTGTGGATGCTATACACCATATATGCTTAACACCATATTCGGGACGACACGTGAGTGCACATCATGAACCCATCGTCACACGCGACGTGCGTAGCTAGTAGCACGAAAACGTACATATCACATGGACGTACGTACGTACGTATATCTTATCTATTCCACACAACACCAAGTCACTGCCGAGTACCTCATTACGTCATGACACCATGGGACACGTTGGCTTGCCGGCCACAAGTTGCCGGCCACTGCCTGTCATTCGCCGCCCTCAGTATGTGAGCCCATTCTATGCAGGGTTCCAGTCAGCACTAAAAGATCACTAACGGATCACGAGCCTCTCTATTGCCGGGAGGACATCCTCCTCGGTATATAAAAATAAATATCAATATCAGTCATCTATCTAGAAATACTGAATTCCCCGTCATGCACCGGAAATGCTGATCGACCCCAATCGCGTCCGTGTGCACCATTTCCTACCATACCATCCCCAATCCCTATTATGATCTCTGCTGGACTCTGCCGAAAATGACTTTCAGTGTTCCCCCACCAAGACAACGGGTGTCCTGCCGCCACATGTTGGACATGACCTGAGAGCCGAGCGACTCTTTACTTCTGCGGTCAGGTTGTCTGCTCTTTAGATTGAGTCCCCTCGTACAGAATTCCTCCGTAACAGCGGATTTGCTTACTCCTTCGAGAAAACACGTCCTGGGAACAGGGCTCGACCAAGGTCCTTCACCTTGACGAGCTGCACTAGATACGAGAGCTGAACTGACTACAGAAGACCCAAGACTTTCTGCTTTTGATGAGAGGTGCGCAATCCAGCGAAGTCTGACGTTTGGAACTACGTAAGCTTTGAAATAAACTGCACTGCAAGCCGGTTGAGCGTTGACTGCTAAAATGTGTGTTAGCGCTTATGAGAGCTTCATACTCTGTACGAAAACTTGCTTTTGTGGGTGCCCAGTCCCCGGTGGGGTGGGGGGGGTAGGGGACATCCGTACAACACACCAGCTTGCTGCCCTTGCTTCGCAAACGAGTTGCGCATTGATAATCCACAATTGAGAATGGATAGCTGATAGGACAAAAAGCTACCGGACGCAGTTCCTAGCACGGCCACCGTCGTCATTAGTAACAGGTTGTGACTACATAATCCTCCGCATGTCGCCTGGAAATAAGGTATATGCCGTTGCCAAAGCCGCATTCCTTGCGGACTTGATGCCTGACATTGGCATAGCTAGTCATAGCTGCACGCCCAGCAACACGTAGAGAAAGTCATTGGCACTGGTAAACTCTGGATGCTATTTTGATGCCTGGTATCGTGTCGTGGCCCGGAAACACGGGTAAAAACACTAGATAGGATATACGTAAAGAGTACTGTTACAGCGAGAGATGTCAAATATATGTGCGTGCTGCTCGTTTCGTGGACAAACGCTGACCCACCATCGCGCACCAGATCCCGGTCGGAGATAGCGTCTGCAGTGTGGTCCGCCGCCATTCCTTTTCCCTTCATACTTACCTGGCCCGCTTCTCGAGGTGGTCCCCATGGCCTCGGTTGTATGATTGGTCCTCGCCTTGCACTCCGCGAGGGTCTTTCGTAGTCGGCCCTTCGGGTGTCCGGCAGGGCTAAATGTTTGACAGGCTGAGATTCGCGCACTGCGCGACCTCGGCTCCTAAATTCTCCGAAATTGCGCGATGTGTTCTCTCACCAGCAGACATTCGTCACATGGGCAATAGTAGATAGATAGAACAAGAGGCTTAGCAGCAAGGAGCTCTGCTACCCTGGCAGGATGACGGGCGATTGGAGTCGTCAGGGGCCTCAGCTATTGGTGGATGGCCAGGATCGCGTGGTGGCCCTGCGGGGTGTGGTCCTGGGAGGATTTGTGCAGCATGCAGAGCAGGCGGGGGAATGGAAGTGATGATGTTAGATGCACATCCCGGTGGGGCCTGGGCCAGATTGGGTGGAGTGCCCGCTGCATTATTGGTACTGCTGATGATGGCTATCTATATAGCCAGAGCTGAGAGCTGAGCCACTCGGCAGCCCTTCTGCGTTGATTGCGTTACTCGAAATGCGTCTGAAAGCTCGAATCTGGGCCGGTCTGGGTACGGTGTGTGTGTGTGTGTGTGTATGTGTATGTGTGTGTGTGTGTGTGTTTGTGTGTGCGTGTGTGTGTGTGTGTGTGTGCGTGTGTATGTGTGTGTGTGTGTGTGTGTGTGTGTGTGTGCGTGTGTATGTGTGTGTGTGTGTGTGTTTGTGTGTGCGTGTGTGTGTGTGCGTGTTTGTGTGTGTGTGTGTGTGTTTGTGTGTGAGCGCGCACATGGAGCTCTTGGGAGGAAACCTTCACACCACACACATCATGTGCATGTCATGGGGCTGGGGTGGCAATATCAAAATGCTTACAGGAATAAGTCAGTATGGGTCCATGTTTTTGCCACCGTTGCAAGCACTCATGTTTGGCCCTGCCAGACACACTCACAAACCCCCATGGATCAAACTGGCTTGTAGGTGCACCCGCCGCCATAAAGCACATGCGCAAGCCACGCATATACCATCCCCACAGACCCGGTTTTGTGGATGCTATACACCATATATGCTTAACACCATATTCGGGACGACACGTGAGTGCACATCATGAACCCATCGTCACACGCGACGTGCGTAGCTAGTAGCACGAAAACGTACATATCACATGGACGTACGTACGTACGTATATCTTATCTATTCCACACAACACCAAGTCACTGCCGAGTACCTCATTACGTCATGACACCATGGGACACGTTGGCTTGCCGGCCACAAGTTGCCGGCCACTGCCTGTCATTCGCCGCCCTCAGTATGTGAGCCCATTCTATGCAGGGTTCCAGTCAGCACTAAAAGATCACTAACGGATCACGAGCCTCTCTATTGCCGGGAGGACATCCTCCTCGGTATATAAAAATAAATATCAATATCAGTCATCTATCTAGAAATACTGAATTCCCCGTCATGCACCGGAAATGCTGATCGACCCCAATCGCGTCCGTGTGCACCATTTCCTACCATACCATCCCCAATCCCTATTATGATCTCTGCTGGACTCTGCCGAAAATGACTTTCAGTGTTCCCCCACCAAGACAACGGGTGTCCTGCCGCCACATGTTGGACATGACCTGAGAGCCGAGCGACTCTTTACTTCTGCGGTCAGGTTGTCTGCTCTTTAGATTGAGTCCCCTCGTACAGAATTCCTCCGTAACAGCGGATTTGCTTACTCCTTCGAGAAAACACGTCCTGGGAACAGGGCTCGACCAAGGTCCTTCACCTTGACGAGCTGCACTAGATACGAGAGCTGAACTGACTACAGAAGACCCAAGACTTTCTGCTTTTGATGAGAGGTGCGCAATCCAGCGAAGTCTGACGTTTGGAACTACGTAAGCTTTGAAATAAACTGCACTGCAAGCCGGTTGAGCGTTGACTGCTAAAATGTGTGTTAGCGCTTATGAGAGCTTCATACTCTGTACGAAAACTTGCTTTTGTGGGTGCCCAGTCCCCGGTGGGGTGGGGGGGGTAGGGGACATCCGTACAACACACCAGCTTGCTGCCCTTGCTTCGCAAACGAGTTGCGCATTGATAATCCACAATTGAGAATGGATAGCTGATAGGACAAAAAGCTACCGGACGCAGTTCCTAGCACGGCCACCGTCGTCATTAGTAACAGGTTGTGACTACATAATCCTCCGCATGTCGCCTGGAAATAAGGTATATGCCGTTGCCAAAGCCGCATTCCTTGCGGACTTGATGCCTGACATTGGCATAGCTAGTCATAGCTGCACGCCCAGCAACACGTAGAGAAAGTCATTGGCACTGGTAAACTCTGGATGCTATTTTGATGCCTGGTATCGTGTCGTGGCCCGGAAACACGGGTAAAAACACTAGATAGGATATACGTAAAGAGTACTGTTACAGCGAGAGATGTCAAATATATGTGCGTGCTGCTCGTTTCGTGGACAAACGCTGACCCACCATCGCGCACCAGATCCCGGTCGGAGATAGCGTCTGCAGTGTGGTCCGCCGCCATTCCTTTTCCCTTCATACTTACCTGGCCCGCTTCTCGAGGTGGTCCCCATGGCCTCGGTTGTATGATTGGTCCTCGCCTTGCACTCCGCGAGGGTCTTTCGTAGTCGGCCCTTCGGGTGTCCGGCAGGGCTAAATGTTTGACAGGCTGAGATTCGCGCACTGCGCGACCTCGGCTCCTAAATTCTCCGAAATTGCGCGATGTGTTCTCTCACCAGCAGACATTCGTCACATGGGCAATAGTAGATAGATAGAACAAGAGGCTTAGCAGCAAGGAGCTCTGCTACCCTGGCAGGATGACGGGCGATTGGAGTCGTCAGGGGCCTCAGCTATTGGTGGATGGCCAGGATCGCGTGGTGGCCCTGCGGGGTGTGGTCCTGGGAGGATTTGTGCAGCATGCAGAGCAGGCGGGGGAATGGAAGTGATGATGTTAGATGCACATCCCGGTGGGGCCTGGGCCAGATTGGGTGGAATGCCCGCTGCATTATTGGTACTGCTGATGATGGCTATCTATATAGCCAGAGCTGAGAGCTGAGCCACTCGGCAGCCCTTCTGCGTTGATTGCGTTACTCGAAATGCGTCTGAAAGCTCGAATCTGGGCCGGTCTGGGTACGGTGTGTGTGTGTGTGCGTGTGTATGTGTGTGTGTGTGTTTGTGTGTGCGTGTGTGTGTGTGTGTGTGTGTGTGTGAGCGCGCACATGGAGCTCTTGGGAGGAAACCCTCACACCACACACATCATGTGCATGTCATGGGGCTGGGGTGGCAATATCAAAATGCTTACAGGAATAAGTCAGTATGGGTCCATGTTTTTGCCACCGTTGCAAGCACTCATGTTTGGCCCTGCCAGACACACTCACAAACCCCCATGGATCAAACTGGCTTGTAGGTGCACCCGCCGCCATAAAGCACATGCGCAAGCCACGCATATACCATCCCCACAGACCCGGTTTTGTGGATGCTATACACCATATATGCTTAACACCATATTCGGGACGACACGTGAGTGCACATCATGAACCCATCGTCACACGCGACGTGCGTAGCTAGTAGCACGAAAACGTACATATCACATGGACGTACGTACGTACGTATATCTTATCTATTCCACACAACACCAAGTCACTGCCGAGTACCTCATTACGTCATGACACCATGGGACACGTTGGCTTGCCGGCCACAAGTTGCCGGCCACTGCCTGTCATTCGCCGCCCTCAGTATGTGAGCCCATTCTATGCAGGGTTCCAGTCAGCACTAAAAGATCACTAACGGATCACGAGCCTCTCTATTGCCGGGAGGACATCCTCCTCGGTATATAAAAATAAATATCAATATCAGTCATCTATCTAGAAATACTGAATTCCCCGTCATGCACCGGAAATGCTGATCGACCCCAATCGCGTCCGTGTGCACCATTTCCTACCATACCATCCCCAATCCCTATTATGATCTCTGCTGGACTCTGCCGAAAATGACTTTCAGTGTTCCCCCACCAAGACAACGGGTGTCCTGCCGCCACATGTTGGACATGACCTGAGAGCCGAGCGACTCTTTACTTCTGCGGTCAGGTTGTCTGCTCTTTAGATTGAGTCCCCTCGTACAGAATTCCTCCGTAACAGCGGATTTGCTTACTCCTTCGAGAAAACACGTCCTGGGAACAGGGCTCGACCAAGGTCCTTCACCTTGACGAGCTGCACTAGATACGAGAGCTGAACTGACTACAGAAGACCCAAGACTTTCTGCTTTTGATGAGAGGTGCGCAATCCAGCGAAGTCTGACGTTTGGAACTACGTAAGCTTTGAAATAAACTGCACTGCAAGCCGGTTGAGCGTTGACTGCTAAAATGTGTGTTAGCGCTTATGAGAGCTTCATACTCTGTACGAAAACTTGCTTTTGTGGGTGCCCAGTCCCCGGTGGGGTGGGGGGGGTAGGGGACATCCGTACAACACACCAGCTTGCTGCCCTTGCTTCGCAAACGAGTTGCGCATTGATAATCCACAATTGAGAATGGATAGCTGATAGGACAAAAAGCTACCGGACGCAGTTCCTAGCACGGCCACCGTCGTCATTAGTAACAGGTTGTGACTACATAATCCTCCGCATGTCGCCTGGAAATAAGGTATATGCCGTTGCCAAAGCCGCATTCCTTGCGGACTTGATGCCTGACATTGGCATAGCTAGTCATAGCTGCACGCCCAGCAACACGTAGAGAAAGTCATTGGCACTGGTAAACTCTGGATGCTATTTTGATGCCTGGTATCGTGTCGTGGCCCGGAAACACGGGTAAAAACACTAGATAGGATATACGTAAAGAGTACTGTTACAGCGAGAGATGTCAAATATATGTGCGTGCTGCTCGTTTCGTGGACAAACGCTGACCCACCATCGCGCACCAGATCCCGGTCGGAGATAGCGTCTGCAGTGTGGTCCGCCGCCATTCCTTTTCCCTTCATACTTACCTGGCCCGCTTCTCGAGGTGGTCCCCATGGCCTCGGTTGTATGATTGGTCCTCGCCTTGCACTCCGCGAGGGTCTTTCGTAGTCGGCCCTTCGGGTGTCCGGCAGGGCTAAATGTTTGACAGGCTGAGATTCGCGCACTGCGCGACCTCGGCTCCTAAATTCTCCGAAATTGCGCGATGTGTTCTCTCACCAGCAGACATTCGTCACATGGGCAATAGTAGATAGATAGAACAAGAGGCTTAGCAGCAAGGAGCTCTGCTACCCTGGCAGGATGACGGGCGATTGGAGTCGTCAGGGGCCTCAGCTATTGGTGGATGGCCAGGATCGCGTGGTGGCCCTGCGGGGTGTGGTCCTGGGAGGATTTGTGCAGCATGCAGAGCAGGCGGGGGAATGGAAGTGATGATGTTAGATGCACATCCCGGTGGGGCCTGGGCCAGATTGGGTGGAGTGCCCGCTGCATTATTGGTACTGCTGATGATGGCTATCTATATAGCCAGAGCTGAGAGCTGAGCCACTCGGCAGCCCTTCTGCGTTGATTGCGTTACTCGAAATGCGTCTGAAAGCTCGAATCTGGGCCGGTCTGGGTACGGTGTGTGTGTGTGTGCGTGTGTATGTGTGTGTGTGTGTATGTGTATGTGTGTGTGTGTGTGTGTTTGTGTGTGAGCGCGCACATGGAGCTCTTGGGAGGAAACCTTCACACCACACACATCATGTGCATGTCATGGGGCTGGGGTGGCAATATCAAAATGCTTACAGGAATAAGTCAGTATGGGTCCATGTTTTTGCCACCGTTGCAAGCACTCGTGTTTGGCCCTGCCAGACACACTCACAAACCCCCATGGATCAAACTGGCTTGTAGGTGCACCCGCCGCCATAAAGCACATGCGCAAGCCACGCATATACCATCCCCACAGACCCGGTTTTGTGGATGCTATACACCATATATGCTTAACACCATATTCGGGACGACACGTGAGTGCACATCATGAACCCATCGTCACACGCGACGTGCGTAGCTAGTAGCACGAAAACGTACATATCACATGGACGTACGTACGTACGTATATCTTATCTATTCCACACAACACCAAGTCACTGCCGAGTACCTCATTACGTCATGACACCATGGGACACGTTGGCTTGCCGGCCACAAGTTGCCGGCCACTGCCTGTCATTCGCCGCCCTCAGTATGTGAGCCCATTCTATGCAGGGTTCCAGTCAGCACTAAAAGATCACTAACGGATCACGAGCCTCTCTATTGCCGGGAGGACATCCTCCTCGGTATATAAAAATAAATATCAATATCAGTCATCTATCTAGAAATACTGAATTCCCCGTCATGCACCGGAAATGCTGATCGACCCCAATCGCGTCCGTGTGCACCATTTCCTACCATACCATCCCCAATCCCTATTATGATCTCTGCTGGACTCTGCCGAAAATGACTTTCAGTGTTCCCCCACCAAGACAACGGGTGTCCTGCCGCCACATGTTGGACATGACCTGAGAGCCGAGCGACTCTTTACTTCTGCGGTCAGGTTGTCTGCTCTTTAGATTGAGTCCCCTCGTACAGAATTCCTCCGTAACAGCGGATTTGCTTACTCCTTCGAGAAAACACGTCCTAGGAACAGGGCTCGACCAAGGTCCTTCACCTTGACGAGCTGCACTAGATACGAGAGCTGAACTGACTACAGAAGACCCAAGACTTTCTGCTTTTGATGAGAGGTGCGCAATCCAGCGAAGTCTGACGTTTGGAACTACGTAAGCTTTGAAATAAACTGCACTGCAAGCCGGTTGAGCGTTGACTGCTAAAATGTGTGTTAGCGCTTATGAGAGCTTCATACTCTGTACGAAAACTTGCTTTTGTGGGTGCCCAGTCCCCGGTGGGGTGGGGGGGGTAGGGGACATCCGTACAACACACCAGCTTGCTGCCCTTGCTTCGCAAACGAGTTGCGCATTGATAATCCACAATTGAGAATGGATAGCTGATAGGACAAAAAGCTACCGGACGCAGTTCCTAGCACGGCCACCGTCGTCATTAGTAACAGGTTGTGACTACATAATCCTCCGCATGTCGCCTGGAAATAAGGTATATGCCGTTGCCAAAGCCGCATTCCTTGCGGACTTGATGCCTGACATTGGCATAGCTAGTCATAGCTGCACGCCCAGCAACACGTAGAGAAAGTCATTGGCACTGGTAAACTCTGGATGCTATTTTGATGCCTGGTATCGTGTCGTGGCCCGGAAACACGGGTAAAAACACTAGATAGGATATACGTAAAGAGTACTGTTACAGCGAGAGATGTCAAATATATGTGCGTGCTGCTCGTTTCGTGGACAAACGCTGACCCACCATCGCGCACCAGATCCCGGTCGGAGATAGCGTCTGCAGTGTGGTCCGCCGCCATTCCTTTTCCCTTCATACTTACCTGGCCCGCTTCTCGAGGTGGTCCCCATGGCCTCGGTTGTATGATTGGTCCTCGCCTTGCACTCCGCGAGGGTCTTTCGTAGTCGGCCCTTCGGGTGTCCGGCAGGGCTAAATGTTTGACAGGCTGAGATTCGCGCACTGCGCGACCTCGGCTCCTAAATTCTCCGAAATTGCGCGATGTGTTCTCTCACCAGCAGACATTCGTCACATGGGCAATAGTAGATAGATAGAACAAGAGGCTTAGCAGCAAGGAGCTCTGCTACCCTGGCAGGATGACGGGCGATTGGAGTCGTCAGGGGCCTCAGCTATTGGTGGATGGCCAGGATCGCGTGGTGGCCCTGCGGGGTGTGGTCCTGGGAGGATTTGTGCAGCATGCAGAGCAGGCGGGGGAATGGAAGTGATGATGTTAGATGCACATCCCGGTGGGGCCTGGGCCAGATTGGGTGGAGTGCCCGCTGCATTATTGGTACTGCTGATGATGGCTATCTATATAGCCAGAGCTGAGAGCTGAGCCACTCGGCAGCCCTTCTGCGTTGATTGCGTTACTCGAAATGCGTCTGAAAGCTCGAATCTGGGCCGGTCTGGGTACGGTGTGTGTGTGTGTGTGCGTGTGTGTATGTGTGTGTGTGTGTGTGTGTGTATGTGTGTGTGTGTGTGTGTATGTGTATGTGTGTGTGTGTGTGTGTGTTTGTGTGTGCGTGTGTGTGTGTGTGTGTTTGTGTGTGTGTGTGTGTGTGAGCGCGCACATGGAGCTCTTGGGAGGAAACCTTCACACCACACACATCATGTGCATGTCATGGGGCTGGGGTGGCAATATCAAAATGCTTACAGGAATAAGTCAGTATGGGTCCATGTTTTTGCCACCGTTGCAAGCACTCATGTTTGGCCCTGCCAGACACACTCACAAACCCCCATGGATCAAACTGGCTTGTAGGTGCACCCGCCGCCATAAAGCACATGCGCAAGCCACGCATATACCATCCCCACAGACCCGGTTTTGTGGATGCTATACACCATATATGCTTAACACCATATTCGGGACGACACGTGAGTGCACATCATGAACCCATCGTCACACGCGACGTGCGTAGCTAGTAGCACGAAAACGTACATATCACATGGACGTACGTACGTACGTATATCTTATCTATTCCACACAACACCAAGTCACTGCCGAGTACCTCATTACGTCATGACACCATGGGACACGTTGGCTTGCCGGCCACAAGTTGCCGGCCACTGCCTGTCATTCGCCGCCCTCAGTATGTGAGCCCATTCTATGCAGGGTTCCAGTCAGCACTAAAAGATCACTAACGGATCACGAGCCTCTCTATTGCCGGGAGGACATCCTCCTCGGTATATAAAAATAAATATCAATATCAGTCATCTATCTAGAAATACTGAATTCCCCGTCATGCACCGGAAATGCTGATCGACCCCAATCGCGTCCGTGTGCACCATTTCCTACCATACCATCCCCAATCCCTATTATGATCTCTGCTGGACTCTGCCGAAAATGACTTTCAGTGTTCCCCCACCAAGACAACGGGTGTCCTGCCGCCACATGTTGGACATGACCTGAGAGCCGAGCGACTCTTTACTTCTGCGGTCAGGTTGTCTGCTCTTTAGATTGAGTCCCCTCGTACAGAATTCCTCCGTAACAGCGGATTTGCTTACTCCTTCGAGAAAACACGTCCTGGGAACAGGGCTCGACCAAGGTCCTTCACCTTGACGAGCTGCACTAGATACGAGAGCTGAACTGACTACAGAAGACCCAAGGCTTTCTGCTTTTGATGAGAGGTGCGCAATCCAGCGAAGTCTGACGTTTGGAACTACGTAAGCTTTGAAATAAACTGCACTGCAAGCCGGTTGAGCGTTGACTGCTAAAATGTGTGTTAGCGCTTATGAGAGCTTCATACTCTGTACGAAAACTTGCTTTTGTGGGTGCCCAGTCCCCGGTGGGGTGGGGGGGGTAGGGGACATCCGTACAACACACCAGCTTGCTGCCCTTGCTTCGCAAACGAGTTGCGCATTGATAATCCACAATTGAGAATGGATAGCTGATAGGACAAAAAGCTACCGGACGCAGTTCCTAGCACGGCCACCGTCGTCATTAGTAACAGGTTGTGACTACATAATCCTCCGCATGTCGCCTGGAAATAAGGTATATGCCGTTGCCAAAGCCGCATTCCTTGCGGACTTGATGCCTGACATTGGCATAGCTAGTCATAGCTGCACGCCCAGCAACACGTAGAGAAAGTCATTGGCACTGGTAAACTCTGGATGCTATTTTGATGCCTGGTATCGTGTCGTGGCCCGGAAACACGGGTAAAAACACTAGATAGGATATACGTAAAGAGTACTGTTACAGCGAGAGATGTCAAATATATGTGCGTGCTGCTCGTTTCGTGGACAAACGCTGACCCACCATCGCGCACCAGATCCCGGTCGGAGATAGCGTCTGCAGTGTGGTCCGCCGCCATTCCTTTTCCCTTCATACTTACCTGGCCCGCTTCTCGAGGTGGTCCCCATGGCCTCGGTTGTATGATTGGTCCTCGCCTTGCACTCCGCGAGGGTCTTTCGTAGTCGGCCCTTCGGGTGTCCGGCAGGGCTAAATGTTTGACAGGCTGAGATTCGCGCACTGCGCGACCTCGGCTCCTAAATTCTCCGAAATTGCGCGATGTGTTCTCTCACCAGCAGACATTCGTCACATGGGCAATAGTAGATAGATAGAACAAGAGGCTTAGCAGCAAGGAGCTCTGCTACCCTGGCAGGATGACGGGCGATTGGAGTCGTCAGGGGCCTCAGCTATTGGTGGATGGCCAGGATCGCGTGGTGGCCCTGCGGGGTGTGGTCCTGGGAGGATTTGTGCAGCATGCAGAGCAGGCGGGGGAATGGAAGTGATGATGTTAGATGCACATCCCGGTGGGGCCTGGGCCAGATTGGGTGGAGTGCCCGCTGCATTATTGGTACTGCTGATGATGGCTATCTATATAGCCAGAGCTGAGAGCTGAGCCACTCGGCAGCCCTTCTGCGTTGATTGCGTTACTCGAAATGCGTCTGAAAGCTCGAATCTGGGCCGGTCTGGGTACGGTGTGTGTGTGTGTGCGTGTGTGTATGTGTGTGTGTGTGTGTGTGTGTGTATGTGTATGTGTGTGTGTGTGTGTTTGTGTGTGCGTGTGTGTGTGTGTGTGTGTGTGTGCGTGTGTATGTGTGTGTGTGTGTGTATGTGTGTTTGTGTGTGTGTGTGTGTTTGTGTGTGAGCGCGCACATGGAGCTCTTGGGAGGAAACCTTCACACCACACACATCATGTGCATGTCATGGGGCTGGGGTGGCAATATCAAAATGCTTACAGGAATAAGTCAGTATGAGTCCATGTTTTTGCCACCGTTGCAAGCACTCGTGTTTGGCCCTGCCAGACACACTCACAAACCCCCATGGATCAAACTGGCTTGTAGGTGCACCCGCCGCCATAAAGCACATGCGCAAGCCACGCATATACCATCCCCACAGACCCGGTTTTGTGGATGCTATACACCATATATGCTTAACACCATATTCGGGACGACACGTGAGTGCACATCATGAACCCATCGTCACACGCGACGTGCGTAGCTAGTAGCACGAAAACGTACATATCACATGGACGTACGTACGTACGTATATCTTATCTATTCCACACAACACCAAGTCACTGCCGAGTACCTCATTACGTCATGACACCATGGGACACGTTGGCTTGCCGGCCACAAGTTGCCGGCCACTGCCTGTCATTCGCCGCCCTCAGTATGTGAGCCCATTCTATGCAGGGTTCCAGTCAGCACTAAAAGATCACTAACGGATCACGAGCCTCTCTATTGCCGGGAGGACATCCTCCTCGGTATATAAAAATAAATATCAATATCAGTCATCTATCTAGAAATACTGAATTCCCCGTCATGCACCGGAAATGCTGATCGACCCCAATCGCGTCCGTGTGCACCATTTCCTACCATACCATCCCCAATCCCTATTATGATCTCTGCTGGACTCTGCCGAAAATGACTTTCAGTGTTCCCCCACCAAGACAACGGGTGTCCTGCCGCCACATGTTGGACATGACCTGAGAGCCGAGCGACTCTTTACTTCTGCGGTCAGGTTGTCTGCTCTTTAGATTGAGTCCCCTCGTACAGAATTCCTCCGTAACAGCGGATTTGCTTACTCCTTCGAGAAAACACGTCCTAGGAACAGGGCTCGACCAAGGTCCTTCACCTTGACGAGCTGCACTAGATACGAGAGCTGAACTGACTACAGAAGACCCAAGACTTTCTGCTTTTGATGAGAGGTGCGCAATCCAGCGAAGTCTGACGTTTGGAACTACGTAAGCTTTGAAATAAACTGCACTGCAAGCCGGTTGAGCGTTGACTGCTAAAATGTGTGTTAGCGCTTGTAACAGAGGGAGCGCCTAGCTGTTAGGGGTAGCTATGAAGGCGAGCTCCGAGTACCTGTGCCGTAGGGCACGTGGTGCAAGAGTGACTCTTCGTAGTTTACATTATAGTAGGTTACAGTGAAAGTGGAAGTGTCCGTCTCAATAATCCAGGCGCCTTAAATAGTGCTGCCTGGTACAAAAGGGGGCCTTACGTCTATTCAAAACTGGCGCGCATTCTACAACTGACACCGTTGTACGAATGCTCGCATGCAAGTAGTTCCATGTGACTTGTCCAAGTGTTATGCGTTAGTATCATTATAACTAAACTATTATTACGCAATTAAGTTATATGTCACTGAGGCCAAATTACGACAACTCAGTTTCGCTTTTTCTGGCGCTTCGGCGCCATTCACCCTGTTACACCATCCCCCCTCCGCGAAGGGTTGCATCCCCGCAACTCTTACTCCAGCGAACTCCACGAAGTGGTAGGTAACAGGCGTGTTGAAAATACCAAGGGTCTAGTTACGTTTGCAAAAACTGCTGCGTCGCTGCCGGGTTTTGGCCACAGAACGGGGGTGGTCGTGTTCGTACTGCGCGATCAGTTCCGGGACATCCTCCAGTAGGGTAGCTTCGTCGATGAAGATGTTCTCGGACTCATCATAGCCCTTGAACTTGACGCCATATGTGACGCGACCAGTGATGGGGGTAATATGGCGGCTGACAATGGCCTCCACATGCCACCACAGGTCCCCAGTGGAGTTGATGAAGGGCTCAGGTGTGGCTTGGGCCACGGCTCGGTCCGGAAAAGCGTCGTCCGCCGTCCTGAATGGGCGGAGTTGCCTCACGTTGACGACCGGGTGGATCCGCATGTGCGCCGGAAGCTTCAGCCGCGCTGCGTTCCTGGAAACCATGGCCTCGATGGTGAAGGGGCCGACATAGGGCGAGTTGAATTTCGTGCGGGAGTCGCCAGTTACCAGCTTGAGGTGGGCCGTGTATAAGAGCACCTTGTCGCCCGCCGCGAAGGTGTGATCTGCACGTCGCTTGTCAGCGTAGGCAGCCTGGCGGTGCTGTGCAGCCTTGACATGCAGCTTGGCTTGGGAGAGCGCAATTTCGCGGTCGATTATGAACGATGTGACCGACGGGTTAGCGGGCTCCCATTTGGGGTGCTTGGCTAGCAGCTGTAGCGGGGTGGTGGGCTCGTAGCCCAGGACTAGCTTGAACGGGGTGAAGCCCGTCGAAGCTTGGACGCTCGAGTTGTAGGCGAACTCGAGTTGGGGTAGGAGATCACACCAGTTGGTGTGGTTGGCATCCACGTAGTGGCGGAGCATCTCCTCTAGGGTGCGGTTGGCTCGCTCTGTCTGGCCGTCCGTCTGCGGGTGGTGTGCAGTGGACATGTCGAGGCTTGTGCCAGACAGCTTGAACAAGGTTTGCCAGAAGGTGCCTGTGAACTTGGGGTCACGGTCGGAGACAATGCTCTCTGGCTGACCGTAGAACAGGAACACCCAGTCGTAAGCGACCTCAGCTAGGCGCTCGGCTGTGATGTTCGTGTTGACAGGGATGACGCGCATCATCTTGGAAAGCCGGCATACAAAGACGGCGATGGCGTCATCGCCACAGTGCGATTTTGGCAGGTCCGTGATTAGGTCCAGGGAAATGGACTGCCAGGGCCGCTCGGGGATGGGCAGTGGTTGGGATTTGCCTTGCCTGTGTTTGCACCGTTGGCACGAGGGGCAGGTGGAGGTGTAGGTATCCACCGATCGGTCCATGTTCGGCCAGTAGTATAATCTGCTGAGCCGGGCAAGGGTCTTGTCGCAGCCCAGGTGGCCTGCGATGGGGATGTCATGGGCCTCACGCAGTAGCTTGGCGCGCAGGCCCGGGATGTCTGGGATGTACAGGCGAGCCCGTAGGGCACCACGCGGCTCGTAGTACAGCAAGCTCTTTTATAGCTTGAACGGGGGGTCCTCTTTGGAGTTTTTGGCGGCTTGCTCCTTGAGGCGGGTGTAGGTCTCATCCTGTGGACCATCTCTGCGGATGGTGGTGGCCAGGTCGTTGGCAGCCTTGGCCACAGAGACCGTCATGGTGTGGACCCGCAGGTCCGGTCGTCGGCTGATTGCATCAGCCACGACGTTGGTCTTGCCCGGCTTGTGCTCGATGACGTAGTTGAATTCTTCGAGCTCCGCAAGCCAGCGCACTTGGCGCCGGTTTAACCGGGGTTGCGTTTTGAACGCCGAGTTATCCTGGGACGAGTTTGAGTACAAGACCCTCAAGTACTTTGATGGACTACAGATGCCGCCTGAGGCACGCCGATGCGCCCTGCCTCACCTGCTTACGGGCGACGCCAGCTTGTACTGGCGCACCCACATCGAGTCCCAAGCTTCGACCAAGCCCTCGCCCGGTTGCGCGACCAATTCACGGACCACCTGGAGGAGGACAAGGCACGCGACAAATTACGCAAGGTGCAGTACAAGGGGTCCGTGACGCAACTGGTCTCCCATATTGATCGACTGTGCCTACGCATCCACAACATGTCTGACGCGGAGAAAAAGGACCGCCTCCTGGCTGTCCTGCCGACGGACATCCGCAAGGGTCTTGCGTTAGTTCCGCAGGGTGTGGTTATGACCTACCTGGATGTCGCCAACACCGCTAACCGCCTCGACAGTGCCATCAAAGGAGCGATGGACAGCAGCCGCCCCGCATCCAAGGCGACGCCCATGGAACTCCACGCCATCAATACCTCGCGCTTCGTGCCCAAAGGCAAACCCAAGGGCAACGGCAGCACGGGCGGCCGCTCCCACGTGGCAGTACCAAGTACCCCACTCCCCAAGTTGACACCAGAAGAGAGGCAGAAATGCATCGACGAGGGCCGTTGTTTCCGCTGCCGTGAGGTGGGACATGACTCCATCCACTGCACCAAGTCCATTCCAAAAAACCGCCAGTGAACCTAGGTGTGCACGCATCGGTGCACCTAGGTACCCAGACCCCCATGCTACCCATGCCGGCACCGACATGGACGTTCAAGGCGTCTACACACCGGCCCACCCCAGAGGTAGCACCCGTGGCCACACCCGTGGCACCTGTGGCCGCACCAGAGGCCAACCTAGAGGCCAACCCAGTGGCCAACCCAGTGGCCAACCCAGTGGCCAACCCAGAGGCCAACCCAGCGGCCGACCCAGCGGCCGACCCTGCGCTTAAACTCAGCGCAACCAAGTTAGCCAGCATGGTATGCAATGCAGCACACCAGCAACTGGCATTCAAGGGCACCGTCAACGGCCGTACGGCCGTCATCCTGATCGACGGTGGAGCCACCGGCAGTTTTGTCCACACTCAGTGGCTTGCCCGCAGGGAAGTCAAGGCCGCCAAGACTGTCAGCAACATGTCGGTGAAGCTGGCTAACGGCCAAGAACAAGACTGCCCGTACGTCCTACCCAACGCTTCCGTCACCATACGCACCTTCAAATGTCGTAGCACCTTGGTCGCCACTGACCTGGGTGACTTTGATGTGGTGCTGGGCAAGGACTGGCTCGCACAGTGGAACCCGCACGTCTGCTGGAGGACCAACACGGTCACGCTGCGGACCACTCTCACCAAGCACGTGCTTCGGGGCGACCCACCCGAGGCCGTTAACGAACGCGCCCCCAAGCTCCTGTCTGCACTGCAGTTCAAGCGCGTGTGCGAGCCACCAAGCAGTACAGCCTTTGTGTTGTACATGAGGTCAACACCCAAGACATCAGCACCCCGGGCGTCGATATGACGCACATCACCTCCCAGTACGCCGACGTCTTTGCAGAACCCACGGACATGCCTCCCACGCGTGCTGTCGACCACTCAATCGAGCTCACCACCTCCGTACCCATGAGCCGCAACTCGTACCGCATGTCCCAGGACGAGTTGGCCGAGCTCAAAAACCAAATCACCTCGCTCCTGGAGAAGGGCTGGATCCGCCCTAGCGTGTCGCTGTACGGTGCCCCGGTGCTGTTCGCCCAAAAGAAGGATGGCGGACTGCGCATGTGCATCGACTACCGGGCCCTCAACAAGGCCACCGTCCGCAACGCTTATCCCCTGCCTCGCATCGACGAACTCCTGGACCGCCTACATGGCGCCGCCGTGTTCAGCAAAATCGACCTCCAATCCGGTTACCACCAGATCCGAGTTGCAGCGCAGGACATCCCCAAGACGGCCATCAACACACGCTACGGACACTTTGAGTTCACAGTTATGCCCTTCGGTCTCACCAATGCACCGGCCACGTTCCAGCGGCTGATGAATGACATCTTCCGCCCCTACCTGGACACCTTCGTGCTCATCTACCTTGATGACATCCTCATCTACTCCAAGACGGAAGATGAGCATGCCCAACACCTCGAGACCGTGCTACAAGTGCTACGTGAACACCAGCTCTACGCCAAGGCATCCAAGTGCGCCTTTGGGACTACCAAGATCGACTTCCTAGGCCACATTGTGAGCAAAGACAGCATCAGCGCCGACCCACGCAAAGTCAAGGCAATCCAAGATTGGCCTACTGTAACAGGGCGAATGGCGCGGAAGCGCCAGAAAGAGCGAAACTGACTTGTCGTAATTTGGCTTTTATGACAATAACTTAATTGCTACACCTACCCTGCAGACCATCACGGACCTGTGCTCCTTCCTCGGACTGGCGCAGTACTACCACCGCATGGTGAAGGGCTTCGCGGAAATCGCACACCCCCTCACCAACCTCCTGGCCGGACACACGGGCAAAGGCCACAAACAGGCCATCACCAAGTGGGACAAGTCCTGTGAAAAAGCTTTCCAAGTGCTTAAGGACACCCTAACCTCGGCCCCTGTCATGGCACCCCCAGACCCCAATGCGCCCTTATTGCTCACCACCGACGCCTCGGACTACGCCACAGGCGGAGTTCTGTCCCAAGTCCAAGACGGTGTCGAGAGAGTGATTGCGTATGAGAGCCGGAAGCTCACCCCGGTGGAGCGCAACTACCCTGCACATGACCGCGAGATGCTCGGGGTTGTCCACTGCCTTCGTGTCTGGTGGCACCACCTCAAGGGACCTCACCCGGTGACCATCTGGTCTGATAACTCGGCAGTCTCGGCGTTCAAAACGCAACCCCGGTTAAACCGGCGCCAAGTGCGCTGGCTTGTGGAGCTCGAAGAATTCAACTACGTCATCGAGCACAATTGGAAAACTGACTCCGCACCTAGCACGTCTTCTGACCTAGAGGCGTTCAGTCATTAGACTACAGATGTTAACTGCGCCCCATTGTCTTTTCGGGCAAGGGCATCACCAAGTATCTGACTCGGCGGTTCCTCTCGAACTGAGCCAAATTACTATGACGGAATCCATCCAACAGTAGGGTAAAACTAACCTGTCTCACGACGGTCTAAACCCAGCTCACGTTCCCTATTAGTGGGTGAACAATCCAACTTGGTGAATGCTGCTTCACAGTGATAGGAAGAGCCGACATCGAAGGGTCAAAAAGCAGCGTCGCTATGAACGCTTGGCTGCCACATGCCAGTTATCCCTTTGGTAACTTTTCTGACACCTCTAGCTTCGAATCCCGAAAGGCTAAAGGATCGATAGGCCATGCTTTCACAGTTTGTATTCGTACTGAAAATCAAAATCAAGTGAGCTTTCCGGTTGCAAACACGCAAGAGGCGTGTGGACTGCCTCGTGATGGAGGACGACCCCGACCACGAGGATAGCCCGCCGAGGAAGCGGCGACGGGTCATCAGCTCCTTTGGGAAAGAGACCAACTCCTTCGATCAGGAGGCGGCCGACGGCGGCGCTGTAGGTGCCATCGCGCAGACGGTGCTGCCCTCACCAGAGAAGGTGGCGGTTCCTTGGCTTAACGTGGTCCGGCCGGGCAAGTTGCTGGGCGGTGGCGGCCCCGCCAGGTCGGTCTCAGAAGTCGGTGACGCCGACCTGGACTTGGCGGAGGCAATCCGCCGCAGTCTGCTGTCAGAGCGGGGCGTGGTGGGCCCCGTCGTGAGGGCGGAGACCGACCTGGACCCTGACCTGGAGGACGCCATTCGACGGAGCCTGGAGGACGTGAGTTGGGGGGAAGAGGAGTAAAATGCCTTGACAGCCCTCCTTTGGCGCCCTTTTCATATATAAGGCTCAACGGTTGATAGGGGGCAGTCGCATGGAGTCACATGACACGCACCCGTGTGCTCTAGGGTTTTAGTCCCCCGATGTTGCCCGCTGCCACCAGTGCATCCCTCCTTGGCGCCGCGTATCAGTCGTTTGTTTGCTACGAACTGATCGTTAAATAGACCGCTCTGTACTGTATCCCCTACTCCGTTAGGATGACGGCACGGAGCCGGACGAGGAGGATGAAGCAGTTGAGATCTTGTCCGAAGACGAGGAGATGGAGAATGACGATCACGTGGGTACTGCTCACACATTCCTAGCTGCATTTCTGTTTTACCTGGATCTTAACCTGGTGCGGCAACAGCTTACAGCAGCAGTTGTGTCCTGGTATTGTTCTGCTCTGCTCTGCTCTGCTTTGCCTGCTGTGCGTGGCGCTCAGATGATGATGTGATGTCCTGCATCTAGATTCCGCTTCGTCACCTTTTGACGTTGCGAGTATTGTCGGCTACACGCCCATATGAAACCTTATTCCTTCATCATCAACGCCTGGATTCTTTGCCCTGCTTACGACCAGGATGACAGCGGTAGCAGAGCTTCAGGCAGCACCCCGCTGGGCCAGGCAGGCAACTACCATCTGCACGGCATCGTGCGCCACAGGGGTCTCACACCGCTCTAAGGCCACTACACAGTCGACCTGCAGATCGGCAACCAGGTGAGAGGAGGCGCAAAAGGGGGGCCCTGCAAAACGGACATGGTATTGGTATGAAACGGGCGCTATGGGACTGCAAACCCGCGCAGTTGGCCCATTTTCATCTGCACTCGCCCATGGTGAGGTCGGGCCTTTTTTGTGATCTTGATATCGTCGCCCGGGCAGGTCTGGTGCCATCACGATGATGCAAGGGTCAGCCGGATGAACTTGGAGACCGTGCTGCAAAAGGCAGGTGAAGAGGGACACATCTTCTTCTACCAGCACGCGGCCAACCCCGCCAGCTTGTAGCAGCATCGGCCTCGGACGGCCG